>JAQPPZ010014470.1:11200000-11729079 GCA_028583015.1 Wollemia nobilis
TTGGCAGCTCGTGTCATTTCTATTGGGAGTATTCTAGGCTTGAGAAAGTCTTTTATCTCATCAAGGTAAGAATCGTAAGGTTCAACATGTACCAAACAAACATTCTTCTCACCTGTATGTTCTGCCTTTTGAATTGATGATTTTGACATTGTTGTTATGATTAGCGGTTTTACTTCTCCATGTTCATTATTAGGGATGAGAGATCCTAAAGAAGCCATTGCATCCGTAAATCTATTTTTTGATCGTGGTAAATTGCTAATTTCGTACCAATCAAATTTTTCTAGCAACCTTATTGCTACTTCATGATATTTCTTTAAGACTAGTTCTTTACACTGGTATTCTCCTTTTACTTGGTATACAACTAGTTGAGAATCCCCAAAAATGCTTAGTATTTTTATGCCCATCGCTATAGCAGATTGAAGACCTAAGATTAAGGCTTCATACTCTGCATTATTATTGGTGCATGTGAAGTCGAGTTTGAATGATAAAGGAATTGGTATTCCTTCAAGTGTATAAAACATGACTCCTACACCTTGTCCTTTTTTGCACTTGGATCCATCAAAGAACATTGTCATATCTGCCTCATCCTCAGGTGAAACTACTTCTTCTTGTTTTGTGATAAAAAATACTGAAATATCTGGAAGCTCAATTATTAATGGTTTATCATTGTGTAGCGGAGCTTTCGCTAGTTTATCAACTATCACTTGCCCTTTTTTGGATTTTTGACTCACGAATTCGAGATCAAATTCGGTTAAAAGCATTATCCATTTAGCAGTTCCAGTGTTGTTGTATGTGCGAGTCAACATGTATCGTAGAGGATTTTCTCTAGTTATGACATAGGTAGTATTGCTTAGCATACAATGTCTAAGTTTCTTAGTGGCGGAAACCATTGCTAAGCATAAATTTTTGACATAAGCATATCTTGTTTCGTAACTTACTAGTGTTCAGATAATATAGTAAATTGCTTGCTCCTTATATTTTTCGTTCTTTTGTGCAAGCATGGTACCTAGTGCAAAATCGATTGCAAAAATGTATAGGTGAAAAGGGATTACTCATCTAGGTGGTGTAAGAACTGGTGGTGATGCCAAATACTTCTTTATGTCATCAAATGCTTTTTGAAATTCAGTTGTCCATGAAAATGTCACTCCCTTTTGTAATAGGCGGTTGAAAGGCCTACATTTATTTGAGATTTGTGTGATGAATCATCAGATAGATTGGATCTTTCCTTGTAAACTACGTAACTCTTTCAATGTTTTTGGAGGTGGCATTTCTAATATTGATTTTACCTTACCTAGATCTACTTCAATGCCTCGCTTTTAGACAATGAATCCTAGAAGTTTTCCTGATGTGACTCCGAATACACACTTCTTAGGATTTAGCCTTACTTTATGTTCTATCAATCGATCGAACATTTTTTCTAGTACATCGATGTGCTCAAGATGTGTCTTTGATTTAGAAATCAAATAATCTATGCAATCCTCGATGATATTATGCATATAATCATGAAATATGTACATCATAGCTCATTGATATGTTGCTCCTGCATTCTTAAGTCCAAAAGGCATCACTCTATAACAGAACGTCCCCTAGGGTGTTGTAAATGCTGTCTTGTGTTGGTCTTCGGGGTTAATTTGAATTTGGTTGTATCCCGAGTAACCATCCATTAAGGAAAGTATTTCATGACCAATGCAAGAATCTACCAGTTGGTCAATGTTAGGCAAAGGAAAATCATCTTTGGGACACACTTTGTTTAAGTCTCAAAAATTAGTGCATACGCGTATCCCTTCGTTCGGTTTGCGAACGGGTACCATATTTGAAAGCTATTTTGGGTAATCAATTGGTACTATGAAGTGCACATCCAACAACTTTTGTAGTTCTTCTTTTACAATTAATGCGACTGTTGGATGAACTTTCCTAAGCTTTTGTTTGAAAGGCTTTGCATCATGTGCCAGTGTAAGGTTATGAACTACCAGGTCTGGATCTAAACCAGGCATATCTTTGTATGACCATGCGAACACTTATTTATTTTTCATTAGCATGTTTATTATGCGTTCTTTTTCTTATGTGGATAAATATTTTGCAATTTTGACAATTTGGGAATTGTCTGTGTCTTGACTAAGGTTCACATCTATAGATTATTCAATTAGCATGTGAGAACCTTCTTCTAATTGATGTGGAGTTGGGATGAGGTGGATATCATCTGCCACATTTTCAAAAGTTTTTGGGGTTTCACCCTCTACCTCAGTTTGAAAAACTGATTTGTTTGATGATGAAGGTTGCTGTGGAATATATACGTTTGAAGCACGCAACAACTCTTTGGATAGGATAAAATTGATAGTGTATGGCGGGGATGAAATCCTATCCATGGCTATGAGACTAGAGTCGATTTAGATTGGTTTTATCATCATATGTATTGCGGAGTGGGGTGAGCAAATCAACAGAAATCATGTTGACTTGATGGAAATGAGGTGGCTGCGATTCGAGAATTGATGACTCATCTTATCTAGGTTGTATCTGACCTAATGTGTGTGATTGGCGATGATGTATGCGATGCCAATGTGATGGAGGAGGTTCTAGTTTAGGACCCTCATGCTCCTTGTTTAGTCGAAAAAGAGTGCGGTCTAGTGGGAATTGCTTTTGATACCAGTCATCTCTTTGTAGAGTTTCTCCATATATTATCTCCTATTGATGCTCTTCTTCTTCTTGATTAAGCCATTCAGGACGTGCCTATGCTTGTATCATTCTTCTAGATTGCATTTCATGCATATGATTCATGAATATCATTTCAGTTTCATCCTCTTCATCATTATCACTTATCCAAAAACCATTAGCATTTGTGTGAGGTCCCAATACCAGTGGCACATCATCTGGACTAAGGTAGGTAGTCTCTATAGGATCTTCAGGCTCTTACTACAAGGTTTGCTCTTGAGGGTAGAAAGTGTAGATTTGGTACCCACCATCTATTTGTTCATCCTCATCATTAGGTTCATCTTCCTCATCACTCTTTTCTTCCTCTTCTTCGCATTCTATGTCAAGTTCTTGGAAAGCTTGATTAAGCGAAGAGCTTGCGATGGAAGGTTTATAGCCTAGATCAGAGCGGTCACTTGGGCTCTCTATATTTTGGTTCATTTATGTGGTGAGGACCTTGTTCATGTCTTCCAAGTCCATATCCTTTCCAATTAACCCTTCAAAAATATCTCACTAGGAAACGTGGGTTCAATAGATAATCAATGCTTTCATTAAACTCTTGTAAAGACTTATCATTTTGAGGAGGTGGACCTGATGAAGAATCTACCCCTCCATATATGAAATTGATTGCATTTTTTTGAGAACCCATTCTATATATATCACCTATAGCTAAAGGTGGATCACGAGGGTGACTGTAATCCCTGACTGATTCAATGGGTTGTGTAACTGTGACACTTTCAATAATGTACTCATCAATGCCTAGATTGGCGAGATGTACTGTAACTCTAGATGGTTGGAAGACTAATGGCTCGATGGATGAAGAGGGTTCTTGTACATTAGCTTGTGGCTCCACTGGCGGTGGTGGATTATCTCTAGTAGGTGGCCCTATTTGTGAGACTACGGGTTCTAATGATTGTGATGTAGTGATGGATGGTGTGGGTTGTACCATGAATATGAATGGTTGTTGTGGATATGGAAGTTTACTAGATGGAGTTGACGATTGGTTAGTAAGATGGGTAGGTGCGACTTGAAAATGAAATGCAGTGTTTGAAGGATGCATTGAGCTAACGCTTTTGGATGCAAAATTTGGATTAACTATAGGCAATTCTTCTTGAATGGGTGCTTTTGAGGATGTGCTACTAGATGGAATGGTCATAATGGCTAGTGGTTGGATAGTTAGATGCGTTGAAGGAAGCAAGGGCTCATATGGATTTGAAATAAAGTTGCAGTATTTAAAAGGTTCTGTGTCAGCTGGTATGCAATGCACTTTGCTTTCCTGTACATATTTTAAACATTGATGCAATGTTGAAGGCACATACTTCATTTCCCTAATCCAAGGGTGTCCAAGAAGTATGTTGTATTGCATTTCTCCTTCCAAGATGTGAAAGAGAACATGTATTTTTTTCACCCCCATAGTGACAGGAAGAACAAAATTCCCCACAATTGAGCATAAAGCATCATTAAAAGCCCTAAGGGTGAATGTGAATGTTGTGATGTGAGATGATGGGATGTTGAGCTTCATTATTACAGGTGTGGTGATGAGGTTGATTGAAGAACCAGTATCAATAAGCACTCTCTTGAATGGTTTCTTGTTAATGTGAGCTACTATGTGTAGTGGTAGATTAGGTGAATCTGCTGATATTTATATTTCCTTGAAGTCATAAAATACTATCGAGGATTCCATACACTTTTGCACACTCCCAACAAAGGAATTGAATGCATTGTGGTATTCTAACTGGACTTGGATAGACTTTAAAATTTCCATCAATGCTTCCCTATGAGGTGTTGATTGTTGTATTAGCTCATATATTGATAATTTTTTTGAAGCCATTTTCAAGCTTTGTGTTAACTGGCTGTTCAAAGTAACAACCGGGAGATTATGGAACGACAATGGTGGAATGCTTGGTCCAAGTTGTATGGGCACATTTATTGGTTGTGTTGCTAAATCCTGTGTTGTGCGATTAGCTTACCTCTATCCATGGGTAACTATGCTAATAGCTCCTATAAAACCTTGCGGTAATTGAGACACATAATTAACCTGGTTGGGAGGAACTGTAGAAGTTGATGCTCCCGTCAGTTGTCGATTTGCCTTTCGATGTGGAAAAGGTGTTTGATAGATGCCTAGGTTTTGATTGTTTTGGGCTATTGGATTGTCAACTTTGATTGTACCCGCTTCAAATAAATCTTGCACAATTCCTTTAAATCCATGAAAACCTTCAATATCATGTCCTCTTTGTCTATGATAGATGCAAAAGAGGTGTTCTTTGTAACCTTTTGTTTTTGGCTTGTTAGAATCTTCAGGTTTCGTTTTTGGTAATGTAAAAAGTTTCGCCGCATACAACTTCTGAAACACTAATGAATATGGCTCTTGTACTGGTGTGTAATTTATTTTTGACTTAAAATGACGCTGTTGCCTTTCTGTAGGTTGTATTTGATTTTGTGCATGCTATGGGGGTGGAACCGCTTGATAACTTGATTGTTGCGGCTGTTGTTGTTGTTGGGGTTGTTGGATTTGTGTTTGGGTCGGTTGATTTAACTATGGTTGGCTCAAAACTATCTGGTTAACCTCGCGGTCTTAGATTGACCGTGGTTATTCCCATTTTGATTTTTATTATGCCACTCTTTCTTCTTAGGCTTTATCTCGCCTTCTTATATTTTTATTTCTTCAATCAGTTTTTCTTGGGCGAGTGCCTCATCAAATGTTCTATACTGTTGTAGCTACAGTAATGAAGAGATGGAACTACCAAAACTCTTCATGAACATCCATATTATCTCTGGAATAGGGAGGGAAAATGGTAATTTGATCATGACTGATCTCCACCTATTGCCAAAGTCATAGACCGTTTCATCATCATATTGTTTTAGATAAATGAAATCAGTCAATGTGGTTTGTTTTCTAACATTCAAGGTGAATCTTTCCAAGAACTGGTCCGCTAGTTGTTCAAAGGTAAAGACAATTTGATGTGGCAGGTGGTTGTACCAGTCTTGTGCTTCTTCCTTTAGTGTCTGAGGAAATGTATGTAACAGTAATGCATCATTACTTTTGATTCTGAAGCATGCATTCACAAATCTAGTTATATGCTCATGGGGGTCCTCTTCCCCTTTAAATTCAAGCTTTGGTATTTGAAAATATTGTGGATATGGTGGCTCAAGTACTAAAGCATGAATAGGGTCATTGAGTAGTTGCCTCAAAGTTGGATTTTGGTATTACAAACCTGGGGTTTGCATGGCATGACTATCAATTTGACTCTATAAAAACTGGTATCTAGGGTCATCCATAGGACTGACACTTGAATGTACTTGATGCTGCTGGTAATGGGATGGATTGTATGTAGGTTGGGGGTTATAAGACATGGGTGGCTAAAATGTGTTACGGTATGGATGTTATGGTATGGATGGGGTGATGGTGGTATGATATTATGCTGATCTATTGTGTTAGCATATGGTTGTGGCGGTTGATTATGAACCACAGTGGTAGAAGGAGGGTGCATTACCCAAGATGAGTCTTGGATAAAGGCATTAGGTTGATGTGATGTAGGTGGAAAATTTTGTTCAATCCCTTGTAGATGTTGGTTGGGGTTAGGGTTCATGCTACGGTTAGCATTATCTAAAATCATTTATTGTAGTTGTAAGAAAGCTTGTTGCATAGCCATTGCATTTGAAGTAGGAACCACTATATGTGATGTGGTAGACTGGGTTGGTTGTGGGATAACCATGGTAGTGGAAGTAGGTGGGGGGTAAGTAGAAAAAGGTATCACTACTGACTATGGCATGGTATGAGATGTATGTCCTACGAGTGTGGCAGGGGGAGTGGATGTTGGAGCTTGTGAAACAATAGGAATTGTCTCATACAAGGGATTAGTGGAAACAATCATTTGTTGAGGTAATGTGGGGGGTAATTGGTTGGTTGACGATGGTTGATTGGCCAATGCTATAACAACTAACTCAAAAGGAAGATTGGTGAAAATATGTTCTGACTGCTGGAGATAGGTGAATGTGGATTCTTGTTATGTTGAGGGTATGACACAGGATGGGATGGAGAGTTGTGGCAATGATGGGATGACCATTCCAGCTGCATTCAAGTACATTCTAACAATATCCATATCGAACATGATGACATGAATATCTACCACCGTAGGAGGTTCACTCCTAGGTGTCTCAGGTATGGCTATGTGAGTAGCCCTATGCATAATGTCTATGTCCGTATTAGGGGCATTACTAGAAGGCCCTACATTAATACTTTGGGACATAGAAAGGGGCATGCCTACTTGTCCTACCACCAAAGTGGGAAGGACGTTACCTGATCAAGAGGCCATAGGGGAAGACCACTAAATTTGGTTTGACACTAGTTTCTTAGCTTGACTACGAGTCACTACCATACGCTATTACGTAGTACAATACCAAGTGCGAAAATCTATGTAAAAAAATGACAATATGATGCAATACAACATGCAAAGCAAACAAACACTCAATTTTTTTTTTGAAGCTAGATTTTTGTATTTCTCTTTTTTTTTTGTTTGGAAAATGAAAAAGTCATGTGCTCAATGTTTTGCCCTAAATGAATCTAGGATTTAACTTGTATACTCACAGCTTGACAACCTGGCTATGAACTCCAGGCCATGTAATCTTGCCTATAATGTGTGGTAATGAAACCCACAAATGACCAGGGAGCACAGGTCCTACCAATTCCTCACCCAGTTCACCCGTAGTCTACGATACACCTCTCCGAGGAGAAATATGTGCTATAACCCATGAGCTATGACAGATCTTGGAATCGGCCTTGGCAAAGAATGGGGTATGATTTTGGTGGTTCGGTGATGAAATCCAAATCCAACGATGATGAAATCCAGTCGTTTTACAATGTTTATATGATTGTGTGGTGGTTTTGTTTAACTAGGGTGTTATGCAATAATACCATGCAATTCTATTTTAATGCCTAAATGCAAAAAATAGGGAACATAAAATGACAGACAACAAATCAAGAGTAAAAATGCAACCTTTAGGTCTAATTCCAATCGACTTTTGTTTGACAAGGCTAACCGTAGGTGCACAATTAGTTTTGGTAAACCGCGAATGCGCGGTTTGCCAACCACGCATCTACATTTGGGATGTCCCAACCGTGGATGCACGAGTCCTTTCTACTAATAGAAACATATGGGGATTTTTACAAACCCAAACCCAAAATTAACACCCAAGCTATTCCTAACCAGGTGAATGCAAGATGACCTATTTCCTATCATGTAGATGCAGATTCTTCTTAGCCTTTTTAAGTTATTATATGTATTAATGCAAATTTGGAGTATATTTCTCTATCCTAAGACCTAAATGCACACAAGAACATACAAGACCAGACCTATCAATACTGATAACAGAATGCAAAAATTCAACAAGAAGAAAGAAAAAAAGAATAAAGATTAGAAGGTACAAACTTGTGATCCCTTCGCTACTCCTTCTGCTGTCAATCGTCGACCCGTGTTTATGATGCAACAATCGTGCTTCTACATTTTCTCAGACATAAATCGTGTGTCTGTGTTTTCTCCCACTAGGAACTGTGTGTCTACATTTTCTCCGACAGAAACGACATTTCCACAGTAAATAATTAGGGCGCAAGGTTTTCTGAATGTATCGATTTAGAGTTGAATCTATACATGCCTTGAATTCTTAAAACCTGTAGATGCAGACAAAGATTAGTAAACAAATTTAGACAGCAAGGCAAAACAAAATAGGACCTTTAGGGGGTCCCACTATGATCGCCATTTTATATAACCAAATAACTGAACACAAATATTCAAATAAAAATAAAGAGAGAAGTAGATTTGCCAAAATGCCCTTTTATATTGATATTGATACAAATTTTTACAAAAGGTTTTTTGAATTGCCCCAAGTGTGTTGGGAGCAATGTTACAATGCTTCTTGTCTATCTGCAATACAATGCTTTGATGGAGGAGGGGAAATCTTTTGACTCTTTTGTAGGATGTGGTGTTCTTTCCTCTTTCGTCATAGCTTCAAGGGGTAAGTGGGCTTTGGTATCCAGCAAGGGACCACTTCAACTTCAGTAACTTATTCCAAAATACCTGTCACCTGCACACATTCCAACTGACAAAGGGGATTAGTAGCACCTGTATACTTGAACAATAAGAATAATGCATGCATAAACCCTAAGCAAATAATAATATGAAATAAATGATAGAAAAAATCAACAAATAAAAAGCCTTGCTAATCAAGTTAATTATGTTACTGATATCTAATGTGTGTGTGATTTCATGCTCGGGACTGTGGAATCATGAAAGCTCGATTGTGGACTGGAAACCATGGACCTACATGTTTTACTGTGAAACTACAGGTGAGCGGTTCTAGCTGAAATGATAGGTTGCCTTGGGATGCATGCCAACGATCAAAATCGAGCTCACGCTCTATGTTTCTCATTGGGTTTGGATATATTTTGGTAGCCTATCGGTATACCAATTCAGCTCCCTTTGTTTGGTGGATTAATGGTGCTTTTATAGGCTTCCTGGGGCTTTGGAGGGGAATGTGAGGTGGCAAGTCTGATTTGCCAAGTGGCAAATCTGAACTGCCAGGTGGAAGGGGCAGTTACAGTGAGTCAATCAGTGTGGCTCACTTAACTGGGGTGATAAGGCTTCAAGTGGAGTGGGATGTTGTTTTATGTGAAGGGACAAGGAGACAACACCAAATGAGTTGTGGCATGGGTGTTGGGAATCTGTCTCATGTGCAAGGACAAGGGGGATAGGAGTGGGTAAGATGTGGCATGGATGTTGGATGAAGTTTCCAGGACACATGTCCAATGGGTAGACAGGGTATCCTAGGGTGATTTTCCTAATTAAGTAAATTAGGAAAATAGGATGATGTGTAGGATTTTATATCCCTAAGTTTAGACTTAGGCATATAGTTTTATTATGCAGGATTTGATGGTGGGGTGGTGAATGTGACTTAGAGAGTGTCAAATTTTGGTGTCTACAGTAAATAAGGGAAGCTCTTCTTTCTATCATTTCTTTGGATGGCTCCAGTTCTAAAGGTACCTAGTTTCTTCTTGCTTTATTTTTGCTTCTCTTTGGTTCGGTTAGGGTATTTTAGTTCCCTAGCTCAAACTATTATTTCTTTTGTTTCCTCTATTGATTCTTGCCTTAATAGTCTTTTGGTCTAGAAACGTCATTGTTATGTTCAATTTTTTTTTCTTTTTTTTTTTAGTTTTTTGAGGTGTGTGTGTTTTTTTGTTTTGTTTTGTTTTTGTGTTCTTTGTGTTGTTTTTTGTTGTTTTGTGTTTTTTGTTATTGTTCTTGTGTTTTTGTTGTTCTTGTTCTTGTGTTTATGTATGTTTGTGTTAATTCGTGTTTTTGTATGTGAGTTTTTTCTATTTTTTTGTTTTTGTTGTCTGTTGTTGGTTGTTTTTTTATTTTTATTTTTTAAATTTTTAGGTTTTGGTTGTTTTTGTTTTTCATGTTTTTGTTGGTTATGTCTTTGTAGTATTATGTTGTTTTTGTCATGTTTGTGTTTTGTTATGTTGTTCTTGTATTTTTTCTATGTGGTTCGTGTTGTGTTTTTTTTATCTTATTGTGTGTGTGTTTGGTTGTGCTTTATCTTTTTGACACACTCAAGGAGCATGCTTTTTATTTTATTTTATTATTTTGTTTTTATTTATTTATTTATTTATTTATTTTAAATCTTATTGTGTGTTTGTTTGCTCATTGAGTATGTCAAAGGTGGTAGGCCAGGTTCAAGCCTTGGACGATTTTGGTGGAATGGATACACCTGCCTCCTTGGGTCTTACCAGAAAGTGGCATCCCTTTTGGGATGTTTTTCCACAAAAAATAAAAATAAAAATAATACTTTGGATGTGGTTGCAAAAGGCACCATAGAGGTTGGCACTAAAGAAGGTACAAATAAAACTCATGATACCTACTATGCTCCCAATTTAAAGAACAATTTGTTGAGTGTTGGACAACTTGTAAAAAACTATAAAGTTGTATTTGATAACAATGGATGTATCATTTATGATGAGAATAATAGGAACCGTATGGTCACCATTGTTCCTATGACAAGGAACTAGATGTTTCGTTTGAATTTTAGATGAAAATGGAGTACGGACATGGAACATATGGAACTTGAAGATAAGAATTAGTTTTGGCACATATGGAACTTGAAGATCAATGCATTTGAGGAAACTAACAATCCATATTTGGTAAAGCATACTATAATTTCAAGTAGAGAGTAGAAGTTTCATATGCTAAAGGAGAAGATGATATCAGATGGACTTCATGGCTGAATGGATTATTTAAGGTGGTTGTTGGTTGGATTATGGGATAGAGCATGGAACGAAACTTTCAACTTTTAAAGATTGCTAAACTTTTATTATGGTTTTGTGGTTGCACTTATGCTTTAGGAAGGAAACTAAAGTATTACTCTACTAAAATGCAGTGCATAGACAATAGAGGTGGAGTTTTGGTATTGTGAAGATTGTTGTAGGAAAATGTTGAGAAGAAGGATGTTGAATTCTAGGATATTTGTATTTATAAAGGAAAGAGAAGAAGATCCAAAAAATAAAAATCAAGAATTCAATTTTTTTTTTTATGAAAAAAATGTAGGTTTCTAGATACAACTTTATTAAGAAAATAATTGAATCTATTTGTAAAATCTCATGCTCTAAAGGAAAGAGTTGTGATTTGTTCAAGGTGGAGGAATCAAGTACAACCCCTTTTTATTTAGAAAAAAACTTATAATCTATTTTGTTATATGAGTTTATTAATATCTGTATATTATGCATGTTTTTAGGTTAGTCTAAATTTTATTTCTAGGCATTGGTAATGTTGATTGCCTAAATCAAATATTGATTAAAATTTAATTAAATATTTTTTGTTTGAAATATTTGTTGTATTTATGACATTAATGTAATTTTATATAAACTATTATAATAGTTATCGTGGTTGTAATTTTGCTTTAGAAAGGAAACTAGCAATCCAAATCTAGTAAAGCAGACTATGATAACACAAATTTTTAGAAATATTACTATACTAAGATGCAATGCACTGTAGAGGTGGATTTTTGGTATTGTGAAGGTTGTTGCAGGAAAATGTCAAGAAGAAGGATGTTGAATTTTAGAATTTTTTATTTTTATTATTTTGTTATTTTATTTTTAGGATGATAACTACTAGACACATGGTTATATATAATCCTTGGGGAAAGCTATATCTGAGCATAGGTTAAATCATTGGAGCTCCCTTTATAACCCCTGCCTTACGTTGATAAATGTGACCCAAAGTGAGGGAGACCTTCAATGGATCCGGGTTGGTGCCATCGTCATTGAGTTGACACGCACTTAGTAGAGTCAGGTTAGACTACTACCTATGCCCCAACAAGGCTTACCTCTAAGGTTTGAATTTGGGTCTCTTCTTGGTAAGCACCAAAAACTTACCAATACACCCAGCCCTTGGGATTAATTTTAGAATATTTTTATTTATAAAGAAAAATGAAGAAGATCTAGAAAATAAAAATCAAGAATATAGACTTTCTATGAAAAAAGATGTAGATATCTAGCTATAGCAACTCAATTAAGATGAGAACTCAAGCTATTTGTAAAATCTGAAGCTCTAAAGGAGAGAGTTATGATTTTTCAAGGGCGGGGGACTCAAGTACAAACCATTTTTCTACATAAAAAGTCTCCTTGTCATCTTATAATTAGAATTTAATTTTAAGTAGTCACAATGTTACTTTTGTTGCAATTAATTATATAGGATTAAAATGGTTTCACCTTTGATTTTTTTTAATAGGTTATATGGGATTGAAACAAACCCACCCGCATTACATCATCATCACATAATGGTATTACAACAAAGATTGAATACTATCCATGTATCTTTTGGCAAAGATTCAAACCTAGGTCTCCTCCTTCAACAGTTGAGCTAATGCCACTTGATCGATAGCTTTGATTTTTTTATTGATTCATGTCCACTTGTATTTTTTTATTACTTTGATTATATGAGATTAAAATAACTTTATGATTACATAGTTTTTTCAATGAGTTTACACAGGTTTTTTATGAGGGGTCTTTGTCCCCTCAAACTAAGTGGGATTTGAACTTTAGATCTCTTATAAAAAGGTCAAAGCCCTTATCACTGCAATAAGATTACATATTTTTTTAAACATTATTTTCAATGAGTTTACACATGTTAGTATGAGGGGTTTTGGTCCCCTCATACTAAGTGGGGTTTGAACCTTGGACCTCTCAAAGAGAGGCCAAAGCTATTACCACTGCAGCAAGCTTGCAACTTTAATCATGACTACGTAGTTTTTGAAAAATTGAAAAATAGATTATGCATATCATGACGATATATTTATATCACAACTTTATAATTATGCATGTATCATTTTTTATGAGATTGAAACCTAGCTCTCTTCCTTGAATGTGGAGAATTGAGCTCTTTTATATATATATATATATATATATATATATATATATATATATATATATATATAGTTGCATATATCTAGTTCTTAGCTTATAATTTGAATTTGGTTGCGACATATTAATTATTAGTTGTGTATGTGTAGCTTATAATTAGAGTTTGGTTGTGATCACATTTCAAATAGTCACAATCACAATCAGGACTCTTGTTATAATCAATTAGAAGGATTAAAACATACCTATCTTTGCTCTTATTACATTTATAACAAGTTAATTAAAGCATACATATCTTTGCTTTTCTTATTAAAGATATTCTTCATCTTCCTCAAAATGCTAAGTTTTCATAATCAACTCCTTTATTTTTAGGAACTAACAGCAAGAACAACCCTTACATAACACATAACTCCAACAAATATAAGGAAAACAAACATAACAATCATCCATCAAAGAGGAAATTAGTTTGATTATATTTCTTATGTAGTAGAGGTTCTTCAACCTGTAGAGTGACAAGATCTAAGAATGTATATGTGCACTTCAAGCTCCTGAGATAATATCTAGTTGTACCAGAGGTTCTTCCTCCTATAGAATGGCAAGATTTGAGAATGCATTTTTGCACTTCAAGCTCTTGAGGTGATATCTAGTTGTACCATAATTTGTATGATATTCTTTTTCAAATAATTGACCATCACTGATTGTTTCATAATTAACTTCAAAAATACCATCTAAGGTGCCAATATTTGCTATGGAACCATCTAGATGGTTTTTAGTAACCATTTGGATTTTATCAACGATATGATTCAAATTCTCCTTTTAGGGTTGAGTATTATGTTGCTCGCATGATTCTTGTTGGATAATTGGTGTATCTGGAGGATGAGCTTCTTTCTTTTGAACAGGGACATTTGAAGGTTTTAAATCATTCACACTCAAGGCCTTCTCCACCAAGGAGGAATCAAAGCATGATCAGATGTTTGTGCATCTCTTCTTCTGGTAGCCATATTGCTGACAACCATAGCATCTTAGGGAGTTTTCATATTCAATATTTTGGAGTCATTCTTCTTTGCTTGAGGAGATAGTAATGGATTGAGGTCCAGGAACTGAAACACCCATCCAAACAACCAATCTTGCTTTACTCATATTAATTTTATTGGACATCCATATATTGGAATGCATTAATGGCATTACCAAATTTGGTGAATATCTTCTCTCCCAAAACTCCATAGGGAGAGCATAAAGATTCACCTATACTAGGAAGCAATTAACTTCTTCTGTAAAGGGGTTGAAACTAGGAGTCCAAGGTCTTATATAGACATCCCTTTGTCCAAAAAACCAATTATATCTATAATATATTACCCTATCTCTATCCACTAAATCAGAAAAGGAATAAAAAAAAAATTGAGTAAGAGAGTTATTTGAAATTTTGTATTGGTCCACCAATATTTAATGTATCCCTATTTTGATAAATATCTTCTCTCAAAAATCCATAGAGAGAGCATAAATATTCACCCAGACTGGAAAGAAATTAAATTCTTATGTAAAGGGATTGAAACTAGGATTCCAAGGTCTTATATAGACACCCCTTTGTCCAAAAAACCAATTATATCTTCTCTTCCCAAAACTAATTTTGGTGAATATCTTCTCTTCCCAAAACTCCACAAGGAGAGCATAAAGATTCACCCTGACTGGGAAGCAATTAAATTCTTATGTAAATGGGTTAAAAATAGGAGTCCCAGATCTTATATAGACACCCCTTTTTCCGAAAAACCAATTATATCTATGAGAAGGATTGAAACATATATATCAACTATTGAACCCTATTAACTCATTTATTTTATTAAAAGAATTATAAATATATATATTTTTAAACATTAATTTAAACATAAATATTGAATAAATAATTTTTTATTGGTTAATGTTGGAATATGTAACATTTCAAATCTTATGCAGATGAAACTAACTCCCTTATTAAAAAAAAAAAAAAGACATTTCAAAACTTATAAGCTTTTATAATTTTATTTTAATGTTCTTTATTGATCTCATTTTTTTTTATTGGTAGTAGAAGGGGTTTTTAAAGGGTTCCCGAACCTATTACAAATAGGGTTTTGAAAGATACCCCCAAACCTTAGATCTAACAATAAGATATCAAGAAAAGCTGAGATGGATTCCACGAATCCAACACAAAAATCCAATGAATCAACCTCCTAGCAAATAAGCTGTAGATTTTTATTAAGAAAATAAAAAAGATATTATCATGATCAAACAACCATCTGGAAAAAGGGCCCAACATAGGAGAAATCCACACCCAAAACAATATTCAAATTCAAGATTTAAAATTAGAATTTGAAAATCCTGCCCAAAGCTGCATTCAAATTCAAAGTTCAAAATTTTAAGGTCCCGCTCACCGCTAGGGTGTTAAATCTGGGAACTAGACCTCACCACTAGAACCTAGGGGTGCTCAAAAAACTAGAAAGCCAAGAATCCCATTTAAAACTAGCATAAATCTACAACAATAACATCTGGCCTGACAAACAACTGAAATAAAAACAATAAATATCACTTGCTAGAAGCCTGTATCAACGAGGTATTGGGAGTCCTGCCAACATTTTTTTTGACCCCCAAAGAAAGAAATCCTTTTTTTAGACCACACTCATGAACACATTTGTTCCAAGTATCCATGATTGGAACAACCTCATTCTCTTCAGGATGTAGAGCCTCAAAACTATCTGTTAGAAGGGGTTGTACTCCATTAGCAATTTCAAAGTCAATCTCCCTTTTCTTGAGTGCTCTGTTGCTAGGTATCCCCACTTTCCTTTTGACCCCTACATCAATACGAGCTTTCTTGTGACTTCTGGTCTTTGAACCTGGAGAGCCTTTCTCAAACACAGGTTTTGAAGAGACTAGAGAGCTTTCCATTAACTGTTGAAGAGTTAGATCAAAAATGTCAAGATAGTCAAAGGGACTTACCTCTTCTCCACTCTCCCCAAATTTAGGAAGTTGAACAATATACCCCGCTACTAGGCTCACTTTCCTTCTCTTCGCAAGAACCTTTTTCAACTCCTCCTCTCCATCAAACATGTTTGATGGAAGAAGGGCTTCCTCCTGTAATTCCTCATTGAGATTAACTTGAGAAATAGAAATAAGATCTTTTCCTTTTAATTTTTTGAGGGTTTCGCTTAGGCACCCCATTTTCATTGAGATTCTTACTTTTTTCCTTATGACTTGCCAAAGTACTTAGAGCTTTAGGATGCAAGGGGCATATGCTCTTATGGTGCCCTCCCTTACCACACTCCTGGAAAACTTGGGGTTTATTTTCATATTCAATATTATGAAACCAGGTTCCAAGGTTAGAAAACAACTCAATAGAGCTTGGCAGATCCTTCTCGATATCTGCCATCACACACATTCTAACATAGAGCATTCAAGATTTAGAACTGGTAATTTGATCAAAGAAAATCAAATCCCCAATTATCTTGGCAATAGCTTGGAATATGCTCTCATGCCAAAGATGAAGTGGGAAGTCTGGTAGCTTGATCCATAGTGGGACAATATTAATGCTTTGCGTTAGGGGATTAAAATTTGGGGCCCATTTACGCAAAAATAAACCTCGTTTTCCAAAAAATCATGGACCCCATTCTAATATTCACTTGGAATCCTCCTCACAATTTAGCCTGATAAGGAAGAAATTTCTTGGGATGGTCACAGTTTCAAGAGAACCAATAGGTCTCCATCTTGCCAAAGCCCATCTCCTCAGAGTATCAATATCTGACCTCCTACCTTGGAATATTCCCAAAAGATACCACAACCCATATTTCAGTATATTATCAATCAAGCTATCGGGGATATGGATCTGGTTCGACATAGGAGAAATGTTGAAGAGGGTGTTAGATCCTCCATTAATGCCAACAACCACTTTTGCATACGAAAGTGCACTAGGGAGGATGGGGTACTCCCCATAGGTTCTACTCATCCCACATTTGAGCTTATAAGGATACCACCCCTCCCATTCAAATGAAAAGGAGGGGTCACGAGAGTCAAATAGATGCACCTTCACAAACTTAGCTTCTTTGTAAATCTAATTTATTTCGAAGGCTTAACATTTTTATGTTAATTTAATTTATATATCATATTAATTATTAGTTGTGTAGGTGTAGCTTATTATTAGAATTTGGTTGTGATCACATTTAAATAGTCACAATCCCGAATCTTGTTACAATCAATTAAAAGGATTGAAACATCTCACCCATAAAAAAATATTAATTGGTTGAACACAATTAAAACAAGTCTATTTATATGTTTTTAATTAAATGGTTATATGGGATTAAGATGTACTTATTTATAATTTTTTATATATAAATTATTTTTTAGATTTGTTTTTTTATTTTTATTTAGTTAGTGTAAGAAACTCCTACGACCAACTCTCAAGGCTAGGTATTCCCATCTTATTATGACCTTTCATGAGGGGAAGACCTCAACTTATTAATAAGGGATTTAACACGTAGTTACACATAATACGTTTTGAACCTTAAACCTATGAGGGGGAGACCTTAAATTATTAATAAGGGATTTAACACATAACCACACACACGTTGCGGTTTGAACCTTAAACTTCTCATAGAAGAGTCAAACCCCAAACCATTTAGACTATTTTGTATTAATAAATTATATAGGATTGGAACAATCCTACTTGTATTAAATCATAACAATGTAGTGGTATTACAATAGTTTAACAATTATATATGTATCATTCTTGGTGAAATTGGAACTTGGTTTTGCGGTTCAAATCTTAAACCTCTCAAAAAAAGAGTCAAACCCCAAACCATTTAGACTATTTTGTATTAATAAATTTTATAGGATTGGAATGGTCCTACTTGTATTAAATCATAACCATGTAGTGGTATTACAATAATTTAACAATTATATACATATCATTCTAATTGGAACTTGGTTCTCCTAAATTATACCGTTCAGCTTGCACCATTTATATATATATATATATATATATATAATATTATAATATAATATAATATGAATTATATGGGACTACAATGGGTTTTATCTCTATTATATGTAATGGGTTATATGGGATTACAATGGGTTCTATACATATTAGGTTATGATCAAGCAATGATATTTCAATATCTTGGCAATTGTACATTTATCACTTGATAAGGTTTAAATAAGAATCTTCTTAAAAATTGATGAATTTAATCGATTAATCTCATGCCACTTGATCCAAACATACAATTTTTTTTTATTTGGATAGTGTGAGAAACCCTACGACCAATGCTTAGGGCTGAGCATTCCCATCCAACCATGAACCCTCATAAGCCCAAGAGATTAGCTTATCAATAGAGGATTCACACACACACACATACTACAGTTTGAACCTTGGACCTCTTGAAAAAGAGCCAAAGCCCGAACCATTGCATTGTTCTCCTCGAAACTAAAAATTTTGGTTAGAGAAAACTCCATAGCCACTATTAGGTGGCCAACAGTTCCGCCCCACCTAGGTATATCACTATCTAGAGGGAATTGAGAGAATATTTTTTTGTGTCCATAAAAATAGCACAAGGTATGGTTCGAACATTGAACCTTCCATCCATTTCGGGCCATGTCACTAAAACCAACTACACTTCGAAGATGCACAGGGGATGGTTCGAACACAAGACCCCGTTTATTAATTTTGGGGTCATGTACTGGAAACCAACTATGCTACAACGAAGAACATCCATGCATACATACTATTATATTTATTTTATTTTAAAATTTTGATTGATTTTTATAATTTTAAATCTAACAATCAATTTTATAGTTTTTAATATTAACTTTCGATACTTTAGAACTTTGAATAGAATTCTAAAGTTCAAATCCTAGGGGTATGGTTGTACACCATGCTTCATTAACTGAAATATGATTGGATAACCATATATTGGATAAAGCAAAGGTCATCACATATGACCTATGACCTCATGGAGGTCAAAACCTACTTTACCCTTTCACTTTCCATATTTATTTTTTATTAGTAGTAGTAAAAGACATGGTTTTGAAAGTGTTGTCCTTTCTCTTTTACATCAACTAGTTACATTGAGTTATACAACCTTTTTGATGCCGATGGGATTTGAACCTTGGTTTGAGTTGTGTCAATCATATGTCTCAAACATTAAACCAAGGCCCCATTAACTCATATTTATTCTTATTGAAAAATAATTTATAAATATTTTTCATTTTTATTTCTTTTAGCATTAATCTAAACATAAATTTTGAATAAATAAATTTTTATTTGATTAATTTTGGACTATTTATTTTGTAAAATATGTAACATTTTAAATCTTATAAGCCTTTTTTTATAATTTTATTTTATTTTTAATATTATTTATGATCTTAATTTTAAATTAACTTTAACATATATATCATAGTGTCATACATCAAATTTATTTCTAAGGCTTGAAATTTTATGACGTTAATTTAATTTATAAGTCATTTCAAAAGCCATATTGCAAAAGAAGAATAGTGATATCCAAAATTTTGTGTTGGATAAACTAACTAGGATTATCCCTTGTAAAATAGATTGGGAGTTGGGAGCTTCCTAGAGACCTGCCTATCGTTAGATGATTTTGAGAGATCCTTGTTTAAAATAGCTTTGGAAAAGACTCCTAGATTAGATGGGCACCCATTAGAGTTATTTCAAAAACCTTAACTTATATCAAATGATGTTTAGCAAGTATATAAAGGAGTTAAACTTCAAGGTTTCTTGACAACCTTTTTCAATAGAAGATTGATTAAGCTTGTGTCCAAAAACAATGGGTCTGATTCTACTATTAGGTGGTGATCAAATACTTTATGCCATATCATATTTTAAAAAAATAGCTAAGGTTATTGCTTTGGGAATTAGTTATGTTGCCAAACACATTGTTTGACTAGAATAAACCATCTTCCCTCGTGGATGCTTTATTCTTGATAATTTGGTCTTGGCTTGGGAAAGATTAAAAGTGTGTTACATCCTCAAGATAATTTATAGTATTTGTCAAAAATTATTTTGACATGGTTTGTGATAGGATCGGTTGAAAATTCATTATTGAAGCTCTCAAGTGTCCTAGGTTTAGTTAATAGTTCTTGAGAATAATTTTTATGTTATTTGTTGATGCTTTGGTTGTTATGGCTATTGATGGGACCCTGTCAGATGCATTTCTCCTTTAGTGCTCTATTATATAGGGCTTTCATTAGACCCCTTCTTTTATGGATTATTTGTTGATGTAACTGGTTACTTTTTTGAGAGGGCTTTACATAATGGTCTTTTGTAGGGTATCTCAATACCAAGGATATTGCAATAAAATTTTATTTTACTATTGACAACATTGTTGTAATGAAATAATCCTCAAGAAATTAGAATGCCATCTAGACTTTTTTTGTTTTATTTTTGGTTCTAAACATTTCACAATCAAAACTAACTAGATCTTATTTTTAGGGGATTCAAGATCCCTTAGACCCTAGAAGCTTGACATTTGATCAAACATACGCAAGTGGTGAGGTACTTAGGGATCCCATTTAGACTTAGAGCTTCTTCTAAAGAAATGTGTTGAGCATAGGTGGGCGAAATATTTTATGGAGGTGTTGGAACTCAAAACCCAACGTACCCTGCTATTACAATGGACAATGGAAGCATGCTAGAAATAAGAGATTACATGTTCAAAATCCATTTTTAATTTTTGGTTACAAATTACTATATTTTGGGATAGCAAAAGGTTGTGCTATGGCTCCATGTTTCAACTAGGAAGGTGGCATCCTTGTTATAATTAAGGGTCTTGCTCTTGGATGACTCAAGATTGAATCTCTCTTTTATGAAAGATAGAAAAAAGTAACATATTTTTCGATGACATGGCATTCCTCACTAACTAGTGGTCAATGTGGCATTATTGCTTACTACTAAACACATTTTAAATTATTTCTTCCAACCAAAAAAGATCAAGTATCATAGTCACCATGGTTTAAGAGTGTTGATGCCATGAAAAGTAAGTAGATAGCACCAAAGAATCATGGATTTCCAAGTGGAAATAGGTAGTTGGTTCTTATTTTTCTAAGATTTGAAGTTACAAAAATTAGAATTTTTAAGGGCTACTAAGAAAATATTTCAAATGCCATAACTTTGCATATGGAAACATTTTGAGATCATTTTTTCAAATCGCATGATTTTTTGAGCTATACACATTGGCAACATCAAATTATAGACTTGTTCCTATGTTTGGGCTGAATTGTGTGGAATAGTCCTCAAGTCCTATTGCCCTATTTTGAAAGGGTAGATTTACATTTTTCTATGCAATTAGAATCTTTGGCCTAATTTATTTGGAGATGCAAATGGATTTGTGATAGTTGCAATAGATTTTGAGTCTTTTATAGGCTTGTAGAAAAATTATTTAGGATGTTGTTTAGTCAATTCCTCTTCCTCCATTGGGCAATTAATTCATCTTATTCATGACTATCTAATCTTGTGAGGATATTTTATTATATTATGACTAGATTATACATTGTTTGCTAGAAGGTTATTATTAGCTAGAAGATTAATTTAATATTTTTTGTATGTATTAATCTCCTAAATCAAGAACATCGATCTTCCAATTTGTAACCCTAAAACATGTATTAAATAGGCTAGTACCTCAATGAATGAATTAAGCTTTTTGACATCATTGGTATCATAGCACTCAATTTCTACAATTGGTATTAGAGCTAGTGCAATAAGAGCATTTAATTCTTATAATTGGTATTAGAGAAAGAATTCAAGCCAACGATGAATACAAGAGATCTAAGTTATGAAAAAATTATCATCATCCAACAACATGCCTTTCCTTGATTTATTTATGTAGGGTTTGGAAATTTGGAACCCAATATGCTTCTCAATTTCAATCAACCATAATAGGTTTGACCAAACCATAAGCCACAATTTACTAGCATTGATTGGTGATACCTGATACCTATGAACAAAGCCATAATATTCATCATCACTAGTTGAACTAATGACAACATGTGGAATATAGGTCCTTGTCATTTCCACTAAGCTAATATCTCTCATGACCACAAATATCACATCACCAATAAGGCATTTAGGTTGAAAATAGAAGATATCCTACCCATATCGAACAACACCTCCTCATGATAATTAGCATAAGAGCTTTTGCATAACTCTCTTCAATATAAACCCTAACAAAAAGCATAACTTCATTAGTAGGGACTTGGGGAATAACATGCAGTAAAAAAGAAGTGGAGACGTTTTTCGCAGGACTGCCCAAACTTCCGAACTCGTTTCGGCCATATCTCACTCATCCGGACTCGGATTGAGCTAAAATTTTGAGGGTAGATGCCTAAAAAACCCTAGAACATCTCCACCAATTTTCATATCATTTGGAGCAACACAGATCCTAGCGCATCCCTATGTGTGAACGACATATTTGGCAAGCGGCTATGCGAGGGTTTCATCTGGGTTGAGTGCAAGCAGCTCCGGAGGTTGGTTTTTAGGGCCTTCGGGCCCTAGCGGCCAATATTTTTGTGGTTTATGCTCAATATTTTAGCAGGAAATGTTGGAGGGGATACAATATGGGTTAGAAATTTGTCTTTCAATAGATCATACTATGAACTTGAGTGACAATGGCTTCCAATTTGCTGCACAAAAGAAAAGTGAAAACCATACCTTTCCACGACGTCTAGGGCAAGGATTAAAGAGATCACAAAACAAGTTTCAAGTAGTTGATCAAAAAATGGCTCATATCTCAAGTGAATCTGGTGCTAAGGTGCACCCACAAAATAATTCTACTGTGAAAACCCCTATCAAGGGTAAGAATTTTGAAGACTCGGTCCCAAAAATGAATTTTAGGGATGCCCTTCATGGTGGACAGCCTCAGCCCAATGCTAATATCAATATTAGGGCTTCCCATAAACCTCTAAGAATGCCTAAGATTGATCCCAGGAAAACGGAGTCAGGATGTCTTAAAGCAGCTGATGGAACTCCTATTGTTAAGCTTGATATGGGTAACATTCAGACTGGCATTGAAGATTTGGAAAAAAGAGGACTAATTTGTCGGTTCGTGGGTTTTCGTCCGAGTCTATCTACTTTCAAAGTCTGGGCTGCAAAAAGCTGGAAAACTAAAGGTGAGTTACAAATCTCTATTTATCCAAATGGTTATTTTCTTGTTTTATTTGCTAATAATGAAGATAGAGAGAAAACTTTTCAAGGGGGTCCTTGGTTTTTTGGAAGGGCGGGGCTTTTCATGAAGCCCTGGCATACTAAATTTAAAGTCGAAGAAGAGATGCCTTCTATAGCTCCCGTGTGGGTTAGACTCTTTGGCCTCCCTATTGAATTTTGGAATCCTACTATTTTTTCTTCAATTGGAAACTCTTTAGGAACTTTTATGATGACTCGTTGATTGTACTCAAAATTTTGAACATATTATTTATGCTCGGATTTGTGTTTTAATGGATTTTGACAAACCCCTACCTAAAAATATCACATTACAATTTGGGGAAGACACTTGGGAGCAAGTAGTGGACTATGAGAACATTCCTTTTCGTTGTAGAATTTGCCATGAATATGGTCATTTGGCCGGTGCTTGCCCAAATAAAATTCCTGATCAAAAGAAAGAAGATATAAACTCAACGAGTTTCCAAATACCTAAGAAGAAGAACACTCTAGAAAAAACCAGTTATGAAGGATCAATCAAAGTCATCTGCTAATATGTTTGAAATCCTTTCCACAAATGATGTCCCAAGTGAGGAAGAGGAAATAATGGAAACTGAAATCTTAGAAACACAATTTAAATATGAAGGGAAGAACTCGAGAGACAAACCAACAAATCAAAGGTTTTCAACGAAAAAAAAAGGAGAAAATTTACACAAGAAAAACAATATTTCAAATGTCAAAACTTCAAATAATGCGAGTCCCAATATAGACTCCGTTGAACCATCTAGTAAAATTTTGGCTGTGTACGAGCATTCTTCAAGGTTAGAAGCCATCTCAGATTCAATTGGAATAAGTCAAGAAACAGGGAAAAAAAATTGAAGATGGATTCTAATAAAAAAGTAGGTCGCAAGACCAATCAATATCATATGGTAAAAGAAGGTGAAAAGCTTGTAGAGGAAGGTAAGATTAATGCCCTTCCCAAATTTTTTAGCCCTGGTATTAATGAAGATCATCACTTGGAATATTAGAGGACTCAAAGGGAGTCTTTCAAAACAAAATGAAATTAGAAGAATGATTCGAGTAAATCATCCACATCTTGTTTTCCTTCAAGAAACAAAGATGTCAATGGAGGATATGGACTTAATTGCCAATAAAATTTGGCCGGCTGGAAAAGTGGTTTCCCTCGGTTCCCAAGGGACTTCGGGTGGCATTGCTTGTCTTTGGGATCCAAAAGAGGTAGTTATTCACCATATGGTTGGCGGTTGGGGTTTGTTGGCTATAGCTATTCAAAGTAGACATTCCAACCAGATTATGCTCTGCATTACTGTTTATGCTCCGACTTCTTTGGAGGAAAAAAGAAGACAGTGGAAGGATATTACTCATATTATCTCTCATTTTCCTAAAGCTTGGATCTTGATCGGAGGAGATTTCAATACCATCCTCTCTCTGGATGAGAAAAGGGGGGAAATAGAAATTTGGACAAAAGCAACGACCTCATGAGCGAATATATTGCAAACCTCCATCTTGTGGATATCCAACCGAGATAATGGCCTTATGACTTGGTCTAATAGAAGGCAAGGCTTAGCTTGTATAATGGAGAGATTGGATAGGTTTTTGCTCTCTAAAAATTTCTTAATCCATGGTCACATTCCTAAAGTGAAGACTCTTAATAATGTTGGTTCGGATCATTGGCCGGTCATGGTGGAAATGTGGAAAACCAATGTGAGTTTCTCTCCTTTTCATTTTCAATTAATGTGGCTTAGAGACATTTCCTTCAGGACCTCATGTGCAACAATGGTGGAAGGAAAGGTAAAACCTAGGCATGGGACTAAGATGTTCTATTTTGCCAAAATATTGCAATACATTAAATCCAAAATCAAGACTTGGAACTGGAAAGAGTTTGGGGATGTTCATAAAAAAAAACATGAAGTTATTGCTCATCTTGAAAATTTGAATAAGAAAATCCGTTTAGATGGCCTCATAGAGAAGAGAAGTGCAGATGAAATTAAACTCACAACTCAGTTAGAGGAATGGGAAAAAAAGAAGAAATCTTATGGAAGCAAAAATCTAGAATTCAATGGCTCAAAGAAGGAGATCGAAACACAAATTTCTTCCACAAATCTCTTCTAGCTCGAAGATCTCACAACTTTATTTCTTCCTTAAAATCAGATTCTGGAGATGTTGTTTATACTTGGGATGGCATGAACTCTATTGTTGTTGATTACTTTTCCAATATTTTTGCTTCTACTCCCCTTGACTCAGCTTCACAATATAATGTTCTTCAAGCAATCCCTTCTCTTATCACTTCTGAGGAGAACTCTATTTTGACTTGCTCCTGTTACTATCAATGAGCTTCAACAAGTAGTTTTTAAAATGCAAAAAGGGAAAACCCGAGGTCCTGATGGTTTTCCTATTGAGTTCTACCAAGAGTTCTGGGATATCCTTCATGTTGATTTATTAGAGGTGGTGGAAGAAGCCAGGAAAGCCAAAGAAATTTTGAAGGTTATCAATAAAAATTATATTACTCTTGTTCCAAAAGCTCAAGAGGTTGATCATATCTCAACTTTTAGACCTATTGCTTTATGTAATGTTCTTCTCAAAATCATTACTAAAATCATGGCTAGAAAGGTTGAAGCCTCTTTTGCATAAGATTATTTCCCCGAGCAAGGGGGTTATG
The DNA here is from genome assembly GCA_028583015.1 of Wollemia nobilis. Taxonomy (NCBI): domain Eukaryota; kingdom Viridiplantae; phylum Streptophyta; class Pinopsida; order Araucariales; family Araucariaceae; genus Wollemia; species Wollemia nobilis. Next base: position 11,225,945 of record JAQPPZ010014470.1, read on the forward strand.
TGGAAGGACGTCAAATAGTAGATGAGATAGTTCTTGCTCAGGAAGCCATCCATTCCATGGATATGCAAAATTCTCCTTCCATGTTCATTCGGTTAGACTTATCCAAAGCTTATGACAGAGTGGATTGGCACTTCCTTATCAAAGTTTTGAGGCAATTTGGTTTCTCTAAGGATTGGATGGATTGGATTATGGGATGTATCTCTTCAGTTTCCTACTTAGTTCTTATCAATGGTAGGCCTTCTCGGTATTTCCCTACTTCCAGAGGTATTAGGCAAGGTGACCCGCTATCCCCTTATTTATTCATCATTCTTGTTGAATGCTTGGGTAGGACTATAACCAAAAAGAGGGAAAACAAAACCCTTGAGGGAGTTACCATTGCTCATGGAGCTAGACCTATCTCTCATCTTCAATTTGTGGATGACTCTACTCTTTTAGGTAAAGCTACGGTTAAGGAAGCTTCTAATATTAAGCAAATCATTAGCTATTTTTCTAAGGCTATTGGGCGAGTTGATCAATGAAGACAAATCTAAAGTTATTTTCTTTCACTGCTCTGCTAGACAAGAATCCATGGTCTTGGATAAACTAAGATATAAGAAGACCTCTCTTCCAATCACTTATTTAGGTATTCCCATAAATATTCAAAGGCAAAAAAATAAATATTGGAATTGGTTGTTGGACAAAGTCAAGAAGAAAATTGGAAAGTGGACCAACAAGTGGCTTTCTTATGGGGGTAGAATCACCTTGGTAAAATCAGTCCTTCAAGCTATTCCTATTTATGTTTCTTCCATTTTGAATATCCCAAAGGTTGTTCTTCGAGAATTGGATCAAATCAGTCATCGTTTCCTTTGGAGTGGTACTAAGGAGAAAAGAAAATGGGCCTTGGTGAAATGGGATACTTTATGTCTTCCTAAGAGTGAAGGGGGGTTAGGATTACGGTCTTCAATTAATAACAACAAAGCTTTAGCTGCTAAATTATATTGGAGGATGTTGCATAACCCCAATGCTCTTTGGGCCAATAATCTTCGTGCTAAATATGCTTAGAACAAAAGTCCTGAAGACCTTGTTCGCTATCAACTTCCTACCAAAGGTTCTCCCATTTTAGCGAGTTCTTAATACTGGTGAGGATTTGATAAAGAAAAAATTATTTTGGATCATTCATAATGGTCAACATGCAAATTTTTGGACAGATTCTTGGGATGGTCACAAGCCTTTGATAACTCAGTTTCCCGATTGGAGGCCTTGGATGGAGGAGCTTCACCGAGCTAATTGGATAAAGGTGGCTAATTACTGTCGGTACCATATTGGTAATTCAAAGGTTGGTAGATATTGGATCCCTATTGAGGACTGGCCTATTCAAATCCCAGAAAGGCAAAGACAAGATATCCAAGGCATCCTTCATATGAGATCCCTCTCTTGGTCCCATGAAAATGATTGTTTTGGATGGAACAACACTACTAAGGGTGAGTATTCGGTTGCTCAAGGTTATTTGACCTTATGCCATAATAATCCCAACCATTCTTCTGACATATTTTCTCGATTGTGGGCTCAAAATATCTGGCCTAAGGTGAGGTTCTTTAATTGGCTTTTATTGCATCGTAGGGTGCTTATTGGTGAGCAACTTATGAAGCGTGGTTTTCATGGCCCTTTTAGATGTGAAATGTGTGAAGAGAATGTAGAAAATATCAACCATATTTTTATTGAGTGTACTTTAGCCTCTGAGCTGTGGAGGAGAATGGCCACTTTACTTGGCTTACAGTGGTCCAATTTTTTTACTTTTGAACAACTTTGGAGGGATTGGCCTAATCAAGAGGGTGTTGATCATTTTATTAGGCGAGTAGTTTGGATGGGTTCTACCATTCTTCTTTGGAATATTTGGAATGAAAGGAACAACCAAATTTTTAATCAAGATAGGAAGGATATTCACTATATTTGGCAAAATACCATAGCCAACTTAGTTGAATCGGTCCATCATCTCCTTAATCACCCCCAAAACTCCCACCAAAGATGGGATCAAGTGATGCAAAGATTGAAGATTAAACCTTCTAAGGGCAACCAACTTAAAGGGAATGTGAGTATTAGTAAGATGGATAGGAATAGAAATTGGCAACCTCCTCCTAAGGATTTTGGAAAAGTCAATACTGATGGAGCCTCTAGAGGGAACCATGGAAAAGCCAGTGTGGGAGGAATTGGTAGACTTTCAGATGGCTCCCTGGTTTTTACTTTTGCTGAGAATTTGGGTATTCTTTCCAATAACCTTGTTGAGGGGTATGGTATCCTCAGAGGCCTTCAGGAGGCTACTAAGGTTGGATGGGAAAAGGTGTTAGTTGAGTCTGACTCTCAACTTATGATTAATCTCTTGAAGAATCCTTCTAAGAATCATAAGGTGGATTGGAGAATAAAAAGAATTATTGAGAAGATTCAGTTAATCCAGGATGGGATTTTTGAAAGTTGATTACAATCATGTGGTCGGAGATCAAAACAAGAGTGTTGATGCTTTAGCTAATTGGGCTTTGGACAAAGGTGATCTTACTTGTTATGGCCACCCTCCTATATGGTGGGCTTCTCAAATTAGGGAAGCTCTTCTTTCTATCATTTCTTTGGATGGCTCCGAGTTCTGAAGGTACCTAGTTTCTTCTTGTTTTTTTTTTTTTGCTTCTCTTTGGTTCATTCGGTTTTTTTAGTTCCCTAGCTCATTCTATTCTTTATTTTGTTTCCTCTGTTGATTCTTGCCTTAATAGTCTTCTGGTCTAGATAGGTCATTGTTTTGTTCATTTTTTATTTCTTTTTTTTTTTGTTTAGTTTTTTAAGGTGGGTGGGTTTTTTTATTTTGTTTTGTTTTTGTGTTCTTTGTGTTGTTTTTTGTTGTTCTTGTGTTTTTGTTGTTTTGTTTTTTTATTTTATGTTTTTTGTTATTGTTCTTGTGTTTTTTTCGTTCTTGTTCTTGGGTTTCTCTTTGTTTGTGTTATTTCGTGTTTTTATGTGTGAGTGTTTTCTATGTTTTTTGTTTTTGTTTATTGTCTGTTGTTGGTTGTTTTTTATTTTTATTTTTTAATTTTTTAGGTTTTGGTTGTGTTTATTTTTCATGTTTTTTTTGGGTTATGTCTTTGTAGTGTTATGTTGTTTTTGTCTTGTTTGTGTTTTGTTATGTGGTTCTTGTGTTTTTCTATGTGGTTTGTGTTGTGGTTTCTTTTATCTTATTGTGCGTGTTTGGTTGTGCTTTTGTTTTTGACACACTCAAGGAGCATGTTTTTTATTTTATTTTATTATTTTTGTTGTTATTTACTTATTTTTAAATTGGTTTTGTGTGTTTGTTTGCTCCTTGAGTATGTCAAAGGTGGTAGGCCAGGTCCGAGTCCTGGGCATTTTTGGCGGAATGGATACCCCTGCCTCCTTGGGTCTTACCCGAAAGTGGCATCCCTTTTGGGATGTTTTCCACAAAAAAAAAAAAAAAACAACACCTCCTCATAACATAGCGGATCATAGTTGTGCAACCCACTCTCATAAATTTGTTGCACCTAGAAATATGATGAGTTGAGCCACTTTGATCATTGCCTAACGTAGACTAAATTAGTCAAAGAGGTGCTCAAAGGTTTGAATCCGACGATGAAAAAAAAGTGAAAATATATGTTACAAGTTCAATTGTGTCATGTCCCACACTAAATAAAAGGTGTTATCAATACACATTATTTTTATAGATGATACTAATTACCCTTTGTTCATCAAGAATAAGCAAAATAAAATTAAAGCAAAAGCAATTGGTTGAAAGGCTATTGTAGCATTATCATTTGTCGTTGCAAGATGTAAGGTTCCTACAACCATAGCAACTACCACCATGGGGTTTCAACTAGAGAGATATTACCCTCATCCATAGAGCTTAAGAAGGAACATAGATTCTCTCTAAAAATATCTATAAGCATTGTAGCATGATCGAGCTAGAAGGAAAATCTCAAGCACTACAAAATACACCTACCCTTGATTCCATAGATGCATCAATTTATGATACGTGGATAAGTGAACAAGTCTAATTTGATGGTAGCAATCCTAGGTCAAAGGTCTATGCGGTAGCCACAACCCACAAGAAAAGGAAATTAGGCCTTGGAGCAGCTTCAAATATTTGAGCACTCCATTTTTGGATGTGACAAGAGGCTTCGTCCACTTGGATAGTGCATTACAATAACTCAATCGAGGTTCAAATCCTGTCAATGCTATTACATACCTTTTATTTTTTATACATAGGGAATTTGGTTACATCCACACTATTTTTAGTAATTTCCAAGTGCAAGTTTAAAACCATAGGGGCTACTCCCAACAAGCCTATACTACCTCATTATTGTTGACCCGATGGATGGGGACCATCGATTACTCGAGATTTGTACTATCATCATCGATCTAGTGTGCACTCAAAGGATTTAGAATAGGTTACAACCTTTGTAATATGTATACACCCAAGGTTTGAACCTGGGTCTCTTCTTGGTAAGTTCCTAGCCAGACAAACAACTACCAATCCACCTAGCCCTTGGGAGCGCATACCTTTTGTTTTTTAACCCAAAGTAGTTTTAAACCATTTTTTAAAAGGGGGGTACCCCTTTAGACCTAACAAGATGGTTTATTGGGTTGGCTAGCATATAGGCACCAAGCATTTGTTACCTCTTAACCCAGGATCAATTCCTATTGGCTTCAAAAATAAAGGTGCAAAATTTCTTTTTATTTGGAACCTTAATATTTTTTTCAATTAGTTAAATGGGATTGAAATGGGCCCCACCCATATTACATCATCACCTCATAGTGGTATTACAACAAAGCTTGGATATTATCCATGTATTTTTTGACAAGATTCAATCTTGAGTCTCTTCCTTAAACATTAAGGAATATAACCGGTTGAGCTAATGCCACTTGATATTTGGAACCTTAATATTTAATTAAAGAATATACTTTTTGGTTTTAAAGGGGGTCACATTACAAGAGGAGCTATCATTTTTTTTATATTATTATAATAATAAAAAACAAACACCTTTTTTTAAAGTGAGCTATATTTTAAGTTCTTAAAGAAAAAAAATTGTTATTTTAAGCACTTTATTTATTTTTAAATGAGTCATTTCTTATTTTAAAAAATGATTATTTTTAAAATAAACATTTATCAAGGGGGGTCTTCTTATATTCATATTATTTAACCAATTATGCGATTGTGATTGTAAACAAGGTGTAATATTGATGGAGTCTGACACCTTCCCCCTTCTTGAAAAAATCATCTAATATTGTAAAAGGTGCATTATCAATGGAGTTTGACACCTTCATTATTTCTTCCAAGTTTTCCAAGTTTTGCAAGTGATATTTAGTAGCTTCACACAAATGGCCACTCTAAAAGTATTTCTCATAGATTCGCAGCTCTTGAAAGGACCCAAATTTAGATCATGGAAGACAAAGATGAAAACTATATTGATGGTGGTGGGACATTGTGATAGGCATTAAAACATAACCTCAAGGTATGGACCAAGCAAAGAAGTATGATGAAGCAAATCAACGAGTACTGATGCTAATCATCGTTACCATAGCTAATGAAATCCAACCACACATTTGAGATGCAAAAAATTCTAGTCAAGCATAGGATGCTCTTATGACTATTTATGAAGGAAAGAATCAGTCCACTATTCTTAACCTTCAATCCCAAATTTACACATTATGAGTGGGAGATGGAGATATTATGGAGGAGTTTCTTTGTAGAGTAGCAGACCTAAAGGGAAATTGAATGCTATGGGTGAAAATGTGGATGAAAAGCTCTTAGTTCCCATCATACTTTAAGTTTTACCTAATTCATTTTGTATGCTTAATACATATTTATAGATCTTCGACAATAAAGTTTCCTTTGAGAAGTTGGTCAATATGCTTTAACAGGAAGAAGAAACCAACAAGGTGAGGGACCAATTGTCAAACAATTCACTCATAATCTAGAAAATTCTAAGTCAAAAATATAGAAAACATATAAAAAAGGGTTCTTTGAACAAAGGTCCTTCCTCTTCATCATCACAATAGCAACCTCAACACCAAAATAAGTATTGCCATATCTATGAATGTGACAACCATGATACCAAATATTATTGGTACAATGTTTCCCCATGAGGATATTTGGTTTGAAAACCTTAATAGAAGCAACAATAGTATAGGCTACAAACCCAACAAGAGTAGCATAAAGGACATGTTTCCATTGAATTATCAAATTCAGATTATAAAAAAGCAAACAAAGAGTCAAATTCAGATTTTGAACAAGCACACATAGTACTCATGACCAAAGTTGTTGCCAAAACCAAGGATGATTCTTGGTATATTAATTTAGGTGCTAGTAAACACATGACAAGGGACAAATATTGGTTTGATACCTTCAAATCCAAAGAAGGAAAAGCAATGACCATCATAGATGTCACAATCCTCCCTTGGCAAGTCCCATTGATGGCATAGATTGGCATGTTTTGTAGATGCAAATATGATCAATAGTTAAATACCATTGATGTTTTGAATATGGTATTACTAATGTATTGTTGATTTGCAGGTATGGGCACTCCCGAAGGTGGCAAGGAAAACAACCACCAAGATTAAAATGCTTGTAGGAGTTTAATCTTGCAAAAGGATCCATCAAAAAGGGAGAATGTCAATATTAATAACCAAAATTAATAATTGACATTGGGTATGGTTTTAAATTTACCTAATTGTATTTAATACCTACATGGTAATTTATTAATCATTTTGTTGCTACAAAATGAAATAAAAATAAAAAGGACTTATAGAAGGAGACGAATAATGGGGCTGAATTCTAGAAAAGGAAAAAAAATGTAGCCAAATTCTAGAAGAGGAGGAAAAATAGAGCCAAATTATAGAAGAGAGAAAAATTACGCCAAGGGGCACTAGAAGGAGGAAAAATACAGCCATGACCATTTTAGTCTCCATATGGTATAAATTTGCTTATTCCTAGATCCTTCATTCCATCTTCTTCTAAGATCAGATTTTGAATAAGATAACACATTAAAGGTCCATATATACATATGTTTAACTAAGGGGGAATGAATAAAGGAGGATATGGATAATGCACTAAGGAGGAATCTTGGGATCAAAAAGGAACTCTAAGAGATTGTTCTTGCAAAATATTTAGTTCGGGGTCCTCCATTTCTTGTGATATTTTGGATGCAAAATGATAGATTACGTTGTTTTATTGCTATGCTCTCTCTCTTATTTAATACAACAATTTTCCTACTCGTGGTATATGATTTGTTTGTTTGTAGATCAACTATTAATGGTTTATTATTGTATTTCACTAACACATTTTCTTGGATTGTCTAAATCTGTGGTTTATATGTGATATAGACTTTACTAAACAGAGCCTATATTCGGTTCATATATGCTTTTAATTATGGATGAATTTAAGCATTATTTGAGGTCGACTTTAGGCAATCCTTTATTACGTAAATTAGCCATGTTTAAAACCCTATTCAGTTTGGCTTGACATACATCATAGCTGATAAGAATTCAACTACTAACATCTAAATATAGATGATACATTATATCTGCAGTCGAATCATTTCTATAGAGGTTTTATACCTTCAATCTAAGCTCGAAATCATGTCTAGGTCACTTGAATTATGGAGAATAGCTACTGATCAAATCTGCGATACACCTCACCTGTTAGATGTCTTTTAAATTTGGATAACACATCATTGATAGGTAAAGTCTTGTTAAAACCTTATTTTTCTCTTACTCTTGTTGTTAGTACTTTATGGAAAAGCATTTCGAATGAATTGGAGTCCTAATGTCTCCCCTAAAATTGCCATTCCACGTGGGTTTGCATACTACTTCACACAGATGACAGTTTTGTACTGGACCTCCCAAGCTTTGTCTCACATGGGACATGTTGGGGTCCGAATATGTTTTATAAGGAGTAAGACTTATACAAACACTCGATCACCAAGTGATGATCAAGAGCCACACAACTTGGTGGTCAGCTTAGTGCCAGCTGTGAGGTATGCATGGTTTATTTGATGCTACCTTCTATCGCAATGTGTTCGCTACCTAACCTTTGATGATAGATTTGCTACTTCGGTTGCATGTCTGGTATTCTTGGATCGCTATGGTTAAATCCTTTTCTTTGGTAAATATGTGGGTTACTATCCCAAATGCTTCTGGTAGAGGCATGTGGTGATCTTCATAAAGAGGAATTCACCCCTCATTACACGACCACAAGTGGTGGTTGGGGCTAGTGTGGGCTAGCCCCCTAGTCAAGGAGACTAGGGCGCTAGCGGTTGTAATTTGGCATGGTTTACTATGTGATTTGACCGAGTAATGATAACTATGGTTGTTGACTAAGGTTTACCTATGACTTAGATGAAAGTTTGAGTTGAGTGTGAAAATTATCTTTTTTATTGAATAAATCTTTTTATGATACAAAGGATTAAATGTTTTCAAACGATTGTATTTTTGTTTTTGACTTGGAGGCTAAAAGCTATTAGATCTATTAAAATATAATTGGGAAAAACAATTGACTTGGAGGCTAAAAGCTATTAGATCTATTAAAAGATAATTGGAAAAAACAATTGACTTGAAGGCTAAAAGCTATTAGATCTATTAAAAGATAAATGGGAGAAACAAAATTCATGGATTATTTAAAATAGTAATGCATAAATTGATTTTTATATTGCAACAAGTGCTTGTGGATAGGATTTTAATACAAATTTATGGCAAAATTTGTAGGGAACCATAGTATAATTATGGGAAAAATATAGATGAGCTATGAAATAATTTCGTGAAGAAATTGTAGAGGATCTAAAGAACAATTTTGGGGAGAAATTGTAAGCAAACTATAGAATAATTTTACGAAGAAATTGTATATCAATTTTAGAACAATATGGTGGAAAATTATCTAATTTTTGGCAAATTTGTAAGAACTATAGCGTAATCTTGGGTAAATATTATGGTATAAATTGGGAAAATTTGTAAGAACTATAGAGTAATCTTGGGGAAAGATTATAGTTCAAATTTGTGTAAATTTGTAGAAAAATATTGTGGAAAGATAATAGAACAAAATTGTAGCAAATTTGTAGAAAAATATTGTGGAAAGATAATAGAACAAAATTGTAGCAAATTTGTAGAACTATAGTGTAATATTGGGTAAATATTATGGTACAAATTGGAGAAATTTGTAAGAACTATAGTGTAATCTTGGGGAAATATTACAGTACAAATTTGTGTAAATTTGTGGAAACTATAGTAAAATCTTGTGAAAATATTATAGAGGGATTTTGTGGAAAGTTTAAGGGAAAATGGATTACTATTTTAAACAAAATATGTTACTTGATTCCTTTGTTTAAATGCTATTTCTGAGTGAATGGGAATCAATAAAATTTGAATTATGAAAGCACCTTCTAGATACACTAGGAACGAATGGATGGGGAATTCATTATTGAGGAAATTATGGGGTTTCCTCTTAGTATGTACTTATGTAGCTTAAATTGAAAACTACATGGTGCTTTAGAAATGCATTTTACGATGAATGCATGTGTGCACTAAAGAATTCCTTTTGTGGAAACATGAATGAATTTATAAATAATAGATGGGAAATCTATTCTTGAAGAGATTATGGGGTCTCTTCTTGTTGGATTGAATGGTTTAATGATATCTAGTTTTGAAGAATGAATGTGAGATTCATTCTTGAGGGAACCATGAGGTTCCCTTTATTCTCAATGTATATGTATCTAGTGAACATTTCATTTATGTGTTTCAATTGTAACAATGACCTAAAAATATGAATGTGTGAGATATTCTCTATATCAATGTATTTAATGATGGTTCGAAAAAGGATCTTTAGGAATATTTATATCATTGTAAATTGAGACAAAAGGATTAATGAAATATGAGGAGACATATTTTGAGGTTAGGTTTTTTCCTACAGGTTTTTCCCAGGATATATGATGTGTTATGTATCCTTATCATGTGATCTTACTATTAACACTTGTTAGCTCTTAATATGGATGATGTGTTTATATTTTCATGAGATTATTACTAAAGTGTTATATGATGCAATAATTTTATTTAAAAAGCAATGTTCAATAAATAAAAATGGTTTATGAAGGTATGAAGCAACCTCTATGCATTCTACTACAATGGAAAAAATGGCATGTGCACTTAATGTTTATTAGAACTAGTGATGGATGTTTTAGTTACCTTTCTAAAGAATGGTTATTAAAATATGATACGATGGTTTATGCTTACATGTAATGGTTCAAGAAATAGCTTTTGTTTACATTATATAAGAATAAATGAGGTAATTTTTACAAATTATTTTATAATTTTTGACTTCTACTATAATGAAAATGAGTATTTATTTAATTAGGGGTTAAGTTTTATAATTGAGAATTATGATCAATTACTTAAGTGTGTAGGCTAAATTAAACTCCCTAGTTAAAAGAGAGAAAGACAATCAAGTGATGGGATAGTAAACATGATGAAGGGATGTAAGGTTAGATAGGAGTTGGTCACTCCTATCAGAAGAGTTGACACTGAACATATCATAAATGTATCGATTACTTACTACCTTGGTTGATATTAGCTTAAACATACTTGACTATGAACTATACATTGATGATATATATGTTATGATAAAAAAAAAGTACTCTCTCAAGTGGGTTGAAAATGAGGGTTGTTAAAATAGATGATAAAACCTACAAGGTCAAAGGAGTAGGTGATATTTTAGTTCAACTTCCAAACGAGAAATGCACCATCAAACAGGTTCTTTATGTCCTAGGACTATACAACTTATTGTTTGTAACCCAATTACTGAAGAAAATTATGAAGGTTGATTTTAGAGTTGAGAATGGCCATACGAGGTTTTTTGTCACTAAGAATGGTAAGCATATAGCCATTGGTTTTTATAAAAGTGGTTTGTTTGGCCTAGATATCAAATTTACTCCTAATGTAACACTATTAACAACCAAGACAACTACAATATCCTAGTAATAGATTCAAACGCAATAGACCTAGAGGAAGCATACCTAGAGGTAACCCTAGAGGCAATAAACCCAAAGGTAGGCCTAGAGGCAGCAGATATAGAGGTACAAATAGAGGTAATAGACCCAAAGAAAAACCCAAAGGTAGTAGACCCAATGTTTGACCTAGAGGTAAAACTAGTGGTAAACCTAGAGGTAGAGCTAGTGGCAAACCCAAAGTGGTCAACTGAGAGGTAAAGCCTATGGTAGACCAAAATGTAGAGCCAATAGTAGACCTATAGGTTGACCCTATGGCCAACCTAGAGGCAGAGACATTAGCAGATCTACATGCTAACGTGATGGTCGATTTAGAGGTAGAGCCAGTGGCAAACCCAAAGGTGGACCCAAAGGTGCACCTAGAGGTGATTACCTAAGAGCCATATTATCTAGAGATAAATCAAAAAATTCCAAGAGCTAGAGCAACCAAAGTCAATGTCAAAGCCAAATATAGAACCAAGAGTAAGAGCCTAGAATCCTTTAAATTAAGGGGGGTCCTAATATTTCCTAACCAAAATAATATAAAGAAGAAGGATGTTAGGATATTTTATTACATTATAATTAGATCATGCATTATTAGCTGGAATATTATTTTAATATTTTTTGCATGTAACGATCTCCTAAATTAGGAGTATCGATCTTCCAGTTTGTAACCCTAAAGCATGTATTAAATAGGCTCTTGCCTCAATGAATGAATCAAGATTTTTTTTCATAAAATATTTCATGATATCTTCCTTCTATTTTCTATCTAAGTATTATTGAAATTTTGTTAAAACTCTTATTTTAAGCAGGTTCATGCAAAGCCTCTTTTGATAACTAAACTTAGTTAGCCCAAGTTCAAGAGCAAGTATTCAAATAGGGCGATGTATGTAATAAGCAAAAAAGTTTTGCTTTTAATAAATACTTTATGTGACAATGGAATATTAAAGAAACTTATCTTTAAAGGACATGGTAATATTGAATTATCTACTTTGTTTGAAGCCTTAACAAAAGTTTTTTTGGATGTGTATGGGAGTTTCTAATAGTGTTAGTGGTGACTATGGTCTATCCTAAGGAGACTCTTATGCAAGAAATATTTTTGTAGTAGCATATTTTAGATTATGGGGAGGATCCAGATGAATCTACCTCAAAATGTAGAGGTCCACTATAAAATCCGTTATGGGGATGGACACTATTGTTACTAATGTCTTCTCTTCTTGACCCCTTAGTTTAGATTATAGGGGGTGTTAAAATTGTAATCTAATTCATAGCTAAGGTAAATATTATATGATGTACTCAATAGGCCTAAGGGAATTTCATTGTATAATGTATTAAATAATTACAATTTTTTATTATGTAATCCCTATGGGCCATACTTAACCTTATGTAGATTATAGGTTGCACGTAGGCTGAGACCTCAGATCCCTTTCCAAAAAATACTTAAAGTCACATAGGTTAGTCTACCTCTATATGTTTATGTATATGTACAAGTATATGGTTCAAGTAAATATTTTATGTGTAAATATGTCAAATCACATAAGGATGCATAATCTAGACCTAATAAGGCTAGTACAATCTAAAATAAAATATAAATTAATGAAATAATACAAGTATGCAACAAAAAAAGTCTTGGAATACAACCTTTTATATTTCAATGATTGCAAAATAAAATGAAAGTCTTTTCTTTTCAAGGCCAAGGAAATAGATCATGAAAGCATACAAACTAGTCTAGACACAATTATATGCTTTTGTGATTCCTTACCTAAAGTATTTTAGCAAAATAAAATAATCTAAATTTTTTCCCTTTTATTATGATTAAATAATTTTGAAATGCATAACAAAATACAATAACAAAGACAATCAACACAAAAATTAGCTTAAAATGTGCAACCAAAAATATAAATTACCTAGTTTTGTGTCTAAGAAAAAAATTGACTTTCTACAATAGTACTAGCCTTAGCACTATCATAGATTTCTAGCACTATCATAGAAACACCCGCAAAATAAGCAAAAAATAACTAGAATTATGTTTAGGGGGTTTGTTTGATCATAAATAAGCAGATGACTATCTAGCCAACTTGATCGAACCCTTTTTTCCTATGACAAGAAAAATTTATGCCTAAAAATGGAGTAAACATGTAATACCTACAATAATGTTGATAGTGGTGCTATCGTTCTATGATAAATAGAGTCAAAATAACTAAGGCTATGGGGATTTTCAGCATTATTGTTCTTGCAAATCATAAATAGGGACCTAGGGTAATGAAAAACTTATGGGAATGCACCAAAAGATTAAATGTAGCAAATGAACCTTAAAGTGGAATATCTAGGTATATATTGAAATACAAAAACTATGAATCTAAACAAAAAATGCCCCAAAAATTATGATGTAGCAAAGGGGTGAGAAGTATGTTAAGAAACAAGTCGAGTTTAATATAAGTTTCTCAAGCTAGAAGCAAACCTAAGATAGAATGTCCAACTAGGTGGTTGAGTGAGAAGGAGGATCTCCTAAGATAGAAAAGACTAAGAAGATAACCTATAATAGTTAGGGAAAACAAGAGAGGGTGAGATAAAAGAGACAAAACACTCATTAAGTAACCTACAACAAGTGAGTTAAAGACCAATAAAAAAACTATGATAAAGAAAAGTGCTAATGATAACTAGAATGGTAAGGAGATGATCATAAAATGCTATGAATAATCACAATGTGCGTGAAATGGACAATAAACTAAAATTCTATAGTTGCAAATGATTAATAAAAGTTGTAAGCACCAAATGTATTATCAACCCAAGGCAAATAGCATAGCATGAACAAAGCAAATGTAAAAGAAAAAGGAGTAAGAGATGGAGTAATAAACCAAACTCTTATGAATGCTTCTTGTGTAGCCAAGAATATCTCCAAGATATTGATGGAGCAAAAGGAGGATGAACTTACTAGTATGCCCCTATACCTTGTGCAAACTTGCCCAAAAATGTTGATAAAATAATTGAAGATGCAAGAAAAAGAGAGTAAAAATAGAAAGAGAGCTTAGATAAATTTTGGCAGATTTTGGACACTTTAAAATTGCTTGTTGAATAATCATCCCATGGGATCAATTCATAGATTTTTGGGAGACCAAATCTTGTTGCAGGACATTTTGATCTCATTTAGTTGTCATTGATATCAAAGTGAGAAGTTGTCATTGATGTCAAGTGAACACATGAAGCTATCATTAACACCATGGAGTACACCATCATTGAAGCCAGGAGAAATGCAAAGAGTTGAATAAAAGTTGTCAAAATATTGTTTTATAAGGGGTTTTGTTAAAAACCATGGTGGTAGAATAATTTTCATCAAATCAGTAAAGAAAAAAAATGAAGGTTTAAATTTTACTTAAAGGAGGATTTAATTTTTATTAAATTCAAAGGTTTATAAATATAATTTATAAAATTTAAATTATTTTAGAATTTAAATAATTTATAAATTATAAATGTTGTAAGAAGCATCGACGTCATCAAATATTATGGAGCACCGATGTCTAAGCCATATGGTGAATTTGTGTATAAATAATATGCCAAAGGGGAATTCAAACTTATCCCTATTCGATTTTAATTTTCATGCGACTGAGCTAAAAGTAATTCATGCAATCATTGACCGTTGAGGAAGAAGAAAAAGAGTTTGTTTATATTTTAGCGCTAGTAAGAAGATGAAAAGGGAGAGCGAAAGGTCTAACCTACATTGGATAGAGTGGTCCATTGGTAGAACACGTTTTGTGGGAGCGTTAGGAGTGGAAGAGTCCACGATCAATTCACATGGAGTTGGTGTGTTTGTCTTGAGCGCCAAGGGGAAAGGTTTTTGGCATGCACTTATTTTGAGCGCCAGACTTAGGAGAAAGAGCACGAAGTGCTCTTAAGGTTTCAAACGTGCGTCTAGCACACATGGTGGGCAAGCTCATAGCCAGGGCGAACGAGGAGGTAGTGATTGGGAGTTTGAATCCCATAAGTGGCAAAGGTATTTTTGATTAAAAGAAATTTTATTTGCCTAAAGTTTTTTCCTAAAGTATTATTTGGAGTTATAAGGGTATGTGAAAGGTTGTTTGCTTGGTTCATGTTGTTGGAGTTATAAGGAAAGTTAATTTAATTTTTGTCTAAGTATTTCTTGCCATTAAATTTAATTAAAGAGGTTTTGAGTTAATTTTTGGTGGATGATAAATTTATTTTAGTTGGGATATTATAAGGTGTTAATTGGAAAAATATTTTATGTATGATGATGGTTGTTTTTATAGTTGGAGTGATAAGGTGTAATTGAGTTTTTGCATTACATTGTGAGAAATATTTATTCTCTAACCTCCTTCAGATTGGCATAGAAGTGTTTTTGGTTGTGGCAGATTTATGAGATCCTTTCATCATCAATAAAAAGGTATGAGCACATTCTTCCATAGTTGAGTTGATTGATTGGTTTTTTGGAAAATAAGTTTGGAGTGAAAAGGACTCGATTAAGGTTTTCCTATTGAGTGTGTTGAGTGAATGTTTGAAGGTTTTATGGAATAGAGAATTGTTGTTAAAACCTTGTTTGATAAGCATTGTTGTTGAAGTGAGTTGTTGAGTAAAGAACTTGAACTAGGGTTTAAAGAGAACATGAGTATCATTGTTATGTGAGATTTATTGTTGAGCATTGTTGGAAATATTTTGAGTTGGTGTGCTTGAACTAGGGTTTGAGAGAGAGGATTATTTCATTGAATGATTGGTTGTGTAGAGTTGGTTGAGCCTAGTCAAGTGGATGTGTGAAGTGATTTTTCAAGTTCTATAAAATAAACTACTATATATTTTGAATTGAGTTGAGAAAGTGATTGAGCATTGAATTGAATTTGAAATATATTGAGTATCTAACAATTCTATTTGTGTTTCTATGATATTGGACAAGTTCTGTGTGGACTTATTGAGTAGATTTGAGGTAAGTCTTTGAGGAGACTTATGGAATGATTTTGTGTGAGATTTTATGGAAGATTACAATACATATTTGAGCAATTTATAGAGAGTACTTGTGGACATAGTTTGGTGCAGATTTGAGGATATGTTTGTGCTAGATTAGAGACAGTGATTGAGCATAATTATACTAGACCGAAGGACCATGTTTAGTGAATATTTGAGATATATATTTGGAGGTGACAAAGTAGATAGGACAATAATATCTAGTGGATAGAGATCTATTAGCCAGGGCAATGAGGATAGGTATTCTGAGTGGGGATAAGAGTCTTCAGTGGAGAGAGATCGATAAGCCAATGCAGTGGAGGCATCAGTCTTCTATAGGATCACTAGCCAGTGTAGAGGAGGAGTTCTCCTATGGATAGAGATCCATGAAATTGATTTAGGGGATTGGTGTCTCCTTTGGACAAATGTCCATAAATATTTTAGGGAAAGGATTCCCAATTATTTGAGAAAAATTTATAAGAAATATTTTCTCCGTGGAAGTAGCCATATTTGGGTGAACCATGTAAAATCATGCCTCTCATGTGTGTGATGCTTTGTGTGATGTTAACTTCTTTAATACTACTAATTTTGTTATTTGGATTAAAAAGAAAAAAGTTCTATTATATACTATTCACCCCCCCATCTCAGTATAAGCACATGTTCTTAAATTGGTATCAGAGCGGGTCCCTCCGTGAAAAGACTAATAGCTTAGTGGAGGATCCATCAGTAGCACACATGACTTCAAAAAATGAAGAAGAGACTATGTTTGATATAAAAAAGGAATTCTTTGCTGCTCTCAGAAAGTTGGAAATACTTAGAGAAAATAATTCAATATTGAAGGAACAAGTTCAAGAAGATGAAGCAAGGATGTAACTTATACAAAATCTCACAAAACTCAAGATTAGGGTGGAAGAAGAAAATAAAATTAAGCAGGACATGATAGATCTGTTGAGAGCCAGGGAAATAGAATGTGAAATATTGGAAGCATAAATTGTCCACCTGTTGGCATTTTTGCCACATTTATTTGATTGATTGCTATTTATTCATGCATAAGCTATTGAAATTCTAACTCCTCTATAGGTTTTGATGCAAAAAAAAGACAGTCCGAAGGCTGTCACGAAATCACGATAAAAAATAGCATGGAGAGCCAAAGTTGAAAACCGTCGTGATATCACGACATGTCGCGTTATCGCGGGTCGGATGAGGAGAGAGAAAACAAACGCAAAATTGTCACGATTTCGTGACGTGTCGCAAAATCACGGTCAGCGCAGTCAACGGCAGTAGGGGGGCAAAACCATTGTGATATCGTGATGTGTTGGATTTTCGTGGTCAAAATGGTCAATGGAGGCTGAGCGACAAAGTTGTCACGAAATAGCAACAAAACCAAGCTAAGGACGATGATAATCAAATTCGTCGAGATTTCGCGACATAATAGTAAGCAAGGCACACAAAGCAAAAGACGTCACGAAATCGTGACGCGTCACGTTTTTGCGGTGTGGATGGACAGAAAAAGTTTAAGGCATGAATACGTCATGAAATCGCGACAAAATATGGCACATAGCCCGAAAGGTGGAAGATGTAGCGAAATCACTACGTGTTGCGTGATCGCGGTTCAGGTGGATAAAAGAGTCTAAGGCACGAATGGCATCGTGATTTTGTGACACCTTTTGAGAATGAGTCCAAGCAAGAAGCAAACGTCGTGAAATCACGACAAAAAGTGGGAATAGTGGAGCATGCAAGCAAACATCGCGATTTCATGACACAGTGAGCAAGAAAGGCTTAAGGCAAAAAATGGTAGCGATTTCGTGACATTTGTAGGATGGAGCTAAGCAAGACAGAACTTGTAGCGATTTCGCGACATTCATGAAGATAACGGCCAGTAGCAAGAAGTTGGCGTAGTGATTTTGCGACACATTGTTGAAGAAAGACTAAGTGCAGAGAATTATAGCGAAATCGCACAGTGTTCCATTTTTGTGGTTGGCAAAAAACAAAATCCAAGGAAATAGAAGTTGTAGCGAAATCACGACATGGTGGAAGTTGAAGAGACTCAGAGGCAAGAGTGTCGCATTTTCATGGCTTAGAAGCAGAATCGTACAGCGTGCATAAAAGTGGTAGCGAAATCGTGACATGTCAGATTTTCGTGACGTAGAAGGGAAGATGAAGCCAGAAGATAGAAAATATAGCGAAATCGCACAGCGTCGCCTTTTTGCAGCTCAAGGTAGCGAAGGAGATAAAGAAGCTGAATATGTAGCGATTTCGCGACATGTTTGATTTTTGCAGGTTCAAAGCGATAGAAGCGTACGGAGCAGAAAGACATCACGATTTCGTGACCTATCGCATTTTCGTGACCTGTTATAGTTTCACTCCAGAAAGCAGTTTAAACGGCCCGATGCAGTTTTGTGAGTTTCGATGATTCAAAATGCTCTAGAATTAAATGTGTTGCTGCTTTTCGATGCAATCAAGGTAGAAGAACGCGCCCAAGCTACTAGAATTGAAGATTTCCATTATTCGAAGCTGTTGTTCATGATTTTTCTAATGGTTTCAAGTATATTTTCAAGAACAACAATTTAATGAAGACGACCGACTCCTTATAGCATTTAATTTTTGGTTTCTCCGAGGCTATTTAAGGATATCATCTCCTTATTTTCGTTGCATAATTTGTAGATCTCGAGGAGGTCCATTTCAAATTTTTAATGCTGCCAAGAGGCAAGACCTCTATATAAATCAATGTAAATCTCAAGAATAAGGATCGGGAGTTTGAGAGATACTTTTGCTGAAAGCTTTTCAAGTACTTTGCATGAATATAAGACATTCGGCTCTCTGGTTTCGCAAGCAATTTTTTGTGTATTTTTCCTTCACGTATTCTGCATTCCTAATTTGTGCTCGCATTTCTTATTTGCTGCTTAGTTTTAATTCTGTATTGAGTTTTAACATTTGCTAGTAAGGGAGTGAGTTCTGGAATGTTATCTTGGAGGTCATCCGTGCAAGGTTGTGAGTGAATCATGTCACTGTCTTCTGTTATTTGCTGTTTGCGTACTTAGAGTTATCTTCTGTTGTTCTTTCCCGATCGGATAAATTCGGCCTACGACTATATTTCTCGTTTCTTTTTGCATCTTTACAATTCCTTTCCTATAACTTTGATCTAAAAACAAGATTAGAATAGTAAGGGAACCAGCCCACTCTGGAGATTGGTCTGGGAGACATTTCTTTCTCCCAGCCTTTCAATGTTGGCCGGGTCTAGGGTGCATTTTTTGTAAAATCCTTTCCTGTGGCAGATTCGTGACCAACAGTTTTTGGCACGCCCGGTGGGACAGACTTCTTCTGTCTCAAAAGATCCATAATCGATGAAATTGATTGTTTTATTATTTCATACCCGGAGGTCTCAATATTTTGATGAGTTGTCTTGACCTCATAGTGAAGATTTGTAAGTTCATCTGGCGACTTTGCTGAGTTGAAGATCCGAATTTCTTGATTGTGGACGCCTGCCTTCTTCAAGCTAGGGAAGATACATAATGATGAGGGTAAGCTGTCCTAGATGGGATGATCCAGGCCCTTTGAATCTCCAAGTTTGGCATAAGATTCCAAAAAGTGCCTTGAAATCCCTAACAAAATATAATGGCACCCAAGGAATGGCTCGAGAGCATGTCAAAGATATTGCTGCTTTGTCGACATTACATGATATAGTTCATGAAGATGTTATGATCAGAATTTTTGTTTTGTCTTTGCAAGGAAGGGCGTTACAGTGGTACAAACTACTCAGGCGTCAAAGCATCAGCTCATGGGATGACTTAGCAGGTGCACTAATCAAAATATTTGATGAGGATCTCTTTTATAGCTCTCAAGATCCTTTTCAATTCTTCATGTACATCACGAGAGCACCCCTGGAGAGTATCACTGACTTCAATTTTCGATTCAGCAAAAGTTGGAGGAGAATTCCAGAGATGATCCGACCCACACCCGCCCAAGCCCACTTCTTCTATGTTTGAGATTTTCATCTAGACATAAGCCTCCTCTTGTTGCAATTAGGCGAACGTAGATTCCCTCAAATATTTGAGGAAGCATTACACGTGGAGCAACTTTTGCTCTTATCCAAGAAATTACCGTGGGGAGAAGTTCCATTACCTTATCCGATAGTCACCACTCCTCTCTACCCTATGCAGTATTCATGTCAGATCCCACATACTGTGCAGCCTGAAATGCAGTTGTGTGGAACTCAAGAGGTAGACTTCATCCAAAAATGATGGGAATATGTAGGTACTTTCCCAACAATGAACAATATGGTTGCTTCTACTGTCTATCAGGAGATGGACCAAGGAGAGAAACAGATTCAAGTTCCAGAACCTGAGCACCAAGAGGACATAACTTTGCACAACACGCAAGCATTTAGCCGAAATCTATTGAGCATGCCGGATCAAGAGGAAGAGTCTGAAGAGATCCTGGAGAAAGTACTGTTGTTGGACAATTTCTATGATCAGATCCAGGAGTTGGAGGAACCCATTCTCAGTCCACAACCAGGGGACTCTTCAAGATGGTGGTATTGGCTTTAGTCATTACTGCAATTGGTACCTATAGGAGCTTTCCATGTGGCAAATTTCTTTGCTACATTATTTGTCGATTGTGTGGGTATTGGCCTGCAGGATAACTTGCCCCTGTCTGCAACATGGAGGACTTTAGGAAGGGGTCATCCTAATTTTAAGGATCGACTCAAGTATGATCGGATCTGGTCAGGACATTGTCAATTTACCGGATAACCCTCTGAGACTGGTTTGTGGTGGCGACATGCCAATCATGTCGTAAACTATTGTATATAGCAAAAAAAAAAACAAAAAAGAGAAAAAAAAAAGTATTGTTTTTATTTGTCCACTTCGGCTCTTTTTGCATGCGAGCCCGTAGGTACGTGTTTTTCTTTCTTTTTTCTTCTTCTTTCCCAGCAGTTGGTGGCTTCCTATCAATTTCTTCCTTTCCTTCCTTTTTCTTCCCTTCCCTTCTTCATTTTCCTCCTTCTCCTACTCCTTTTTCTTCTGCAGTAAAAAAGCCACTGCTGTTGTTTCTTTTTCCCTTCCTGTTATTCCCGCTTCTTTTTATCCCTTTCTTCTAAGTTCTCTATCATTTTAGCATTTATCATAGTTTATTCACGGTTCACACCTTTCTCATCATTATTCCATCCATTCCATTCTTCCATCATTCATCATTTCCATTCCATGGTCAGTTTAGCCAAATGTAGATTCTTTAAGTTTCAGTTATTCAACAAAAGTTGTAGCAGTCCGCCGAGATGTACCCCATCAGCCAGCTTTCTGTTCTAAGTTTTCATGACTCTGTTGCCCAATGGATTTAGTCCTGGGATTCGTGCATACAACAGAACTGTATACCCCATGAGCCACCAAGAATGTTGGCATTTTTGCCACATTTATTTGATTGTTGTTTATTCATGCATAAGCTGTTGAAATTCTAACTCCTCTATAGGTTTTGATGCAAAAAAAAGATTAAGTCTGAAGGCTGTCGTGAAATTGCGACAAAAAATAGCATGGAGAGCCAAAGTTGAAAACCGTTGCGATATCGTGACATGTCGCGTTATTGCGGGTCGGATGAGGAGAGAGAAAACAAACGCAAAATTGTCGCGATTTCGTGACGTGTCGCAAAATCACGGTTAGCGTAGTCAACGACAGCAGGGGGCAAAACCATCGCGATATCATGACATGTTGGATTTTTGAGGTCAAAATGGTCAACAGAGGCTGAGTGACAAAGTTGTCGCGAAATTGCGACAAAACCAAGCTAAGGACGATGATAATCAAATTTGTCGCAATTTCATGACATAATAGTAAGCAAGGCACACAAAGCAAAAGACGTCGCGAAATCGCGATGCGTCGTGTTTTCACGACGTGGATGGACAAAAAAGTTTAAGGCATGAATACGTCATGAAATCATGACAAAATATGGCACATAGCCTGAAAGGTGAAAGATGTAGCGAAATCGCTACGTGTTGCGTGATCGCGGTTCAGGTGGATAAAAGAGTCTAAGGCACGAATGGTGTCACGATTTTGTGACACCTTTTGAGAATGAGTCCAAGCAAGAAGCAGACGTCGTGAAATCGTGACAGAAAGTGGGAACAGTGGAGCATGCAAGCAAACATCATGATTTCGCAACACAGTGAGCAAGAAAGGCTTAAGGCCAAAAATGGTAGCGATTTCGTGACATTTGCAGGATGGATCTGAGCAAGACAGAACTTGTAGCGATTTCACGACATTCATGAAGATAATGGCCAGTAGCAAGAAGTTGGTGTAGCGATTTTGAGACACATTGTTGAAGAAAGACTAAGTGCAGAGAATTGTAGCGAAATTGTGCAGTGTTCCATTTTCACGGTTGGCGAACAGCAAAATCCAAGGAAACAGAAGTTGTAGCGAAATCGCGACATGGTGGAAGTTGAAGAGACTCAGAGGCAAGAGTGTCACATTTTTCATGGCTTAGAAGTAGAACCGTACAGTGTGCATAAAAATGGTAGCGAAATTGCGATATGTCGGATTTTCGCGACGCAGAAGGGAAGATGAAGCCAGAAGATAGAAAATGTAGCGAAATCGCGCAGCGTCGCCTTTTCGCGGCTCAAGGTAGTGAAGGAGATAAAGAAGTTGAATATGTAGCGATTTCATGACATGTTTGATTTTTGTGGGTTCAAAGTGATAGAAGCGTACGGAGCAGAAAGACGTTGCGATTTCGTGACCTATCGCATTTTTGTGACCTGTTACAGTTTCGCGCTAGAAAGCGGTTTAAACGGCCCGATGTAGTTTTGTGAGTTTCGATGATTCAAAATGCTCCAGAATTAAATGTGTTGCTGCTTTTCGATGCGGTCAAGGTAGAAGAATGTGCCCAAGCTACCAGAATTGAAGATTTCTATTATTCGAAGCTGCTGTTCATGATTTTTCTAACGATTTCAAGTATATTTTCAAGAACAACAATTTAATGAAGACGACCGACTCCTCCTTATAGCATTTAATTTCTAGTTTCTTCGAGGCTGTTTAAGGATATCATCTCCTTTTTTTCATTGCATAATTTGTAGATCTCGAGGAGGTCCATTTCAAATTTTTAATGCTGCCAAGAGGCAAGACCTCTATATAAATCAATGTAAATCTCAAGAACAAGGATCGAGAGTTTGAGAGATACTTTTGCTGAAATATTTTCAAGTACTTTGCATGAATATAAGACATTCGACTCTCTAGTTTTGCAAGCAATTTTTTGTGTATTTTCCCTTCTGTATTCTGCATTCCTAATTTGTGCTCGCATTTCTTATTTGTTGCTTAGTTTTAATTTTGTATTGAGTTTTAACATTTGCTAGTAAGGGAGTGAGTTCTGGAATGTTATCTTGGAGGTCATCCGCACAAGGTTGTGAGTGAATCATGTCACCGTCTTCTGTTATTTGCTTTTTGCGTACTTAGAGTTATCTACTATTGTTCTTTCCCGATCGGATAAATTTTGCCTACGGCTATATTTCCTGTTTCTTTCTGCATATTTACAATTCCTTTCCTATAACTTTGATCTAAAAACAAGCTTAGAATAGTAATGGAACCAGCCCACTCTAGAGATTGGTCTGGGATACATTTATTTCTCCCAGCATTTCAATGTTGGCCGGGTCTAGGGTGCATTTTCTGTAAAATCCTTTCTTGTGGCAGATTCGTGACCAACACCACCTAAGGAATGAAGTCAAAAGGATCAAGGCACTATAAGATGTAGAATATGAGAAATAAAAAGAGGAATCAATTCTTCAAAAAGTAGAAACTTCAAACAAGGATAAGCAAGCAAAGGATATAAGAAAGGAAGAAAGCAAAGGAGAACCCTGGATAAGAGTTAATCACAAGAGAAATATTACTTCACCACAAACTCCAAGACATCCAAACAAATTACATAATTTCTTCCATGGTCATTGCTTTTCTTGTAATAAATATGGTCATAGAGTTGTACACTGTATTCATCATGCAAGAAACAATGTCAATAGAAATTTCAATTCCTTTGCACCTCTCATGGATGATGATATTATATGTTACAAATGCAATAATTTTGGGCACAAGGCTAGATGGTGTAAAATGATGTTTCTTGAGTCTAGAAAAGCAATTTCAACAACTAGAAAAGATGAAAGGAAAAATGTTAAGGCTAGATCAATGTTAGTTCAAATAGCCCTTCATGCTCAGGATAAAGAAGAACAATGGTATCTTGATAGTGGTTTCTCTAGTCACATGATAGGAGACAAAGAAAAATTCATTGTACTAAAAGAAACAAATAGAGGATCAGTAAGTTTTGGTGATAATGGATCAGCAAGGATTGGTGGAAGAGGAACTCTAAGTTTAGATAATGGGAAAACAAAAACAAAAAATGTATTGTATGTTAAAGGGTTAAAACACAACCTGTTGAGTATAAGTCAACTTTGTGATCAAGGGTACATGGTTACTTTCCATCCAGATAGATGTGAGATAAGAAAATCAAAAACTGAAAAAATCATTGCCAATGCAAGAAGAACCCCAAACAACTTATACATGCTCAATGAGATCAAAGGGGAAAAGTGATTTCTATCACAAGAAGATGAGATTTGGCTATGGCATAGAATATTGGGTCACTTGAATTTTGATAACATAGTCAACATAAGCAATAAACAGATGGTTAGAGATTTACCCAAAATAAGAAGACCTCAAAACACAATCTGTGCACCCTATCAACATGGAAAGTAAACTAGGACAACCTTTAAGTCAAAAGGATATATGTCATCTGAGCCATTGAGCCTAATACATATTGATCTATGTGGTCCTACTAGAACACAAAGTATTCAGGGTGATAGCTACTTTATACTATTTATAGATGATTATTCCAGAATGGTTTGGGTAGCCTTCCTAAAAGAGAAGTCAGAGGCCTTTGAAAAATTCAAAGCATTTAAGGAATTGATTGAAAATGAAACTGGAAAAAGGATTAAGTGTCTGAGATATGATAGAGGAGGATAATTTACTTCAAATGAATTTGTAGAGTTTTGTGAACAACATGGGATCAAAAGAGAGTACTCAAAAACAAGAACTCCTCAACAAAATGGGGTAGTTGAAAGGAAAAATAGGACTATTGAAAACATGGCTAGGGCTATGTTAAATGAATCTAAGCTATCAGATGGTTTTTGGAGAGAAGCTGTAAACACAATAGTATACATAATTACTAGGGCTCAAATGAGGGTAAATCATCACAAGACTCCATATGAGCTTTGGAAAGGAAGACCTGCCACTGTAAAACACTTCAAAATTTTTGGAAGCAAATGTTACATAAGATATGGGAAGATCAAAACTTAGGCAAGTTTGATCCAAGATGTGATGAGGGAATTTTTCTTGGTTATTCCACAAGGAGTAAATCCTACAGATGCTTCAACAAAAGAACACACACTATGGTGGAAAGTATGAATGTAACAATTGATGAGAAGATAGATTCAAGAGAACCAGTTCAACAAATTATGTATCAAGAAGATGGATGTTGTCAAGAAGAATTTTGTGAAGAATCAGATAAAGAAGAAGAAGAAACACAAAGACTTCTTCCCAAAACTCCATCCAGGTATGTACAAAAGCATCATCCAAAAGAGCAGATCATCGAGAATCCAGATGAAAGACAGACAAGGAGAAGAATAATAAAACCATCTCAACAAGCAAATTTTTCTTTGCTATCTAAGATTGAGCCAAAAGACTTCACTCGGGCAAGTGAGGATAAATTTTGGATTAAGGCAATGGATGAAGAATTAGATCAGATAGAGAAAAGCAAAACTTGGGAACTTGTTCCATGACCAAAGGACAAAAATGTGATCGACACAAAATGGGTATTCAAAAACAAGTTAAATGAAGATGGACAAGTGGTCAAAAATAAAGCAAGGTTAGTATGCAAAGGTTATGCACAGGTAGAAGGAATTGAATTTGATGAGACATTTGCTCCAATTGCATGGCTTGAAGCTATAAGGATATTTTTAGCTTTCTCAAGTTTCAAGAACTTCAAGGTATATCAGATGGATGTCAAGTCAACATTTCTAAATGGTGTTCTAGAAGAAGTTTACATTGAACAACCAGAGGGATTCATACTAACAAATAAACCAGATCATGTATGCAGATTGAAAAAGGTACTGTATGGTCTAAAGCAGGCTCCAAGAGCATGGTACTCAAGATTGGATAAGTATCTTCAGGAACAAGGATTCAGAAAAGGAATAGCAGACAATAATTTATACATCAAAAATGAAGGGAGTGATCTACTAATAGTGGTTGTCTATGTTGATGACATCATTTTTGGGGGAAACAATGATAAGATGTGTAAAGAATTTTCTAAGAACATGCAAAATGAATTTGAGATGTCTATGCTTGGTGAATTGTCCTTCTTTCTTGGACTTTAGATTTCACAATCAGAAAGGGGAGTGTTTCTCTCACAAGCCAAGTATATAAAATAAATGTTAAAGAAATTCAGGTTAGAAGATTGTAAACCGATAAGTACCCCCATGGTCATAGGGTGCAAGTTGAGTAAGGATGATGAATCTCCAGAGGTAGATCAGATATTATACAGATCTATGATTGGCAGTTTATTGTATGTTATAGCTACAAGACCAAACATTGTATAGTCAGTGGGATTAGTGGCAAGGTTTCAGGTAGCACCTAAGGAAACACATGTGGCAAGCAGTAAAAATAATTTTTAGGTATCTAAAAGGGACTATGGATTTTGGGCTTTGGTATCCCAAAAGTGATAGTTTTACACTGACAGCTTATACATATGCGGATTGGGATGACAACATTGATGACAGAAAAAGCACAAGTGGAGGAGCATTCTTTCTTGGAGACTGCTTAGTCTCTTGGCTAAGTAAGAAGCAGGTTTCAGTATCCTTATCTAAAATAGAAGCAGAATATATTGCAACAGTAGCCAATTGTACACAAGTGTTATGGATGAAGAGAACTCTAGAAGAATTCAAGATAAAGCATGACCATCCTATCCCCATACTATGTGATAATACAAGTGCTATAAGTATCTCAAAAAATCCAGTGATGCACTCCAGGACAAAGCATATTTCGATTAAGTACCACTTTCTGAGAGAACATGTGACAAATAAACAAGTTAGGTTGGAATATATTACTACAAAGGAACATATAGCAGATATTTTCACCAAGCCACTTTCAAAGGAAATCTTTGAGTATCTTCGAGGAAAACTGGGAGTAAGACTCCCACCCCAGAATTAACCACCTCAAAAGGAGGTGGGGGAGGGGCTAAGCTAAGAGGCTCATTCTTAGCCCCGAGCCCCAAAGGTGACCCTTTGCCATTGATGTCAAAGGGGGAGATATTTGGTATTTGAGAAAAGAGGAAAGAGTATTGAGCCAGGGGGAGCAATGTCCCAGGGGGAGCAGAACAAAGGAAAGGTCAAGTTTTCGATAAAAATAAGTTGGGTTGCCATCAATGACAAAGGGGGAGATTGTTGGACATTTTGAGCTCATTTAGTTGTCATTGATGTCAAGGTGAGAAGTTGTCATTGATGTCAAGTGAACACATGAAGTTATCATTAACACCATGGAGTACACCATCATTGAAGCCAAGAGAAATGCAAAGAGTTGAAGAAAAGTTGTCAAAATATTATTTTATAAGGGTTTTTGTTAAAAACCATGGTGGCAGAATAATTTTCATCAAATCAGTGAAGAACAAATGAAGGTTTAAATTTTACCTAAAGGAGGCTTTAATTTTTATTAAAGTCAAAGGTTTATAAATATAATTTATAAAATTTAAATTCTTTTAGAATTTAAATAATTTATAAATTATAAAGGTTGTAAGAAGCACCGACATCATCGAATATTATGGAGCACCGACGTCTAAGCCATATGGTGAATTCGTGTATAAATAATATGCCAAAGGGGCATTCAAACTTACCCCTCTTTGATTTAATTTTCATGCGACCGAGCTAAAAGTAATTCATGCAATCGTTGATCGTTGAGGAAGAAGACAAAGAGTTTGTTTGTATTTTAGTGCCAGGAAGAAGACAAAAAGGGAGAGCGTAAGGTCTAACCCACATTGGACAGAGTGGTCCATTGGTAGCGCATGCGTTTTATGAGAGCGTTGGGAGTGGAAGAGTCCACGATCGATTCGCGTGGAGTTGGCGTGTTTGTCTTGAGCGCCAAGGGGAAAGGTTTTTGGCATGCACTCATTTTGAGCGCCAGACTTAGGAGAAAGAGCACAAAGTGCTCTTAAGGTTTCAAATGTGCATCTAGCACACGCGGTGGGCAAGCTCGCGGCTAGGGCGCACGAGGAGGCAGTGATTGGGAGTTTGAATCCCATAAGTGGCAAAGGTATTTTTGATTAAAAGAAATTTTATTTGCCTAAAGTTTTTCCTAAAGTATTATTTGGAGTTATAAGGGTATGTGAAAGGTTGTTTGTTTGGTTCATGTTGTTGGAGTTATAAGGAAAGTTAATTTAATTTTTGTCTAAGTCTTTCTTGCCATTAAATTTAATTAAAGAGGTTTTGAGTTAATTTTTGGTGGATGATAAATTTATTTTAGTTGGGAGATTATAAGGTGTTAATTGGAAAAATATTTTATGTATGATGATGGTTGTTTTTATAGTTGGAGTGATAAGGTGTAATTGAGTTTTTGCATTACATTGTGAGAAATATTTATTCTCTAACCTCCTTGAGATTGGCATAGAAGTGTTTGTGGTTGTGGCAGATTTATGAGATCCTTTCATCATCAAGAAAAAGGTATGAGCACATTCTTCCATAGTTGAGTTGATTGATTGGTTTTCTAGAAAATAAGTTTGGAGTGAAAAGGACTTGATTAAGGTTTTCCTATTGAGTGTGTTGAGTGAATGCTTCAAGGTTTTCTAGAATAAAGAATTGTTGTTAAAACCTTGTTTGATAAGCATTGTTGTTGAAGTGAGTTGTTGAGCAAAGAACTTGAACTAGGGTTTGAAGAGAACATGAGTATCATTGTTATGTGAGATTTGTTGTTGAGCATTGTTGGAAATATTTTGAGTTGGTGTGCTTGGACTAGGGTTTGAGAGAGAGGATTATTTCATTGAATGATTGGTTGTGTAGAGTTGGTTGAGCCTAGTCAAGTGGATGTGTGAAGTGATTGTTCAAGTTCCATAAAACAAACTATTCTATATTCTGAATTGAGTTGAGAAAGTGATTGAGCATTGAGTTGAATTTGAAACATATTGAGTCTCTAACAATTCTCTTTGTGTTTCTATGAGATTGGACAAGTTCTGTGTGGACTTGTTGAGAAGATTTGAGGTAAGTCTTTGAGGAGACTTGTGGACTAATTTTGTGTGAGATTTTATGGAAGCTTACAATATAGATTTGAGCAAGTTCTAGAGAGGACTTATAGAGCAGTTTTGGACAAGTTCTAGAGAGGACTTGTAGAGCAGATTTGAGCAAGTTCTAGAGAGGACTTGTGGACAGATTTTGGTGCAGATTTGAGGACAGGTTTGTGCCATATCAGAGATAGATATTGAGTAGAATTATACTAGACCGAAGGACTATGTTTAGTGCAGATTTGAGATAGATATTTGGAGGTGACAGAGTAGAGAGGATAATAGTCTCCAGTGGATAGAGATCCATCAGCCAGGGTAGTGAGGATAGGTCTTCTGAGTGGGGACAAGAGTCTTCAGTGGAGAGAGATCCACAAGCCAGTGCAGTGGAGGCAGTAGTCTTCTAGAGGATCACCAGCTAGAGCAGAGGAGAAGGAGTTCTCCTATGGATAGAGATCCACGAACTTGATTTAGGGGATTGGTGTCTCCTTTGGACAAAGGTCCATAAATATTGTAGGGAAAGGATTCCCAAGAGAATTTATTTGAGAAAAATTTATAAGAAATATTTTCTCCGTGGAAGTAGCCATATTTGGGTGAACCACGTAAAATCATGTCTCTCATGTGTGTGATGCTTTGTGTGATGTTTACTACTTTAATACTATTGATGCTGTTATTTGGATTAAAAAGCAAAAAGTTTTATTATATACTGTTCACCCCCCTCTCAGTATAAGCACATGTTCTTCACTTGCAAGGAAAAATACATCAAATATGCCTTTTAGATATCAAAGAGAATTCAAATTTCATGGGCCTAGGGATGATAGGTATCATGCATGATCAAACGAGATAGTGGAGTAAGGAATCCATGTGCTATTGACTCATGTTGTAGAGATTCAACTCATACCAACTAAAGAACACAAGCTTATATTGAGAGGGGGGGTGAAAAGTATAAGATAAAACTTCTTACTTTTATTTCCAAAGTAGTATTGTCCAATAATATCAATTGCAATAATGAAATAATGCACAAGTCATAACACACATAAAAGACACAGATTTAACGTGGTTCACCTAATGTGGGCTATATCCACGAAGAAAATATTTCTTATAAATTTTCTCAACAAATATATTGAGAACCAATTTTCTATTACAATGTTTATGGATACCAACCCAAAGGAGACACAAATCCCCTATGCTCAAGTTTGTGGACCTCTATCCATAGGAGACACTAATCCCCTCTGCTCTAGTTCATGGAACTCTAACCATAGGAGACACCAATCCCCTTTGTTCTGGTTCATAGACTTTTATTCATAGGAGACACCAATCCCCTTTTCTCTGGTTTGTGGATATCTATCCATAGGAGACACCAATCCCATTTTTTTTGGTTCATGGAATTATATCCATGGGAGATACCAATCCCATTTGCTCTGGTTCATGGATATCTATCCATAGGAGACACCAATCCCCTTTTGTTCTAGTTCATTGACTTCTATTTACTAGAGACACCAATCCCTTTGCTTTGGTTCATGGATCTCTATCCACATAAGATACCAATCCTCTTTGCTCTAATATGCTCCAAGCCTTTACACAAGGATTGCTCAAATCTACTCCAAAACTTACTCAAATTTTCTCCAAGCCTACATAAAAGGCTTGCTAAAATTTGCTCACCAAAACCTGCACAAATCTGCTCCAAGCCTACACAAAAGGCTTGCTAAAAATTTTCTCACAAAAACCTGCTCAAATCTGCTCCAAGCCTACAAAAAGGTTTGCTCAATTATGCTCACAGAACCTAATCAAATATTCTCAAAAATCTACTCAAATATGCTCCAAGCCTACACACAAGGCTTGCTCAAATTTACTCACAGAACCTACTCAAATATTCCCAAATATTGCATACAAATAATGCTTATATCTTTCCCAAAAGTGCTTTCTTTGACTAAAGTAATTCAGACATATTCTACCCAGAATTATTTTATCTTCATGAACATATAGGAAATGATATGCACTAAACAAATGCTCAATATGTTCTTCACATTCACATGTCTCACATTTATTACATTTTAAAGGTAGCTCTAGTCTAGCACTTAATGATTGACCCTCTTATGTGCTCCCAAAACCAATCTAAACCAATGCTCACTTTTGCTTCACAAATCCTTGCACATATATTCCCAATTTCATTCAACAATGATGCACAACTTTGTTCTCAAACCCTTGCACATATATTCCAATTTTATTCAACAATGATGCACAACTTTATTCTCAAACCCTTGCACATATATTCCAATTTCATTCAACAATGATGCATAATTTTGCTTCACAATACTGGCCTATAACCTTTGCAAATTTTATTCCAAAATCAATCACACTCAATGCTTAAATTTGCACATAAAACTGATCTATAACTTTTGCCCTTTCATTCCCAATATCATTCAAAACAATGCATAGGTTTGCTCATAAATATGATCTATAATATTTCCCAATTTCAATCCAAGCAATGCTCAAACAATCAATCCTTATGCCTCCAAACATATGACAACTTAATATATTTTCTTCAAACAAAAACCACCTTAGAAAAGAATTAGATCACCATACCTCAAAATTTCCTTGATGATGTTGTGCTTTTGAAAACCTGTCTCAAAAATAATTTTCTTTTATTTTGCCACTTCAAAAACAAGTTAGCAAATCTCCTTTTCATATATTAAAAACCCTTCTCAAAATATGTGCACAAAAAGGCTTGAATATAATACTTTATAACTCCTTTTTGGTCTCACAAAATAAAGCTTTTCATAATAAACAAACCCTCAAATTTCCCTTCTTCTATCATGCAAGAATACAATTAAATGTAAACCAAAATACACCTTATACCTCCTTTTCTAATATTTAGAATTTACAATTTCTAAATAAACCCTAATGCATCTTATGTCTCCTAAACTTAACATGCAAAATTTACAATTACCAAATAAACCTTAGTACACCTTATATCTCCTAAACTTAACAAAATATTTCCCTTTATTCAAATCAGTGAATGATTTCCTTTTAAGATATATTTAAATAAAAATATTTGTCCATACCTTCAACCAACATGCCAAGTGAATGAATTCCTTTCTGCCTTACAAAAAATAGCGCCTACGGGTTTTGACCCTACGACCTACTCCTCTCTAGTGCCTTAGCACTAGCCAAGCGACCAGTTGGGCTAGCCACCCACTTGAAACCTAAGATGCAACACTTTAACTTTATTCCACAATGAATTCCTTTCTCTGCCTTACAAAAAATAGTGCCTGCGGGTTTTGACCCTGCAACCTACTCCCCTCTAGCACCTTAGCGCTAGCCAAGCGACCAGTTGGGCTAGCCACCCACTTGAAACCTTAGATGCAACACTTTAAATTTATTCCCACTTCGCTCGTGTTTGTTTTTGAATTTTCCTCTCTGTTTCAATGCATGAAATATTATTCAAATTGCGTGCACACCTCCAACTTTTTTTTTAATGAATTAATTCAACACACATATATATGGATTTTGCTTTTATGAAGGTACGTCGGCGCTCATATACTTTTGCTTATACGTTTATGATATTGGCACCATTTTCTTTTGAAACCTTATATTATAATATTTAAATTAAATATTATAATATTATTTTTAAACCTTTTGTCCCTTTGAAAAAATTAAATCTCCTTTTTATCTTTAAACCTTTGCCTTCTCTTGTGGTCTTTAAATATTTTTCCAAGAAAATATAATATTATCTTTTAAACCTTGTCCTTCTTCATAATATTTAAATTTGACATTTAAATATTATAATTCTTCTCTTATAAAAATATCTTGGAGATATACCTTGCCTTGAATTATGTCCATATACCTTGCTTTGAATTTTATCCATTGCTTGCTATCAAACTCGTGGGAAATATTTTTGCCTTGACTACCATGCACCTTTGACATCAAAATATTTATGCCTCATGTATCTTTTGACATCAAAATATTTATGCCTCATGTATCTTTTGACATCAATGACAACTCAATATACTCAATATTTACAACATCAATAATGGTATTGTATACTTGCAATAGAGTTAGTAGTAGCACTATCATCAAATTCTAAAATTTTGATAAATTTGACCATTGGAGATTTAAACTAATGAAAATAGGTCAAATTATAATAGCACTATTTTTTAGTAATAGTGTTGCATGTAGCGTTATCATAAGATACTGGTGCTCTTGTTCTGAGGCAAGAAATAGGTGATATTTTGGCTAATTTTTCTTGGTTGGTTGAAGATCAATTAGTAGGTGTTATTGGTTGAAGTGCTAATTGATCAAGTGTGTTAAAATTTGATGTTCATATTTTGTCCTTTTTGATGCATTTATTAC
Organism: Wollemia nobilis; assembly: GCA_028583015.1. Taxonomy (NCBI): domain Eukaryota; kingdom Viridiplantae; phylum Streptophyta; class Pinopsida; order Araucariales; family Araucariaceae; genus Wollemia; species Wollemia nobilis. Next base: position 11,259,520 of record JAQPPZ010014470.1, read on the forward strand.
ATAATGAATGCATCAATAATATGTTATGGAGGTACAATTTTGCTATCAGAATGCTTCTTGGTATTCAAAGATGCTATTTCAAGAACATGGTTGCAAAAGGAGCTATTGTGAAAACTGATGATTTTTAGTGTCATTAACGTATTTAATGACCTAGGGTGTCCCATCCATTTTCAAATGGAAAACAATGTTTCATGAGAAAACTAAATTATATGGGCAATCATGCACTTTTTTATTTTAATAGCTTTGGATATGTGTTGAGATTCAATGGTAGATATTAGGAGACTGGTGCATCATGTGGACCTTGTTCGAGAGGCTATTAAAGCGGTTGACATTATAATTTGATTTCTATATTTTTTGTGTATATAATTTTTCTTGATTCTATTTCCAGAGGGGATTTTGCATCACTACTAAAAAAATTCAATGCTGTCATGATTAGTGTTATTACAAAATCCTAGCACTATTGCAAACAATTAGAACTTGATGCTACTATGCAATTTTAATGCTATTGTTGAGGAAGGCATCTAAAGGTGGAAAAGGGGATATATAGTTTACTTGAACTTGATGGACTGATGATTTGATCTATTTTTTTATTGTAGGAGCTCAGAGTGTTGGATTGCCATTAGAGATGGACACAGAATTTGACTAAAGTCCTTGATCTTCTATATGATACAGAGATATGGATCTTGATAGCAATTGGCATATATGCCTAAGGTTGATTTTGATAGGGCACTATTGACAACAGTGGTTAAGATATGGTATTCAAATATAAATACCTTTCTTCTTGCATATAGGAGAGACAATTGTCACCTTAGAGGATGCATATCATATCCTCAAGGTGCTTATAATAGGGGATCCTATTTAGATTGGGAGTGATGAATAACAGTGTATGGAACTCTTGACAGTGAATAATAAGAGGTTTTCTATAGTCATATTAGGGCTTGATATTAGTGTCACTTATAAGGAAGGTTATTTGGATCATATTATCACCACCTTATGCTTATTGGTAATTGGGATTCTCATGGAAAATGCCAATTGATGGATTTTGAGATAGTATTTATGAGATATTATCTTATTGTATTTGCATGGGCCCCATTAGTGTTGGAGAGATTATACAATACCCTTTATAGGATTATGTGTTAGAGTGGGAAGGGATTATTTTGTTGTACACTCCTATAGGTTTAGGTCTGGGAGAACATATCCATAAAGAAGCCTCCACAATATTAATGATAGGCTTATGATCCACGGATACCAATGGCTTACATGTGGGGAAGCACACGATAACTTGGTAGGGGGACATTGATGATTTCCTACCAGGCTATTGATGATTTGTGGATCAATTAGGTGACTTGGAAATCCTAGAGAAGCCATATTAGTTGGATTAAGGATCAATGGGAGTTGGTCAAGGTGAGACAAGTTAGATGGTTTGCTAATGGTGCTAATGAGTGGTATCTTTATAGATTTGATTGGGTGGTTTGGTAGTTTGACCAGGTGTAGTGGATTATTGCCACATGGGTCATTTGGTTTCACTACTCAACTCGAGAGGTTAACTTTGGTGGTCCTCATGACATTTTATCCTTCCTAGAGGATGATACAAATGATAACCCTATTCCAAATTCTAGGAGGAATGACCCAAGAGTAGAGGATGGGTATATGGATTGGTTTTTTAGACTTTGTTTAAGACATGTAATACTAGTATCAACATGACCATACCCTCTAAGATCTCTAAGATATGAGGCAATATAGTAGATCACTAAGGTAGTTATAGAGGTTTGATGGTAGAGGAGGAGGATGGCTATGTGGCAAAGAAGGGATATGGATGATGATGGAGCTATAGGTGGAGAGGAGGTTGGTTCAAGCACACACTATCCATTAGATGTGGATAATTTGGTGATATTTCCACTAGTTCTTGGAGAATCTAGAGTGGATAAAACAAGTTTCTCACTTGAGGAGGCCATGTAGGTAGATAGGGAGGCCATGATGTGAGGAATTAATGCACTTAGGACATATCTAGCCAGTTTGCAAGAAGAGATGGTATGAGCTCAGTAGGATCTTGATAGCTTACAATAAGAGAGAGTTTGGGCCCAAGTATAGGTTGCATAGCTATAGGGTGAGGTTTATTAGATTAAATCCAATAGGGATTTTGTTGTATCATAGGTGATAATGAGTAGAGATAGAGGGGCTATAGTTTAGTTATTAGTTATTCAATGGTAAGTATAACCTACATAGATATAAGGGTTATTACAGACTACCATACAAGAGGCTTAAGCTATGGCATAAGAGGTATAAATAGAGAGAAATATATTTCCATTATCGAGCTCTCTATCATGCTGTCATCCCTACTTCATAGTGGGATCCCCTACCTACTCATTCGAGGAGTAGCACTAGATTGACGACATGAAAATCTTAGAGATTTATTGACTTCTAATCTCTTCCACCATTACCACAAACACTAGGAAAAGGAGAGGTTGGATCTAGTCATTGAGTGGTAGTTCTAGCTTATCATATATTTGAGGGACGAGTGCATCAATTTTGGTCATTGTGGTGCATCGTCTTGCGACTATTGGACCAAGTGTACTAATTTTATCATTGTGGTACACTAATATCTGACTATGTATTATAATTTATAGCATATATGTGTATCTGTATGACACTTTTTTGGTACATTGATGGGTTGTATTTGATGACTGGAATAATTTATAATCTAAATTAAATGATTTAATCATGGTTAAATAATTTTAATAAATTTATTCCATATGGAAAATATGATGTAAAGTGCTCAAAACGGCTCATAATTGGATTGCTAATAAATGATTAAGGCAATATAAAATAAGACATAGATGTGATATCATATAGATATCATGATGAATTAAGTGTGATTTGGGTGAATTTTGCATAATTTTGTTAAGCTTTTGTAAACCATGATAATGTCATGGATTAGGGAAAATTTTGAGAAAAGGACAAAATGAATTTAAAATTCACATCGCTCTGAGATGGTACCGAAAGTTCATGCATGGGAAATAAAATGATGGGATAATGTAATAGACCAACTAGTAAGTGAAATCAGCAAATGGCAATATTTTAAAAAAATTAATTTGAATTTTCAAATCCTAGGCACCAAAGGTAGGTAGATTATGCCAATTATGACTTGAGTGACTTATGAATCAAAATCAGGATAACTATTATCTTGGTGAAATTTTTTAAATTGGGGTGTAGCCTAAGAAATATGACCATTAGCCCATTTAACCATTTTAAGTGAAGTCATTTGGACTGGGCCTACTAGCAGAACAACTAATTTGATTTAGAATTTTTTTTTTTGTAATAAATTAATATTTCAAGAGAGAATAAATTGTAGTATCTTGAGGTATTTTTTTGTATGAAATAAATTTGGACTGACATGAATTGTTGGGCATGGGGGGACATTAGGTATTTTCAGTTGATTTATTTGATGAGGCATTTTTGGGTAATTTGAGATGGGATGGATGCATCTCAGAATATGAAGGACTTTTTGGATGCATAGGATCTTTGGGAGATTGTTGGATTAGTTGTTTTATGGGATGGGTGACATCCAACACTATCAATAAAATAATTTTTTAATGATTTAGGAGGTTAAATTTTAGAAGAAAAGGGAACATAAGAGTGCCTAGATGAAGCAAAGAAGAAAGTATGAACTTTTCATTCATCACTAGTCATCTTGAATCCTTTCTAAGCCAAAAGAGGAAATATGGATGACTAATGTCAAATTAAAAGAGGATTTTTGATAGGTAACTTTGATAATAGCAATGACCCCATAGGATATGCAAGGTATTTTGAATGGTGACCTAGAGAACCTGATAAGAGACAAATATCTAAGGGACACAAAACTTGTTTTATTATCTAAGCAGAGGTGGACAAGTGCTCAGTTTGACTTGTACACTATGATTATATAAATTGGCCTATTTAAGGCCATATTTGGGATAAAAATACATTTATGTGTAGATTGGTACATTTAAGGACACAATATTATCTTATGTTATGTATGATTTGGTCCATTAATGAGTCATATGTCTATTAAATTTATGATGCAACTATAAAATAGTCCATTTAAGGACACAAAATTTGATTGGCCTAACTAAAGGCACATAATCTTGATTGGTCTATTTAAAGACACACATTTATCTATAAGTGGTTGTGTTGATATCATATTTGACTATTTTGAAGTAAAGATGATGCCCCTAGTTGAGAGGGATGTTCTTTAGGCAAGATTATATTTCTTGAGTATCGTTAAGCAAGGTGCTTATTATTTTGCTTAACCATCCTTTAGATGAGGTGTCAAAAGAAGTATTATTTGATATGTTAAATTACCACATCTATTGAATACAAAGCAAAATCTCTATTACAAGGAGATTTGTGGAGGGACGTTTTTCGCAGGACTGCCCAAACTATCGAACTCGTTTCGGCCATATCTCACTCATCCGGACTCGGATTGAGCTAAAATTTTGAGGGTAGATGCCTGAAAAACCCTAGAACGTCTCCACCAATTTTCATATCATTTGGAGCAACACAGATCCTAGCGCATCCCTATGTGTGAACGAGATATTTGGCAAGCGGCTATGCGAGGGTTTCATCTGGGTTGAGTGCAAGCAGCTCCAGAGGTTGGTTTTTAGGGCCTTCGGGCCCTAGCGGCCAATATTTTTGTGGTTTATGCTCAATATTTTAGCAAGAAATGTTGCAGGGGATCCAATATGGGTTAGAAATTTGTCTTTCAATAGATCATACTATGAACTTGAGTGACAACGACTTCCAATTTGTTGCACAAAAGAAAAGTGAAAACCATACCTTTCCACGACGTCTAGGGCAAGGATTAAAGAGATCACGAAACAAGTTTCAAGCAGTTGATCAAAAAATGGCTCATATCTCAAGTGAATCTGGTGCTAAGGTGCACCCACAAAATAATTCTACTATGAAAACCCCTATCAAGGGTAAGAATTTCGAAGACTCAGTCCCAAAAATGAATTTTAGGGATGCCCTTCATGGTGGACAGCCTCAGCCCAATGCTAATATCAATCTTAGGGCTTCCCATAAACCTCTAAGAATGCCTAAGATTGATCCCAGGAAAATGGAGTCAGGATGTCTTAAAGAAGCTGATGGAACTCCTATTGTTAAGCTTGATATGGGTAACATTCAGACTGGCATTGAAGATTTGGAAAAAAGAGGACTAATTTGTCGGTTCGTGGGTTTTCGTCCGAGTCTATCTGCTTTCAAAGTCTGGGCTGCAAAAAGCTGGAAAACTAAAGGTGAGTTACAAATCTCTATTTATCCAAATGGTTATTTTCTTGTTTTATTTGCTAATAATGAAGATAGAGAGAAAACTTTTCAAGGGGGTCCTTGGTTTTTTGGAAGGGCAGGGCTTTTCATGAAGCCCTGGCATACTAAATTTAAAGCCGAAGAAGAGATGCCTTCTATAGCTCCCGTGTGGGTTAGACTCTTTGGCCTCCCTATTGAATTTTGGAATCCTACTATTTTTTCTTCAATTGGAAACTCTTTAGGAACTTTTATGATGATTCGTTGATTGTACTCAAAATTTTGAACATATTATTTATGCTCGGATTTGTGTTTTAATGGATTTTGACAAACCCCTACCTAAAAATATCACATTACAATTTGGGGAAGACACTTGGGAGCAAGTAGTGGACTATGAGAACATTCCTTTTCATTGTAGAATTTGCCATGAATATGGTCATTTGGCCAGTGCTTGCCCAAATAAAATTCCTGATCAAAAGAAAGAAGATATAAACTCAACAGGTTTCCAAATACCTAAGAAGAAGAACACTCAGAAAAAACCAGTTATGAAGGATCAATCAAAGTCATCTGCTAATATGTTTGAAATCCTTTCCACAAATGATGTCCCAAGTGAGGAAGAGGAAATAATGGAAACTAAAATCTTAGAAACACAATTTAAATATGAAGGGAAGAACTCGAGAGACAAACCAACAAATCAAAGGTTTTCAACGAAAAAAAAGGGAGAAAATTTACACAAGAAAAACAATCTTTCAAATGTCAAAACTTCAAATAATGCAGGTCCCAATATAGACTCCGTTGAACCATCTAGTAAAATTTTGGCTATGTACGAGCATTCTTCAAGGTTAGAAGCCATCTCAGATTCAATTGGAATAAGTCAAGAAACAGGGAAAAAAAATTGAAGATGGATTCTAATCAAAAAGCAGGTCGCAAGACCAATCAATATCATATGGTAAAAGAAGGTGAAAAGCTTGTAGAGGAAGGTAAGATTAATGCCCTTCCCAACTTTTTTAGCCCTGGTATTAATGAAGATCATCACTTGGAATATTAGAGGACTCAAAGGGAGTCTTTCAAAACAAAATGAAATTAGAAGAATGATTCAGATAAATCATCCACATCTTGTTTTCCTTCAAGAAACAAAGATGTCAATGGAGGATATGGACTCAATTGCCGATAAAATTTGGCCGATTGGAAAAGTGGTTTCCCTCGGTTCCCAAGGGACTTCTGGTGGCATTGCTTGTCTTTGGGACCCAAAAGAGGTAGTTATTCACCATATGGTTGGCAGTTGGGGTTTGTTGGCTATAGCTATTCAAAGTAGACATTCCAACCAAATTATGCTCTGCATTACTGTTTATGCTTCGACTTCTTTGGAGGAAAAAAGAAGACAGTGGAAGGATATTACTCATATTATCTCTCATTTTCCTGAAGCTTGGATCTTGATCGGAGGAGATTTCAATACCATCCTCTCTCTGGATGAGAAAAGGGGGGAAATAGAAATTTGGACAAAAGCACCGACCTCATGAGCGAATATATTGCAAACCTCCATCTTGTGGATATCCAACTGGATAATGGCCTTATGACTTGGTCTAACAGAAGGCAAGGCTTAGCTTGTATAATGGAGAGATTGGATAGGTTTTTGCTCTCTAAAAATTTCTTAATCCATGGTCACATTCCTAAAGTGAAGACTCTTAATAATGTTGGTTCGGATCATTGGCCGATCATGGTGGAAATGTGGAAAACCAATGTGAGTTTCTCTCCTTTTCATTTTCAATTAATGTGGCTTAGAGACATTTCCTTCAGACCTCATGTGCAACAATGGTGGAAGGAAGGTAAACCTAGGCATGGGACTAAGATGTTCTATTTTGCCAAAATACTGCAATACATTAAATCCAAAATCAAGACTTGGAACTGGAAAGAGTTTGGGGATGTTCATAAAAAAAACATGAAGTTATTGCTCATCTTGAAAATTTGAATAAGAAAATCCGTTTAGATGGCCTCACGAGAGAAGAGAAGTGCAGATGAAATTAAACTCACAACTCAGTTAGAGGAATGGGAAAAAAGAGAAGAAATCTTATGGAAGCAAAAATCTAGAATTCAATGGCTCAAAGAAGGAGATCGAAACACAAATTTCTTCCACAAATCTCTTCTAGCTCGAAGATCTCACAACTTTATTTCTTCCTTAAAATCAGATTCTGGAGATGTTGTTTATACTTGGGATGGCATGAACTCTATTGTTGTTGATTACTTTTCCAATATTTTTGCTGCTACTCCTCTTGACTCAGCTTCACAACAAAATGTTCTTCAAGCAATCCCTTCTCTTATCACTTCGAGGAGAACTCTATTTTGACTGCTCTTGTTACTATCAATGAGCTTCAACAAGTAGTTTTTAAAATGCAAAAAGGGAAAACCCCAGGTCCTGATGGTTTTCCCATTGAGTTCTACCAAGAGTTCTGGGATATCCTTCATGTTGATTTATTAGAGGTGGTGGAAGAAGCCAGGAAAGCCAAAGAAATTTTGAAGGTTATCAATAAAACTTATATTACTCTTGTTCCAAAAGCTCAAGAGGTTGATCATATCTCAGCTTTTAGACCTATTGCTTTATGTAATGTTCTTCTCAAAATCATTACTAAAATCATGGCAGAAAGGTTGAAGCCTCTTTTGCATAAGATTATTTCCCCAGAGCAAGGGGGTTATGTGGAAGGACGTCAAATAGTAGATGAGATAGTTCTTGCTCAGGAAGCCATCCATTCCATGGATATGCAAAAATCTCCTTCCATGTTCATTCGGTTAGACTTATCCAAAGCTTATGACAGAGTGGATTGGCACTTCCTTATCAAAGTTTTGAGGCAATTTGGTTTCTCTAAGGATTGGATGGATTGGATTATGGGATGTATCTCTTCAGTTTCCTACTTAGTTCTTATCAATGGCAGGCCTTCTCGGTCATTCCCAGCTTCCAGAGGTATTAGGCAAGGTGACCCGCTATCCCCTTATTTATTCATCATTCTTGTTGAATGCTTGGGTAGGACTATAACCAAAAAGAGGGAAAACAAAACCCTTGAGGGAGTTACCATTGCTCATGGAGCTAGACCTATCTCTCATCTTCAATTTGTGGATGACTCTACTCTTTTAGGTAAAGCTACAGTTAAGGAAGCTTCTAATATTAAGCAAATCATTAGCTATTTTTCTAAGGCTACTGGGCAGTTGATCAATGAAGACAAATCTAAAGTTATTTTCTTTCACTGCTCTGCTAGACAGGAATCCATGGTCTTGGATAAATTAAGATATAAGAAGACCTCCCTTCCAATCACTTATTTAGGTATTCCCATAAATATTCAAAGGCAGAAAAATAAATATTGGAATTGGTTGTTGGACAAAGTCAAGAAGAAAATTGGAAAGTGGACCAACAGGTGGCTTTCTTATGGGGGTAGAATCACCTTGGTAAAATCAGTCCTTCAAGCTATTCCTATTTATGTTTCTTCCATTTTGAATATCCCAAAGGTTGTTCTTCGAGAATTGGATCAAATCAGTCATCGTTTCCTTTGGAGTGGTACTAAGGAGAAAAGAAAATGGGCCTTGGTGAAATGGGATACTTTATGTCTTCCTAAGAGTGAAGGGGGGTTAGGATTCCGGTCTTCTATTAATAACAACAAAGCTTTAGCTGCTAAATTATATTGGAGGATGTTGCATAACCCCAATGCTCTTTGGGCCAATAATCTTCGTGCTAAATATGCTGAGAACAAAAGTCCTGAAGACCTTGTTCGCTATCAACTTCCTACCAAAGGTTCTCCCATTTTAGCAGTTCTTAAGACTGGTGAGGATTTGATAAAGAAAAAATTATTTTGGATCATTCATAATGGTCAACAGGCAAATTTTTGGACAGATTCTTGGGATGGTCACAAGCCTTTGATAACTCAGTTTCTCGATTGGAGGCCTTGGATGGAGGAGCTTCACCGAGCTAATTGGATAAAGGTGGCTAATTACTATCGGTACCATACTGGTAATTCAAAGGTTGGTAGATATTGGATCCCTATTGAGGACTGGCCTATTCAAATCCTAGAAAGGCAAAGACAAGATATCCAAGGCATCCTTCATATGAGATCCCTCTCTTGGTCCCATGAAAAAGATTGTTTTGGATGGAACAACACTACTAAGGGTGAGTATTCGGTTGCTCAAGGTTATTTGACCTTATGCCATAATAATCCCAACCATTCTTCTGACATATTTTCTCGATTGTGGGCTCAAAAGCTCTGGCCTAAGGTGAGGTTCTTTAATTGGCTTTTATTGCATCGTAGGGTGCTTACTTGGTGAGCAACTTATGAAGCGTGGTTTTCATGGCCCTTTTAGATGTGAAATGTGTGAAGAGAATGTAGAAACTCTCAACCATATTTTTATTGAGTGTACTTTAGCCTCTGAGCTATGGAGGAGAATGGCCACTTTACTTGGCTTACAGTGGTCCAATTTTTTTACTTTTGAACAACTTTGGAGGGATTGGCCTAATCAAGAGGGTGTTGATCATTTTATTAGGCAAGTTAGTTTGGATGGGTTCTACCATTCTTCTTTGGAATATTTGGAATGAAAGGAACAACCAAATTTTTAATCAAGATAGGAAGGATATTCACTATATTTGGCAAAATACCATAGCCAACTTAGTTGAATCAGTCCATCAACTCCTTAATCACCCCCAAAACTCCCACCAAAGATGGGATCAAGTGATGCAAATATTGAAGATTAAATCTTCTAAGGGCAACCAACTTAAAGGGAATGTGAGTATTAGTAAGATGGATAGGACAAGAAATTGGCAACCTCCTCCTAAGGATTTTGGAAAAGTCAATACTGATGGAGCCTCTAGAGGGAACCCTGGAAAAGCCGGTGTGGGAGGAATTGGTAGACTTTCAGATGGCTCCCTGGTTTTTACTTTTGCTGAGAATTTGGGTATTCTTTCCAATAACCTTGTTGAGGGGTATGGTATCCTCAGAGGCCTTCGAGGAGGCTACTAAGGTTGGATGGGAAAAGGTGTTAGTTGAGTCCGACTCTCAACTTATGATTAATCTCTTGAAGACTCCTTCTAAGAATCATAAGGTGGATTGGAGAATAAAAAGAATTATTGAGAAGATTCAATTAATCCAGATGGGATTTTTGAAAGTTGATTACAATCATGTGGTCAGAGATCAAAACAAGAGTGTTGATGCTTTAGCTAATTGGGCTTTGGACAAAGGTGATCTTACTTGTTATGGCCACCCTCCTAGATGGTGGGCTTCTCAAATTAGGGAAGCTCTTCTTTCTATCATTTCTTTGGATGGCTCCGAGTCCGAAGGTACCTAGTTTCTTCTTGTTTTTTTTTTTGCTTCTCTTTGGTTCATTCAGTTTTTTTTAGTTCCCTAGCTCATTCTATTCTTTATTTTGTTTCCTCTGTTGATTCTTGCCTTAATAGTCTTCTGGTCTAGATAGGTCATTGTTATGTTCAATTTTTTTTTCTTTTTTGTTTTTTTTGTTTAGTTTTTTAAGGTGGGTGGGTTCTTTTGTTTTGTTTTGTTTTGTTTTTGTGTTCTTTGTGTTGTTTTTTGTTGTTCTTGTGTTTTTGTTGTTTTGTGTTTTTTTTTTTATGTTTTTTGTTATTGTTCTTGTGTTTTTTTCGTTCTTGTTCTTGGGTTTCTCTTTGTTTGTGTTAATTCGTGTTTTTATGTGTGAGTGTTTTCTATGTTTTTTGTTTTTGTTTATTGTCTGTTGTTGGTTGTTTTTTATTTTTATTTTTATTTTATTTTATTTTTTAATTTTTTAGGTTTTGGTTGTGTTTATTTTTCATGTTTTTTTTGGGTTATGTCTTTGTAGTGTTTTGTTGTTTTTGTCTTGTTTGTGTTTTGTTATGTGGTTCTTGTGTTTTTCTATGTGGTTCGTGTTGTGGTTTCTTTTATCTTATTGTGCGTGTTTGGTTGTGCTTTTGTTTTTGACACACTCAAGGAGCATGTTTTTTATTTTATTTTATTATTTTTGTTGTTATTTACTTATTTTTAAATTGGTTTTGTGTGTTTGTTTGCTCCTTGAGTATGTCAAAGGTGGTAGGCCAAGTCCGAGTCCTGGGCATTTTTGGTGGAATGGATACCCCTGCCTCCTTGGGTCTTACCCGAAAGTGGCATCCCTTTTGGGATGTTTTCCACAAAAAAAAAAAAATTACCACATCTATTTAAAGACACATGATGTGTTGGATTTGTCAATTGATGGGCCTATTTAAAGGCACAAGGTTGAGCAACCTATTTAAATGCATAGATTAAATTGAATTATGGATTTTTTAGCTTATTTGAAGGTACATAATTTGATTAGCTTATCCAAAATCACATAAGAGTACCTTATTTAAAAACACATTTTTGAGCAGCTTATTTAAAAGCACATATTTTAGCGGCTTATTTAAAAGCGCATATTTGAGTTGCATATTTAAAAGAACATACTTGATTGACATATTTAAAAACACATATATTTGATTAGTTTATTTAAGAACACATACTTTTGATTAGCCTATTTAAAGACACAAAGTTGGTGAGATCATTTAAGAGTACATAATTGATTGGCTCATATAAGAGCACATAACTTGATTGACCTATTTAAAGGCACATAAATTAGTTGGCTCATTTAAGAGCACATAATTGGTTAGCTCATTTAAGAGCACATAATTTATTGGCTTATTTAAGCGCACATAACTTGATTAACCTATTTAAAGGCACATAAATTGGCTAGATCATATTATAACACATGATTGGTTATCTCATTTAAGGGCACATAATTGATTGGCTCATTTATGAGAACATAGATTGATTGGCCTATTTAAAGGCACATAAATTGGCTAGGTCATATTAGAACACATGATTGGTTGTCTCATTTAAGGGCACATAATTGATTGGCCTATTTAAAGGCGTATAAATTGGATGACTCATTTTAGAGCATATAATTGGTTGGCTTATTTAAGAGCACATTGTATTGGTTAATTTAAGAGCACATAATTAATTGACCTATTTAAATGTATGGCTAATTTAAGAGCACATAATTGATTAGCTCATTTAAGAGCACATAATTTATTAGATAATTTAAAAGCACATAGCTTGATTGGCCTATTTAAAGTCACATAAATTGGTTGGCTAATTTTAGAGCATATAATTGGTTGGCTTATTTAAGAGCACATTTGATTGATTCATTTAAGATCACATAATTGATTGGCCTATTTAAAGGTATGGTTCATTTTAGAGCACGTAGATTGATTTACCTATTTAAAGGTACATTGCATGCTTTGGTTGATCTATTTGCATGTTTTGGTTAGCCTATTTAAAGGCTTATAATTTTGATACTTTGAACATTTTGTATAATTGATTTTAGATTTAATGCCCCAAACTAAGGGGGGACTATGTCTTATAGGTTTTTTTTCCTCTCACATGGGAAAGTATGGTATTTCATGATAGTATATGTACAATTTCAAATAGTGATAAGTACCCATCCTAAAGTGAGGTGCTTAAGGAGCAACAAATAAGATATATACAATATCTAATTTGATTGCCTCAAAGGGTACTTTCGTATTGATTTCCCAAGAGGGAATTTTGATAGTCTTGATATATATATTAAAGCGAAAAAACCCTTACGGGGCCGCCTTGGTCTGAGAGACCATGAACAGGGTGTTCTACACCGTCAAAGTCACCCGGGAGTCGCACCCGACCCTACTCACACCAACATTATCAATTGGATTTTGGATACCCAATTCAGATTTTTGGTAGGGTGGAGATTTGAACCTGGGACCTCCTTTGGAGGATTGCCCTCTCCTCTCCAACTCACCTACAACACCTGGGTATGATAGTATTGATATGATACAAAATATATTCAACTATATACAAATAATTTTGAGATGAAATTCATAATCGATAAACCTATTTAAAGTTACATGACTGAGTTAAGGATCTATTAGTGATTCATTGTCAATGTGATGAGCAAATTTTGATGCCATATATTTTGTGAATCATCAAGATGGAAAATAATGTAACCTAATATAGGATAAGAAAATATGATAAGATTCACCACCATCAAAATGAATTCTATGATAGTTAACAAGGATGATCTAAATTAACAAAAAAATTCATTTAAATTGAATATTGATTGTGTGAATTGTTATTTTATATTTACAAAGATGAGGGACTAGTAACCCATGATCAAGATGATGAGCCAAGAGATTAGTTAGCATTAGGTACCTAGTACAAATGCAATGCATATGATTCTTATTTTTATAGCTAGGACCACCACAACATCATTTTAAACCCCCTAAATCGATGTTATGAAATAGATAGACTCAAGAAATAATGCAGTCAAGTATGTGTGTTCAAAATCATATATGATATCCATGCAGTCGTGCACATAGGAAACCATAAAAATAGAAAAATGAACAAGCAATAGATGTAGATAAAAATATTTTTAAGATGCATAATGGTTATTTATCCTTAAATAAAATAGGTTTTTACACTAGTAGGATGTGCAAGATTTAAAACAATTTTTTAGTCATTTTATTACAACCAAAATTAATTACATGAACAATGTTTTCCATGGGATCCTGAAAATAGAAGAATTGGTTTCATTGCCATGGCTAGGAAAAAATGAACTAGAAAAAATATAGAATTACTAGGGATACAATCTATCCCATAGCATCTCTATAATATTAGATCAATCAAGCTAGATATTTAAGAGAAAGGGTTTGAATATTACTTCATAGAAAATATTAATCAAGAAGGTGTAATGTTTCTATCAACATAGTTTAGAGGTGGAACATTCCTATAGTGAACATGGTTTGCTATTAGCTGAGAATAAGATCTAGTGAAGATAAGTTGACCTCTATCTATAAGATCCTAGATAATTTTTCAAAGTGTTCTACATCTATTGGTTGAGTGGTTGTGAACACGGTGGAAGGCACAGTAGTCATTAGGAAAGAATGAAGGGGATTTTTCCCTCTCAATATCTATAGGTGTTATGGATACGATTTCTATCATTTTGGCTTGTAGAAGTTGCTCTAACATGGTGGCAAGAGGCTGGTCTAATTTAGTAAAGTTACATTAGGCTCCTTTTGCTTTTCTAAGACTAGTTTTTGGAGGTTTTCCACAATATTCACATTTTTGTTTTTATATTGTTATTTTTTATTAGAGGGGATCCTCATTTTTGTTCTTCAGTTTCCTTCTTCTCAAGATGTTGTCATCTACACATTTTTCCAAATCAACTGCTTCTTCAAAAGAGGATATGTTAGTTGTTTTCAAAGGATAAGACAAGTGGTCTTGTAGATTATGTATGAATATATGCAAGAGTTCCTTTGGTGGGGGGATGTACCAAATTATACCAACAATAATTTTCCACTTTGCTGGGAAATTAGCAAAGGTTTCATCCTCAACATTTATGTATTTTGAAGCCTTAATATTAATGTTAATCTCACGGGATAATTATCATAGGATCAATTATATTATAGTCGCAATATAATAAGATCAAAATAATAATGTAACAGTTTACTATGAGGCAATTACTATGTAAATAAAGGCTACAAATATATCAAATAACATTCACTAATAAGAAACAATATGGATGTATAAAGAACCTGAATCATACATGTAAAATCATGTAACAAGACTTACAATATTAATTGCTCAAATGTATGCAAACTGTATTACTCTTCTTTCTATTACAAATGTATCATAAAACTCTCATGCTATGTTTGCTATATTTCTCTATGCCTCTCTATGGAGTAATATATAGACATTGTAGGATGACTCTTTGGTTACTTGACTATTCCTTTCCTTATGCCAAGTCTCATGAGTCTTGGCTTCTCTACTTGACACTTGCATATGCATGACTCTATCTTGTATGCACACTTGGACATGACTCTTCACATAACACATCCTAATCTAACAACACATGTGTACCCTTAAATATGAGATACTTGTGCACATTTACACACATAACACTTGCATGCTTATTTATATGAAACTTGTGTATTTCTTGAACATTATTACATTACATAAAATATTTACTCACACTCTAATCTAGGACACAACCCTAATATAATATTTACAAGGTTATACCAAGGAGGTACATTAGCATGTACTAAATAATATAATATTCTCTAACAAACCTATTTAAGCTAATAGAGGTCATTGATGGTGATGTTTTCTTCGATGTGTATTGAGAATTGTTTGACAAATGCCTCCATAAGCTCTCTAAATTTTTTGATTGAATTGTGAGGTATCTAAGAATTTCATTCTAAGGCTAGGCCACTAAGGACTTTATGACAGATCCTAAAAATCAATATTTCATCATAGGTGACATTACTACAAGCAATTTAAAAGAGTTTAAGGAGATTAATTGGGTTTTTCTTACCATCATACATTTGAAATTTTGGAGTTTCAAAATTCGATAGAAAAGGGTGACTAGTTACCATAGGATCTAATGGTTGATTATAAAATTCATCATACAAATATTTTTGACTAGATGAAACTCCTTGGAGAGAAGTTATTTGCCATTCTAGTTCCTCCATTTTAGAATTTTATTTTCAAGTTGCTCTAATTTGGAATTTATGCTTTGGGATTCAAGAGAATGTTTATTCAAAGGTACCTATGACAACCCCAATGGGGGTTGAGAATAGGTTTGAGACATTTGAGGAAGTGATACCAAGGGTGATACCACTTGACTAAATATTAAAAGTATTGGAACTAAGCGACTTTATAAGAAAGGGTTAGTGGATATAGGATTTGAAATATATGGAATATTTAGAGGGATAGAAATAGCTAGGTCATAACGTAAAATATCTATAGAATATAATAGGATATTTAAAATTTTGCTGCGTATGGGAATAGTGGAAGATGTCATAGAATCAAGAATATGGGCTATAGACATATAAGGACCTAAGGTGCTAACTTGATTTTCATTTAGTTGTATAATATTTGATTGACTATTTGAATGTTCAAAATTTTGGTCCCTTAGATTAGAAGTCACTTCCCTATTTTGGTTATCAATTTCCTCTTTAAGGATGCCTGAAAATATATTTTTGTTTTGTATTACATATATTCTTATATAATCTATAGAATTGAAGGCTACTCTTTCTATGACATATTCTTCTTCTCTAAAATAAGGGTTAGACAATGGGTTTTCTTATTCTTGAACATTTAAAAAAGGAACATAGGAATATTATGATAATACTCTATGTTCATCCATAACAAAGGTTGAGAAAAGAAATTTGATTAATTAATTAGATATTGATCAAGAAAGGTAGAAAATTCTAAGAATATCAAATTGGTTAATATACCCTAGGAGGGTTTCCCAATATATCTAAATCTATTCGATATACTTACCCTCTAGATGTACTCGTCAATACTTGGAAGAGGCTCGGTTGTCCCAATATATACGATCATAAGTGAGGAAAAACCTTGAGGTACATGAATAAGAAATGGTACAAGGGTTAATCACACCTAAATACGTGACTTATAATTAATACTTTCACAATAATAGAGTGAACAAGTTCTTAATATCGATTAATGTGATCTAATATAATCAAAAAATATTAAGTAGTCATATTTAGGTTTGAATTAATTTTATCATTATTAAGGCTAAATTCATTTCTTGTCAGGTTCATCAAAATGTTAACAACAGGTCGCATGCAAGCTATGACCTTGGAACCCTTTCCAAAGGGGATCTAAAGTCATGTGGGTTATTCTACCTCTATATGTTTATGTATATGTACAAGTATATGATTCAAGTGAATGTTTTATGTATAAATTTATCATATCACCTAAGGTTGTGTAATATAGCCCTAATGTCACTTATGTAAGGGAACTAAATCTAAAACAAAAGATAAATGAATGCAAGAATACAAGTATGCAACAAACAAAGTCCTAGACAACATGGATTTTTTATTTCAATGATTTCAAAATAAAATGAAAGACTCTTTTATTTTCAAGGGCAAGCAAAGATATTATGCAAGCATACAAACTAGCCTAGATGCAACTATATGCTTTTGTGATTCCTTGCCTAAAGTGTTTTAGAAAAATAAAATAATAAATATTTTGTTCCTTTCCTTATGATTAAATCATTTAAAAATGGGTAGAAAAATACAATAACATAGACAATCAATAGTGAAAACCAGCTTACAAAAAATAGATAAATGCAACTAGAAATATAAATTACCTAGTTTTGGTGTCTAAGTATAAACATTGACTTTCTACAGTAGCGTTGGCCCTAGCGCTATCATATATTTTTAGCACTATCATGGCAGCACCTACAAAACAAGCAAAAAAGAAACTAGGATTATAATTAGAGGGTCTATTTGATCACAAAGATGTAGATGAATATCTAGCCAAACAAAATAGACCCCATATTTCTTATGACAACAAAAATATATGCCTAAAATAGAGGAAATATGCATTATATTTAATAGCATTGAAATTCAGCAATAATGTTGATAGTGGCACTATCATAGAAAGTTGTGCTATCATTCTATGATAAGTAGAGAGTCAAAATCACTTAGTTCTAGGAATTATCAACACTATTGTTCCTACAACTCAAAACAGGGACCTAAGGCAATGAAAAACTTATGGGAATGTGTCTAAATATTAAATGTAGAAAATGTTAAAGAAAAATATCTAGGTATTAAATACAAGGACTATGAATATAAAGGATAAAATGGACCAAAAGTTAGCATATAACAAATGAGTGAGCAATATGTTAAGAAACAAGCTGAGTTTAATGTAAGTTTCTCAAGCTAGAAGTAAAACTAAGATAGAATGCCTAGCTAGGTGGCTCAATGAGAAGGAGAAGCTCCTAAGGTAGCAAATGCTAATAATATAACCTACAATAGCTAGGGCAAAAAAGATAATATGATATAAAATATATAAAATATTCGCTAAGCAACTTGCAAGAAGCGAGTCAAAGATTAATAAAATCACTATGATAAAAAAAAGTGGTAATGATAACTAGAATGGTAAGGAGATGATCATAAAATGCTATGAATAATCACAATGTGCTTGAAATGGAAAATTAACTAAAAATATATAATTGTAAATGATAAATAAAAGTTGTAAGCACCAAATATATTAGCAGGTCAAGGCAAAGGGCATAGCATGAACAAAGCAAATGTAAAATAAGTAGGAGTAAGAGATGGAGTAATACAACCAAACTCCTGTGAGTGCTTCCTCTCTATCCAAGGATGTATCCAAGAGCTTGATGGAGTAGAAAAAGTATGAACTTGCTGGTATGTCTCCATTCCTTTCCCAAAATTGCCTTAAAATATTGATAAAATGCTTGAAGATACAAGAAAGAGAGTGCACAATGAGAAAGAGCGCTTAAATAAATTTTGGCAAAGTTTGGACACTTCAAAAATGCTTGCTGAACACTCATCCCATGGGATCAATTTATAGATTTTTGGTAGAGCAATTCTTGGAGGGATAGAGGGGTCAAATATACATTTTGGATATGGGAGAGAATTCAAATTTTGCAAGCCTAGGGATGAGAGGTAGCATACATGATCATAGAAGAGTGCAAGAAGGAATTTGCATGTTATCGACTCTTGTTGCATAGATTTGACTCATGACAATAATAGAATTGTGTTCTTGCAATAGTAGTTGTAGAAGCACTATCATTAAATGCCAATATTTTTGAAATTTAACCATTGGAGAGTCAAATTGATGATAATAGGTCAAATTACAATAGTGTCATTTTCCAACAATAGTGTTACATGTAGTGCTATCACAAAAGATCAATGCTATTTTTTTGAGGTAGGAAATAGGTGAGATTTTGTATAGGTTGACTTGGTTGACTAAATATCAATTGGTGTGTATCATTGGTTGAAGTGCTAACTGATCAAGTGTGTCAAAGTTGGATACCTTCACCTTGTTAAGGTTTAACCATCTTTATAACTTGTTATTAACCTAAATTCCTCTTGTTATGGTAGCTTAGGTTAAACTTTATTATGTAATTGAGATTTTGGTATTAGTATAAATATTCCCTTCCACTTCTCATTTGATAATCAAAGAGTTGTGTAATTATATATATATATATGCATACAAGTGCCATAATATCTCTCTTTTTTGTCCTTTTTTCACTATTTGTATAAGATTTGAGAGGATGGGTTGCTTCTATTAATTTCTAGAAAATATTGTGAATTCCAATAGCTTTCCTTCCTAAACATAATATAATGACTTCTTTTTATTCAAGGATATGCCATATTCTCTACATTCCTCAAATACAACCTGGAGATGTTCCATGTATTTCTTTTTTCTTATAGAGAACATGGTTAGATTATCCAAATTTATCAATACGATCTCGTCGATTAATCCTAAAAAATGTATATCCTTATCTATTTGTAAAGTAGATCCTACATTTGATAATCTAAAAGGAATCCATTGATAATAAATCATACACCATTTAGTGATATTTATTGTTTTACGTTGGTTTTTGTCTCTAGCCCATATTTGATTGTATCGAAAGAATATGTCAAGTAAAGAAAATATTTTAGATCTAATAAATTTCTATAATATATGATCTATTGAGGGTTGTAAATAATTATCCTTAAGAGACACCCCCTTTAGATTTTTAAAGTCAACATAGCCATATATCATTGTTTTTATTCCTCATAGACAATAGATTTGTGATCGAAGTTGAATATTTGATTGGAAGTATAATTAACGCTTAAAGCAACTTAAGAAAGTCTTTATTCATCATTGCTTTAATTTCTGGACTGTCAAGTCTCCATTTCTACTAAAATGGTCTAGCTTTAAGTATTATATCAACAATGTGTTTGATTTCCTTCCTATCATATACCTCCAAATTGTCATAACTCTAGTAAATACTATCATTGTACTTGGCAAAACATTCTTTAAAATTAATGATTTATTCTTTAATGCACTCCTTACCTAACATCAAATATTTACTATTAGAAATTTAAATAGGTTGATAAGAAGAGGATTTTATATCCATGCTTTAGTTTTTTAGCACTATTGTTTGGATTGAAAAGCCTTTCCAACTTGATGAGGTCTCTAGATAACTGATTTATCTTTAGTTGTATATTCCTTTCTTTGAAATTGTCTCCATAGTCATTGTGTTCTTCAACATGATGTGATTCTCAATTCATAAATTCTATGATTTATTCATTAATGTTTAACACTTGTGAATGATCTAAGTTTTCATTAATGGAAGGTCTAAAGGCTAATTATAACTCTTTAAGCTTATTTCATAAATTGTCAATTGTTGGATCAAATTGTGCATATAGGGATGCTAATTCATTGACCTTTTGATTTTGTTCTTATGAGATTGCTAAAATTTCATAGGTTTTAAATTTATCAAGTAAATCCAAAACCCAACGTTTATAAGCCCTAATTTTTTTTAGTTGCATAGACTGACTTAATCTAATATACCACTAGTTCTGAATCATTAAATACTATAAGGTATTTTATACCATATTTTTTCACTTATAGTCCAATGCATAACATCTCATATTTCACCATGTTATTCATATGGTTAAAAAATAGTCTATAAGAATAATCAAGATGCTTTTCCTATGGGTTCAAGAACTCTATCCCTACCCCTATGCCATTTTTAGTCCTTACTCCATCAAAGTGCATAGTCCATGCCTCATCAAAATTTTGGACATGTTCTTTTGTCAAGGTCGACACTAGTTCAAGCTTGTCAAAAACTAGATAGTTACCCAAATCAATCTCTTTGAATAAAATTTTGGAAGCACCATCATCATATTCCTAAATAATAACTTTGATCATATTCCTTTGAAAGATTAATTCACCTTTTGCTATTTTTTCATCTTTGAGTTGTAATAACAAATTCCAAATCATCTCATTTTCTAGAAGGTCTATACAAGATGGTTATATCTCAATCCTTATGATATTTTCATCTTTTGCATGTTTATATGTATGTAGTTCTATGTAAATAGACATTTTTAGATAACTTTGTAGTCCATTTGCATGATAATAACATGTCAAAGTAAGAAGGTAGGTTAATTACAATGATTTCTTGTACCACAATCAACTCAAGATGTGAATTAATTGTTAATGATAAAATTCATTAAATATCCTATGACATTCACTCATGTCCCATCCATTTTAATTAATCCACTCAAGGTGCTAGAGCAAGAAAGACCCATTTATTTGCATATGACTCTTAGCATTACTATAATAGCTACTTCTAAATTGACTATACAATAATGCAACAAATACCCTTAAAATTTCAAGGTGACATTGAATGGAGGGGGTTTTATCATATTTGGTTTAGGCATGTTCAATGTATACATGACACTTACATGCATATTACAAGGGTCTTCAACCATCAAATTTTATTTCTTAGTTGAGTTAGATTGTGTTTAAGGTTTCTTTTATTGAGCTAGTTTGGCTTTAGAGTAATGTGTTTTATAAAAGCCTCTTGAAACAAGTCACATTATCCTCATAACAATAATTCTTCCAACATATTCATTTTTACAAGAATTTTCTTCAATTCCTCCAGTGTATTAAACTTCAATTTAGTGGTATTCCCTTCACTTTATAGTGTAAACTTTGTAAAATTTCATCTAGTTATTTAAATACTATCTTTAATACATGTTGGGCATCTCAACCTTCTTTCAATTATTTTATGCATTTTATCTTGACCATATTACTTTTTAGGTTGTTAGACCTTGTTTTAATTTCTAGGAACTATTTCCTTTTTGTTGGATAATTTTGTTGATTTTGCATAGGAGTTACTGTAGGCTTATCATTTTATGCTCGCAGTCTTGCTTGAGTTGAGGGAATTTGACCCTAATATTTAATGTGAATTGGTTATAACATCTTCTCAACATGGTAGTGCCTATGACTAATTTGGCTTGTTTTATGAGGTTGGTTGAGATGTAACTAGTTGAGGTTGTTCTTCTCATACTTTTTTTACTTCATGTTACAACCCTTTGTTGTTGGTTTTAATAAACTCTTTCATTTTCAAAAGGAAAATCCTTATCTTTTATTATTGGTCCTAAATTAAAAAATATCATGTTGTTAGAATTCATTTCTTAGATAATATGATAAGCAAAAATTTGATTAAACATTGATTGGTTTATCATTGGTTAATTAACTACTAGTTGGATTACTGCAATAAGATGACTCATTATCGTAGACTGGTTCATCATCAATTGATTTACCAAAGTGTATTGTTGGGATTCTTGATATTGTTTGCTATAGATAATATTTGAGCACTATGGATTGACATGGCATAATATATTAGACTATTTATTGTATTGCAAGTAAAGCACTCGAGAGTGTTTGGTTTTGAATTTGCATTTACTACTACAAAGCACCCAAGAGTGTTTAGTTTTGAATTCACATTTAGAATTGTATTTATGATATTTTATACTTGGTTCGTAGTTTTCTTATTTTTTATTTAGGAACTTGCTCTTAGTAAGATAAAATATCCTTACCTGCCAACCCTCATTATGTCATTCATTGGGTATCAATTTGTTAGGCGTATCTCTCATTAAAGAAAATATATTATCCATGTGTTGGTCCACTTTATCTACTCTTCTTAACTCTTATGTCATTTTATTGTGCTATATTTGGGTAATATGTAAGGGTAGCTATTATTATGGTATTGAAAATGCTACTAATTAAGGTTGATATACAACAACGTGGTATTGATTTACCCATAAATATCAATGTGTATGGAGTTGTGGGGGGATATAGGTAAACATGTGTGGTTGATGGTAATAACGTGATCAGAGGAAATGGAGGTAAGGATGGTGGATTATGATAGGTTTGCATATTCTAGTATGAAATTTTTGGTGCTAAGGTAATTTGTGGCTGAGGAGGGTACTAGAGTTATTGGATTGAATTTTGAGCCATATGAGTTTCACATTCCATTGGCAGTGTAGGTGGTAACTTCCCAAATTGAATTAGTTTTTCCTTATCATAGAAAACCTTTTCAAATACTCTTGGTAACATAACATGATTTGCAATTCTAACCATCATTAATAATTTAGATTACAAAACCCTTATCAATACTTGTTCATATAATAATTGAATATATAGAGGTATTAGTTGTAAGGCACACCAAAATATATTATTGAAATCATGAATGTTCTTATTTGGATGTCTCATAACAAAATTTAACTAGAATAACACTAAGTAGCTATTTTATAGATTTTCAAACCATATCATAAATGGTTTTACATTAGTCCTCTAATTGTTAATTGATCCATTTTGTAAGCTTTTATAACAATCTCAAATTTATCTCTTGAAAACATGAATAACCTTACCATAACATCTTCCTCTTGAATTCAATGGATTGACTTCAAAGTATACAATTCATTTAGGTATTCTAATGCACTCTTAGGTTATTATCCATATTGCATTTGTTGTCTATCTTGATTTAACAAGCCTTGGTAGGTCTAATTAGGAAAATATTAGCAAAGATTTCATAATTATAGCGGAATTGGAAAATGTACTAGTTGATTTAACAAGCCTTGGTAGGTCTAATTAGGAAAATTATTTTGGAATCACACTTGTATTTGCATCTAAAAATTGTAGGTTATTATCCATATTGCATTTGTTGTCTATCTTGATAAACTTGTTGCCAAATCTAAATTTATTGCTGAGGAATATCAGGGTCTTGAATGTTTTGCACAAGTGGTTGATTCTAAACAATATGAGTATTTTGCACAACTTGCCAATTTTTTACAAGTTGGTACTTTTATCGTTGTCTATTTTGCTATCATTTTTGAGCTTTTTTCTACTGATTCTATGTGTTCTTTTGGTAATTTATGACATATTTCTATGGTTAGGGGCAACCTATTGTACATTATGGACAACTTGTGGTTGTTGTTATATAACTATGTATTGTTCTTGGACATAAAGTAGCATATCTATTAGAATTTACATTAATAGTTCAAGTGGAGTTAAAGATTGATTAAGTTGCATTTCCATTTGATTTAGTTAAGACATGTTTACAATTGGCTCATTAAAATGTGACATGTGTCTCTTCCCTTTATCCACACTCTTATCCATAGATGTTAGGTAGTTATTCTAATCCTTGTATCCAAATTATGGTAAATGATTCTTGCTTTTAGAATATTTTATCTAGTATGTGCTCAATTTAATAGGATCAATGTCATTTTTTGGTATATAGAATTTCAATCTAGTATTCATAAACCTTGAAATATCTATTTTTCAAGAAAACGACTCTAGAAGGTGAATTTATATCTAATTATAGTTTCTCTAGAAAATAACTTACACAAATTGTTTTGAAAATAAAAAATTAAGAAAATTACAATTTCGATGTTTGAAGCAAATCATGTTCTATTTTAGAGAAAATCACACACAACTTGAGAGTGAATCAAACTTAAGGACACTTAGTTATTTTCTTTAATTTTGGAAGAATTTTTCTTCAAGAGAGAATAACATTCACATTCAAACAATGAATCACATTTATCTAGGCTTAGTCAAATTTTGAGTGAAAATTATGATTTTCACATTGTAGATCATTGAGCCTTTGCAATTCACAACTTTTGATACTCAGAAAATTTTCAAATTTTTATGAAGAATATGATTGTCAATTCCTATAAACAAATAAAATTTAGATCTAACAAAAAGACAATGTTAATTAGTGCAAGAATGATGCAATTTATGGATCTAAGAAAAAATTATTGGGTTCATTTAATACGAAGTCATTATGCATGAATAGTCAGTGAGTTCCAACAAATCTAGAAGATAATGCAATTAGGCTTCTAAATAATGATGTAAAATTATATTAAATGATATTAGCTCAATTGATTGAATTCCTCAACTTTCAAGAAGGATACCTAGGTTTGAATCTGTGCAAAATTTCCAAATTGTAATACCACTATGTGGTCATGATGTAATACAGGTGGGGCTTGTTTCAATACTATATAGTTTATTTTAAAAAATGATGTACAATTATTAGATATCAAGCTGGTATATCCAAATCTGAAAAAAAAATTGAGATATGTTGGATCTACTATGTTTCACAAACTCTTTTGTGGATATGAAGATATTATGCATAGATTTGTATAGAATTAAAATCTAAGCCCTGTAATGATGAAATCTAATCAATACAAGTGGTTCTACAAAATTGATTTTGTGAAGAAATCAACTTGGTGTCCCACCAAGCATGCCAACATTATTTTTATTTTTTATTTTTAACATGGTGGAATTGGTAGCCGCCACAAATCCGGGCAGGCTGTCCAGCTTTTATGGCCGCCATGAATCCGGGCAGGCTGTCCAGCTTTTATGGCCGCCACAGTATTCTACGATGTCCGCCCCGAAAGCCGCCACACAGATCTTCACGTATTCTGCCCCTATAACCGCCATGCCACAATCATTTTAAACCTTTTACACCACTGAAAGCACCAAGAAAGGGAAAAGCATTCAGTCCGACGAATGCCAACATTATTGATTTATGAAATTTCTAATATTTTCATGTGCCCACATGATCATAGTTCAACATTGAAATAGAGGGGTTTAATCCTCCCAATATCTAAATTTAGATTGTTCCCTTGATAATCTAGATGATCTAACCTACTTTCTAGAGGGAAAAGGATGCAAGAGATAAAAAAGCATAAAACATAAATAAAACTATGAAACTGTAAGGAGATTAGCATCTGAACCAATCAATATATTTAGAAATGAGCAAGTAACTTTAGTGCATTATATCTCAAGCAACCTATAATAAAATGGATAGGAGGACTAACAACGGACAAAAGGAAAAATTCAATGCCACACACTTATAGGTAAAAAGGTTGACTATACATCAATCCATAAATTCCATGCATAATATAATCATTAATTACAATATGAGAAAATTAGGACAAATATAATTTCAATGAGTAGGTCTAGTATTATAGATAGTCATAAATATATCTACAAATTAATATTAGGCTCTTTTTTTTGACAAAATAAAGTAACTCTATTCTAGTTGTAGTAAAGTAAATTTTAACTCTTACATGATTTTAGTAGAATATTTACTATTAGATGGTCAAATCCACACAACCAACCAAATTTTCACTAAACCCAAATCCAAAGCACTTTAGTTGATCCATTCTTACACTAACATCATTTGAAGAGGGAAACATCATCATCCAAATTGTTACTTCAGTTTTTACACCTTGGGATTTTTCCAAAACATGTTTTATTTTCAAATTCTACCTCAAGATGTGATTTACTCCCTCATCCATAGTTAGAATGACTCTCTAGTTTGCTATGTAAATTGCATCATGCCACATAAGCATATGACTTTAAAAACTAAGTTATATGGAATTTCACAACATCCTTGATGGTTCTGGATTCCAAGTGTAATTCCTTCTTGCATGATCAATTTCACCTTTAAAGTGTAATGGTAGTAGTTGATCTACTACACTAACATTTCCAAGCCATTGTCTCCAATAATAGTTGATTGACATAGAAAAATAATGTTATTATTGATCCAATCTCCATATCCATTTTTGAAAACATTGATAATAATTTGTGAATCCCCTCACTTGAGATATATCTTCATTATTTTTCAATGGAAATCTTGATCCCTATTAATGACCTAGAATTTGTATAATTATTAGTTAAAATTATATATAATTCTAATTGAGGAGAATTTTCCTTTATTATTCCAAAAAAAACCACCTTTTCTAACTTTATCTAGATTTCCTTTTGAAGCATCATCAAAATCAATTTAATGAATATAGCTTCTAGAATTTTCCATTTTACCATGGATAGAAAAAAATCCCTTGTCTTAACTTCGTTATCATATATGGTCCTTATATGTATATTCAAATCCTATAAATAAGAGGTAAGCATATTTTTTTCCGTACTTGATACTTCCCATAATGAGAACCATACTTGTAAATATTCTACAACATAGACAATAATATGATTCCAAACTTGGGCATGATTATGAGATTCATTTTTTTTTAAATTCTATTATTCCTTTCAAGCCGTAGATTAAAAGAAAAAATGATACGATCAATCTCCCATATAATGTATAATGTTTTAGCTCTGGAAAAACTAATCCAATGTTTCACCAAGTATTTCAATTTTGATAGAGTTATCCAATATATGCTTAATTTTTTAAATAAGATGCCCCAAAATTTACAGGAAAAGAGACAATGAAGAAGTAAATGATATGATCTTTCTAATTACTTCATACATAATATACACCTAAAATGTCCATGATATCCTCTTCTTTGTAAACTACCACCTCTAATAGTTTTTCTTTGGACTGCTAACCAAAATATTATTGAGACCTTCAAGAGTGCCTCAAGTGATCAAGCATTCTTTCAAGAAAAACTCTACAAGTAGGAAATTTTGATTACTCTAAATCCTTATATCCTAACTTGATAGAGTATCCACCATCTTTTGGTAGATTTCAAATCAACTCATCCTTCCACTTTAATGAGCAAATAGAAATTTTGAAGCATACTTTGAGGCTCGTATACTATTTGTTTTTAGTCCCTCTCCCTTAACTAGTTTGATAATAGAAATCCATGATCTAGAATTATTATCACATCATCATAATTATTAGGTATTGAACCTCTATCATATAAACATGCTCGAGCCAATGGTTGCCAATTTGGATTAGAAATAAGAGTATAAGAATTCAACTAAGTATCAAATTAAAAAATTATAGAATCCTCCTCATTGACTATACATCTAATATGTTTCTTGATAAATTGTAAACTCTATGATATAAAGTTCCATGTTGTTAGACCCCTAAGAAGGTTTTGTTTCATAAACAAATATGTTACATTAATAGAATCTATATATTTTTTAGTAACTTTGTGCTAAACTCTTTCTTCTATATTTAAATAATATTCAACCATATTTTCCTCCTATTGCCAAAATCATAAGTTACAAGCCTACATATCCAATAATATTTCCATTGCAAACCCTATTTCACTTGCAAATACCAAACCTAATATTTTCCTCACATTCTTTCTAAAGGAATTTGTCTTTGCATTTTATCAAATTATGTTGAGGAATATTACATTATTTGGTACATGCTAATGTACCCCCATGATACCTTCATGGTACAATTGTAAATATGTAATAGATTAGGGTTGATTCTATAGTTTAGGAGTGTGATTTATATTTACCCTTTCATATAAGTGTCAATGTGCAGGAAATGCACAAGTGTCATGCAAGTTAGAGTGCAAGTGTAGATTGAGAGAATGTGCACAAGTGTCATGTATGTAAGTGTGCAAATATGCAATGTGAGGATATGCATAAGTGTATTAGATTAGGTGTACATGTAGAAGTGTAAGAGTCATATATATGTGTCATAGAGTCAAGTGTCCATGTAAGAAGTAAGTGAAGAGTCTAGTATGCAAGTGGCAATGCGATAAGCCAAGGGTCATGATACTTGTCATATGGAGAGCAATAGTCAAGTACTTGAAGAGTAACATTACTATGGCTAAATTATGGATATAATACTCCATGAGAATGTAATGCAAATATCAAGTTACAAAGTTGTAATAGGAAGGAAAGGAATAAAGCTTGTATATAATTTTTGAGCAATTAATATTATAAGTTTTCTTCATGCATAGTTCATGAATGACTTAGGCCATTTACATTCATATTTAATTATATAAGTGAATGCTATTTTCATTATTATATAGGCCTTGATATACATATTAAATTGCTCATATATTATTCTACTCATTATATTGTTATTTTGACCTTTAATATTATGGTTATTTTATATTGGGACCTGTGATATTTTACGGTAGTAAGGCTTAAAAAGCCAACAAATTCAAATGCTATACATGCTCATAATATTCACATTGCATACATAGGCATATATTGAGATGTAGTCTTATTAGTTTTAGCCTTCCATCCATGGTTAAAAATTTGCCTTCTAAACCTACCAAACACGATTTCACTCTAACCAAAATTGAGTCCCAAAGCTACTTCTTTCCTTCAATAGAAAAAAGGATACCTAGATACATGGATGGAATTTTTCCAACTTTAAACCCTAAAATATCCATAACAAATTGTTATATGTCTAGGGTGACATTGATGAAAAATCCTAACTTTTATAATGTTAACCAATTGTCCAACAACCTTCTCGTAACATGATAGTATTGGTTTAAAATCCACAATCTCGTTGATAGATGAATAGATACCTCTCTAAGTATATATATCTTATTTTGATCAAAATAAAATCCACAACATCTAACCCATTCATATTAACCTTGTTCAAAACCAAATTAAATTTTTAGAATATTATGTAGAAATCTCTAGCAAACAATATCATATGTTTTCTTCATAATTTATTTTACTACTTATTTTTCATGGAAGGAATACAATGTACAGTATATTTTACAATTATTATACCATCAAGAATTTATTTACCATTAAAAATCTTACCTTGTTCCTCCAAGACAACACAATCTAGAATGTTTCTAATTTATTTGTAATAAAATTTGAAATTATCTTATAAATCGTATTATAAATGTTTGTTGGATGATAATTATCAAAATATTTCTTGGGAACCAATATGAAAAACGTCTTATTGATCTAACTTATTATAGTTTTTTTCTATCCTCTTCAACCTATCACTCTTCAAAAAATCCAAAATTTAAACTAAAAAGTTGCAAGGAATCCATTAGGGGAAGGTGCCTTCTTAGGATGGAAAGAGAACCACCTCATATAGCTCCTCCATAGAGATCTTTGTTATCAAGATTAATTTTATATTTGTCTATTTTGAAAAAAATTAGGTACCCTAAGCCTTCTTATATTACCTGACTTCTGATAGAATATCTTTGAAATAGTTAAGTACATTCACTCTATTATATTCTTCTTCCTCACTTCTTATATCTAGAGTTGGAATATTTATAATTTTATGAAAAGACAAAGTTCATTTTGGATTGTGCATGAAATTTTCTGGTATTTCTATTCCCTTCCTTAAGTCATCTCTTCCTATATTTTTTTCTCAAGATAACTTATCCTTTTATAATACATTATGACAACAAAAAGCAAGCATTTTCCTTGCATATAAGTATCTTGGTCCATTATGTTGTTTCTATAATCTCTTAGAAAATATTAATCTTCAATTTAATTTCATATTTTATTTTAAATTTACAAGAATATTTGACATGCCAAATATTTATTCAAACCCCATTAATATTTTATATTTTGAAAAAACATATACACAGTTTATCCTTCGAACCTTACTTCATCCCACTATAACATAACCACTGAAAGAAATTGGTGTCTTGGAACCATATAGACTTAAATCAAAATGGACTTGAATAACAATTATTGAGTATACATCTCAAGAGAATAGGTTTCATCTAATCCTACTTGTAATAAAGTGTTTAGAGATATTTACACTCTATTTGTAATCATGCATTAGATTATGAAATTATATCTAGTGTTTCTACTACATAGTTTTATGCAATACATCTACTATCCCTTGTATATTGAAAGCTTGAAAATATTCCAAATGTCATTTAAAATAACAAAGGAAGCAAAACCCTCCAATGATTTATATTATCTAAGAGTATCAACCTTATTGTATGGAGATATAACTATATTGAAATTCCCAAAGAATCCATAGATCATAATTATGAATTATCATTGAATTTGATATAGATAAACTAATGTCCTAATTATTGAAATTTGTTGTGGTTAAGCTTCATTTTAGGCTATGACCAAATTTCTATTGTATTATATGTATAATCCCTTTGAATTGTGTTGGACCCAAGAGGTTGATATTCAAACCCCATCATCCCTTTGTAAAGGTCAGTTTCTTAACCTTGACCGAAAGTTATCTTGTAATTCGGTATAAATACCCCCTTATGCCAACCATTTTATTATTGGATGGAGTGTATTATTTTTTCTTTAGTGAAATAATTTGGTGTCTATGGGCACCCTCTTATATTATACATGTTGATTTTTTTGTGTAACTTATTAGCAATTTTAGGTAACATATTGATTCCATTCATTTATCATAACCACCACTAAACCCAACATGGTATTAGAGTGGGTGTGAATATCCATTACTCAATTACTTGTCTTCAATAAATTAGTTTGCATGATGTCTCCTAAAGGAGATAATGTTTGAGCTAGAAGAATTGTTGTGAGTCATCAATAGTTTGCAAAATTATTTTTGATTAAACCCTAGGTGGACTTGGATCACAAGGATTTCACTAGACTCAATAGATTTACTCCAGGGAAAATATTAATTGATAGGTACCTTTGTTTCTTTCTTGGCACTCAATCGACTAATTTAATTTTTATTATTTCTAACCAAATGGATGCCCTAGTTTTAGAATTGAGTTTTTCAAGGTTTTTTGAAAACCTCAATTGTATTTCAAGGATTTAAAAAAACCATTTTTCTTTTATTTTTTGGTAATTTGTGTCAAATAGCAACACAAATGGGAGGAGAATTTGCATGGCCACCATGAAAGAAGAAATAAGAGGCTGAAAATTTTAGATAGACCCATATTTTTCCATTGAAATCATTGACATATTTTTCTACATGGCAAATACATCTAAACGACTTAACAAACTTGCTAAACTAGCCTAGCAATTTTTTACTGCATTGGCATGAGAGGATATCATGATTAATTGTGTTAGGCACAAACATTGTGTAGGGAAAATCATGATAGATAAGAAAAAATCATCCGCATTTTTGGATTTTTTATTAAATTTTATGGGAGGTCCTAATTTAGCACTTTTCTCTATTTTACCTCCAAGTACCTATTTTTCTATGTTGAAAAAATATCCTTTTCCTTCCAATTTTTTATTTCTAATTAAAAAAATAATATTGCATAAAATATTCATGGTATGGTGGGTGTGTAGGTAGTTTCTTGCATCAATGTAATGCACTCTTGTGTCATCATAAGGGGCACATAAAATAAGGTAAAAGATGAAAGTAAAAAGGGGGTATCCCCTTTAGTTGTTTGCATTGGCACTTATGCTCTTAAGGGGAACCCGAGCCATTATGGCCAATGAAGTCAAACTTAAAGTGTTGGACCCAAGAGGTTGATATTCAAACCCCATCATCCCATATTTTTGGATAAAATCACGGATGTCGATATCCATAATGATGATAGAATATTTGACATGATAGGGTGATAAGATGACATGGCACTACATGATGAAATGGTGGTTGATTATGTCATCTATTTTGACATGCTCATGATGATATGACACCCAATGATGTGGAACTTGATGAAATACCAGCTAGCAATGATGTGGTAGTTGATGATGTGGTGAGTGAAATGGCACAAAATGATGCATGGTGATGTGGTTGATGATGTGACACTTGTTGACATGGCACAAGATGAGGTAACATATGACAATAGGGCAATGATCGACATGTTAGAGGTTGATATGGTAGTCATAATTACACATGGCATATATAGAAGGAACTCAAGTAATTTAAACACATTAACCATATAATCACATAGCAATAAACTTAGCAAAGCATGAATTTCAAAGAAATTATAAAGTGACAAGTTGTGTAGTCTAGTTTGTAGGTTATAGAGTGAATCAAAGTGCAACAAATGACATAGTTGGTTTTTTGGTACACTTCCCAATGGCCTACACAATCAACACCCAATTCGTAACCCCATGTTTCAAATAGTGATAAGTGGTATCACCTCATTGCAATTATGTTGTCTAATCAGTGTTTAGTTGGAACCCCCTCATCCACTCATGTAGTGACACGTGGAGATTTATAACTTGCTACATGTATCAAAAATATTATTTTTTCATATGTTTTGGAGCCATTTTGTGTGATTTTTGGGTGAAACTTCCAAGGCCATAAATTTTACATACAAAAGTATTTTGAGCTCTTATTTTCAAATCATATGATTTTTCAAGATATCTACATTTGTAGTGTTGGATTTTTGTGATAACCAAATGTATGATTTTTTTATTTTGACAAAAAACTTATGGATCAAAATGTTTCCTTGTTAAATGGTTCAAACTATGTCACTTGGAAAATAAAGATTGAAGCTCTAGTCCTAAGCAAGGGATTGCTCAAGTATGTGAATGAAGAGCCTTTAGAGACTAATTTTGAAAAGAGAAAATAGTTGTGTAGATATAAGAAGGATGAGGCTCTTGGTTAAATAGCTCTTCATATTGATAACATATATGATACTCAGATTAGCAGCACTATGTATCCCAAGGAACTACTTAAAAAAATTTAGGGGCTATGTTATTGTATAATTCCACACAAATTAGCATATTGGAGATAGATATTACTACCTTGACCATGCATTATTTTTATACCATTGATAAGTATATCAAATGGTTCAAGAAGTTGTAATATGACATCCAAAATATTAGAGGGATACCAAAGGGGATAGAAGAGGAACAATAGGTTACGGATAAGGAGAAAAAAATTGAGCTTCTCAACATTGATTCAATAATATTTTGAAGACAAGAGATAGATATTATATTTGAGATGCTTTGTATCTACTCCTCAAATTCTCCTCCCTTCCATTGATGAAGTGTTCAAATGCATTATTCACCATCATAATTGAAGAGAGTAATGTAAGGGTCCTCTTATCAATTAGCCTTATGCAAAAGAAGTAATCAAGGATGAAAATGATAATAAGCCAAATAGAATGAGAAACAACCTAAAAAACCCTTTAAAAAGCAAAATTGTAATTTTTGGAAGAAGAAAGGACACAAAGCAAAGTTTTTCTAGATTCACATAAAGAAGCTTGAGGAAGTAGCCAAAAAGGGGAGTGTCAATATTGCTTTCTTCTATGCACAAGGTGAGGATAATTATGATGGTGAAACCTCACAAGCTCATGTAGTTGTCCATTTAGCATATTGAACATCCAATTATTTTGATGAGTGGAATGTATATTTAAGGGCAACAAGGCACATGCCTAATCATAAGCATCTTCTACATGATTATAGAACACTATATTCAAAAGAGCATGTTGTCATTTGAGATGACACTTCCTTACAAGTGGTAGGTTGTAGAGATATTAATAATGAATCTTCTTCATTTGATGAGGTTATTTGTGTCATATTGTTGGCTTTAATCTATTGTTTAATTATCACATCACCCATACAAACAAAAATGTGGAGTTTTATCCTGGTCAATGGATGATCAAGCACATTGAAGATGGATTCAAGATAATTGCCTCTGGGTATTGTGATGAGTTGGATCAAATATACAAATTGGAGGACATACTAACTTCTACTTCTTGTAGGAAGAAATATTGTGTGGCAATAGTGGCACAAGTAGATGATGAAAGTCAATGATGGAATCATATATTTAGGAATCTTAGTTAAGGGTCACTAAGGAAAATGAGTCATCATCAAATAGCCATTGGGCTTCCTCATATTTACCCTCTGAGTAGTGGATGCGAGGGGTGTATTTTTGGGAAACCATCATAGAGAGTACTTTCCAAAAGGGATAGTGAAGCATGCTACATGGGCCTTGAAGCTCATTCACAGTGATATATATGGACCCATGGGTACACCTTCCATTTTTTGAGACAAGTACTTGTTGAGGTGTGATTTTTTCCAGTCACAAAACCACCCGACAAACTCAGAATTATGATTCTCTCTTGCAAAGAATATTATATATCTCCAAGGTTCTTATGTTATATCTAACATTTCATATATATATACATCAATGAGTACTTAAATAACTCTTGGATTTGTGAACTACTTTTTACAAGGGGCCTGGAATTAGGTAAATGATTTCAAGTTTATCATGTATAACATGCTTTGATATCAATTCAACAAAATAAAATTCGTTTTATGATCTTAGGTTAAAGTATACTAAATTTTATTTCCTCTCTTCAATTTAATGTCTCAAAATGCTTTAAATGAAATTAACATAAAAAGAATCTAGCATTTTGTATTAAATTTCAATTTAACTTTAATAAAAATCAAAGTAAATGAAATTTTATAAACTTGATAAACCTTTGGAACATAATAAATTTATAATCAATTCACTTCCCAAATTTTTATTTGATAAAGCAATCATTTATTCAAACTCCCTTATGAAATTATAAATCAAACTCAGAAAAGGTGAATAAATGAAATAATGTCTTGCCCAATTTATAAGGTTCAAAAACCTTGTCAATGATAAAATCTTAGGGCTTAATATGAAACTAATCTATAAAATTTGGATTTTATCATAAAATAAAGTTTGTAAATTAGATTTGCTTATAATAATTATCTTTTGAAATATTTATGAAATTAAATATTCAAAAGAGTAAATGTGATCTCTGGTTTGAAATTTGGATTTTTGAAATAGATAGAACTATATTATAAATCAAATCCAAATTGAATTTTAGAGATATCAATCCGAGTTCCTCAACCTTATGAAATTAAGGTGAGGAATAGAATATTCATTTATCCCTTCTTAAATTTATTAATTTGAATATTAATTAATGTAATATTCGAATTATAAATTTAATTATAACCTAGTCATTTATTTTTACTCTATACAATTATACTAAGTTATAATATATAGTTTTCAGAATGAAAATAAAATAATAAAAGATTTAAGCTTTAGAAATTAAACTAATATCTCGGACAAATTCAACAGAACAAATTTCCATTTACAAAATTTTAAAACCAATCCAATGTTCACCTGTATTCACACAGTGAAATCAAATAAAATTGATGCAATCTTCTAAGGTATACAAACTATTAAGAAATTGCAATAAGCACTTTATTAATTCCAAATACATTCTGTGCACTTTATTATTTTGGGGTTAACCCTAAAATAAAATTTAATTATTTAAATGAAAATTAATCATTTAAACCTTTGAAAATGATTTTAATCAAATTATTTGATTTGAAATAATGCAATTAATATGCAAATAATAAAAATATTCAGTTTTGAAGCATTACAACTACATTCAAACCTTCAAAATGCAAATATGTCAGCAATTCCAAAGTGAAAGCAAATTTTCCAAGACCTTGAAGCGAGCAAAATCTAATAAACAAAAATTTCCTCAAATCACAAAATTTAAGGTGGGTCCCCAATTTTGGGGTCATTGTGAAGGACGTCACAACATTGGCGACTCTGCTGGTAAATATCCATGGACATTTCTGATTAAAAACCAAACTTTGGAAACACACAAAACACGAATATTAGAATCACAAGCATTGATAAGCATCCAGATAATGAGAATAGACCAATACAAATATGAATTACCAGAATCATAGATGATTTATGCAGAATGTGATGTATTATTGGTTGGGATCATGTGATATGTATTAATGATCATTTTCAATATAAATATTTTCTTTGGCCATGCTTGTCATCGTACTTTAATCAGGGGCCCTAAAAATGACCTTTCATGACCGATAAGATGATATGGAAAATAATATGATATGAGCTAAAAGAATGTATTGAAATGAATTGTCTGTCTTATAGAGACTCAAACATTATAGTATAATAAAAAACACACTAAAACCGGTCTAACCTTCTTAGTACCAACATGTGTGCTGTGAATTACTTTACCAGATCAAGAGCTCAGTTATGACCTTACTATCATCTAGAACCAGTGTGTGCGCAAGTGAGTTCATTACCTCATTTTGACAAAAATGGTTAAACCTGTTATGAAAGAAATACAAGGCTAGCCTGCCCATTTAAAATGAACATAGGTCTCACTTTTCAACGAGACATATCACAACGCATGAGCATACTCCACTACCAGTCAAGCGTCTATAGCCCCGATGGAGGTTAACCCCATAGTCCATGATTTTGGCTTTATATTACTTGAATCTTGGAGATGACTACCCATCCGTATGAGGGAAAAGTAGTACAAATCCTTACAATCCAATAGTGAATGATGTGTTTGGCTTTTTATTTCTTGAACCTTGGGGACGACTACCCTTCCTTTTGAAAGACGAGTAGTACGAATCCTTATGACCCAATAGTCGGTGGTATGTGATGTAAATAGACTCAGAGCTTTAGGGAATTGGATTCTCAACTGAAGTATGATGAGAATTTAATCCTATCCTTACTACTCTAATTTTATTTAGAGCTTTTAAATATTTGTGGTAATAATGAGTTTTATGGACTATGTTGCATGATAGGACCGACAAGGATGCCCCTTTTCACCCTATATTTTCTTTCAATGATGGTTTTGACCATTTTACCCAAAAAAAATTTAATATGTGCAACTGTGTTTGGTTCCAGATAATTTCAACATCAGTCCCCGATATCAAGATCCTTTTAGTGTATATTTTGTAATGATCCTAAGAGAATATGACATGTTTTTTGGCGATTGCCTACCACAATAGAAATGGCTGAGTGGTCGAAGACATTTTAGAAATTATGAAACAATGGTGTGTAAACATGAAGCTTTGTCTTTTACAGTTTTTTACAAAATGCCTTTGTGAAAGTGCCCCTGATTAAAGCAACCTGACTTTTGACGACCCAATTAGGATCTTTGAATTTTGTAAATGATCTTTCTATGGAATATGAAATGTGGAACACGAGGGGGATGTACACAATGTTATGAAATGTGGGTGTATGTAAGTGTATTCATGGTACTTGTGGAGATTTTGCAATACAATTCCAATTTTTCATATCCGCCTTATCTTAGTTCACATTCATGAGGACCTAAACCAATATCTTACTTTTATTTTTTCCAGGTTTCACAGGTTTTCAAACTAGGTAACTTCATCCTATTCAATCCAGGATCAAAGACCAAACATCGCCAACAAATGACCATGGAATCAACCACAAATACCTTACTTCTGACACATCCACATTAAAAATTGATCAATTTGAATCACATCAATGTCATGAAACTCTAGAAAGTTTTGGCAAAGTCAATATGTCATTAATCTCAACAACAACATACGAGATATGACAACAACACACAACACTAACATATCACATGACAAAACAACACAACAAACACACAATCCAAACACTATTTACAAAAATGTATATAATATACAAGACATTGCAAAATGTATACCATTATTTTCCTGGATCTCATACACGATAGACACATCTTAAAAGACATATTTCGTGATTTGCATTCCAAGCTCCACATAAATCCAATAAAATCAAGATTAAATCGAACCATGCAACATTCGTTTTGCCTTTCACACCCCATTGATTTGATTCAAACTTATAATAAATTCTATGTTTAAGTTTTGATTTAATAACCTTACGGGAAAATATATGATCTTCGATTATCCTTTGCTTATTCAAAAAGGTGTAAATTTCACATTCTGATTCATAATTTAGAACTAGGCTCCTCTTTAGAAATGGAAAATCTTGTAAGTACGAACCTATTTCTAAAAATTTCAAATTCAAGTCACTTTCAAAGTTTTTAAAGCAATCACAATCATTCAAGAATTGACAAACATCTAGGACATTTGGTATAAGAAGATCATAAAATATTTGCACCCTAGATTCACTGGTTGATTGCTCATGAATTTTATTAAGCATCTCCAACATATTTTCCTTCATTTCATTTATGGAAAAAATTTCAAAAGTTATCTCCCACTTTTTGTTAACAACATTTAACATCTCATCATTGATAGCCTTAGCATCCAAAAACTTATCATGCATCCCATTACCTGAAAATTTTGTAACCAATGAGAAAGGTGAAGATTTTACCTCGTCATCTATACTCAAAACATCATTATTAGAATTTACCAAGATTTGATGAGCATTTATCACTTTTTCCTTTTCTTCATGGTCTCCATCATGATCACCTTGCGGTTCTTCATCTTCATCAAATACTTGTTTGTTAAAGACACCAAAATTAGGCACCCAATTAAATGTATGCCCATCCTTTTCAAACCACAAATCTGACTGATCATAAAATAACAAATTTTCTTGATCAACCACCTGAGTTACTTCAGATAGATCAGCATTTTCCTTTAGGTCATCACCAAAATTAAATCCAAACCATTCATGTGAATTTGTACTCAAATTTTTATTAGTCACGGGTAAAAGAGATGACTTTACCTCGTCCTCATTATTAAAAAATGAGTCATAAGAAACATTTACCATTTCTTCATTTTCAATTTTAGAAATGTGTTCAATAAATTCATCTTCAAAGTGATTCAATTTTGGAACCTTCTCTATTTCTATAATTGGCATGTCATTTTCTGATTGTGTAGAAATTACGAAATCTTCTTTTGAAATAGAAGTTTCAACATCCTGCATATCAAGTGAAATAGAAATTTTATCAGTAGAAGTATGAGAAAACAATGATTCACTATACATACCCCATCCATAATAATAATTATATTTTAAAGCTAAGGGATGAGATTTTATCGTGGCTTTAGAAAACATGTGATTCTTTGACTGTACAGGAGTTGTAGACTCTTCATGTAAGATATCAATTTTAGCATCCTGCATATCAGATGAAGAAAAATTCTTATCAATAGGCATAAAAGAAAAACATCCATCATACCCTCCCCAACCATTATAAAAATTATCTTCTATTGTTAAAGGGTGAGGTTCCACCATATAGTTTGTGCAAACTTCGGATAGGTCTATAATTTCATTTTCAAATTCACCTTTATAAATCACCTGAGATGAAGACCTACTGATTTCTTGTTGTATGAGCATTGTAGAATCCTTAAGTGATACAAGACTTTCAATTTCCTGCACATCATTTGAGATAAGAACTTCTTTGGAAATTGTGAATAAAGTGAATAATTCTTCTTCATGATCTGAAATAACAAAATCATTATCTTTCTGAAGCACTTGGTGACATTCCATATTTTATTTCATAGCATCTTTATATTCATTTTCAGATTCACTTTCTTCAATAAAGAATTCATATTCAATTTCAAACAATTCATCTTCCTCAAGCAATAAGCTTTTAGAATCATTCATTTGAACCATCATCATCGAGGTATTATTTTCTTGTAATCCCTTGCAATCTTAAATAAAATCACATTTATGATCATTCAATTTTTTACCTTTACTTGTTTGAACATCACACTAATTATCCTCCTGAAACAAATGATGAAAATCTATAATTTCTTCAATATATTCTTCATATTCACTTTCAAATTAATTTTCTTTAATTTCAAAAAAATCATCTTTTTTAGATTCATCATCCTCAATTTCAAAGAATTCATCTTCCTTAGATTCATCCTTTGGTAAGACAAGAGTTTCTTCAATGGGATCAATTTTTGCATTTTGTTTCATAAAATCATCCCAATCCTCCTTTGTGAATAATGGCTCTAAATCAGTTTCTACATTTTGATCAACTTGATCATCACAATGTTCATTCTCAACATCTAAGGTAGTTGTGACATCTAAACTATCAATCTCAACCTGACTCATTTGTGATCTTTGATTATGAGTTTTAGGTCTAAGTTTGTATAGTTGTTCCATATTAACACCTTGAGATATCAACTGTTGTTCAAATGTTACTGCCTCATTGTAAGCTCTAGGCAATGATGTAATTTTAAGGCCTTTCCTCAAAAACATAAATATGACATGATCTAAGGCTTCCATGTATATATGAGTAGCTCTTTCTTCTAAAATGATATAACCTATGAAATTTATCATTAAATGATCTCATGGGTTCGTTAAATTTTTTATGGATGGAGACAAATTGATTTAACATCATAACTGAATCATCCAACCTTCCAAAATGTTCGAGAAATGCTTTCTCTATTTTAACCCAAGAAGTAGCATACCTTACAGGTAATTGTATGTACCACTTAAGCGCAACCTCATCCAATGGGTATGAAAATAATCTACAAGGAACATCTCCCTGCATAAGCTGTAAATGACATAACACACTCTTGTATCTTTGAATATGGTCCTTGGCTTGATCCACATCATGCCTAAATCTAGGTAAACAAACTTCTACACCTTCAGGAATTTTATGAATAGACAAGTTTAAACTACTAAAATAATCACCTATCCAAGAAGCCATCATTTCCTTTACTGAAGAAAGTGATGCCATTAGTGAACTTCAAAGAACACAAAATTTAATGCCAATATTATTAGTCAAAGAAATATATCTTGCAACTAAGCATGAAATGACTAATCAATTGATAAAATATATGCATCAATTAAACCTTGGCATTAAATAACACCCTTCAATTTGTAATTTTTTTTTTAAACTAAGATTTGAATGATTTCAAATGAAAATCAAATATTTACCTTTCAAGCCCTCCTTCT
Source organism: Wollemia nobilis (assembly GCA_028583015.1). Taxonomy (NCBI): domain Eukaryota; kingdom Viridiplantae; phylum Streptophyta; class Pinopsida; order Araucariales; family Araucariaceae; genus Wollemia; species Wollemia nobilis. The sequence continues at coordinate 11,300,941 of JAQPPZ010014470.1, forward strand.
AGCGCCAATTTGTTGAGGTGTGATTTTGTCCAGTCACAAAACCACTCGACAAACTCAGAATTATGATTCTCTCTTGCAAAGAATATTATATATCTCCAAGGTTCTTATGTTATATCTAACATTTCATATATATATATACATCAATGAGTACTTGAATAACTCTTGGATTTGTGAACTACTTTTTACAAGGGGCCTGGAATTAGGTAAATGATTTCAAGTTTATCATGTATAACATGCTTTGATATCAATTCAACAAAATAAAATTCGTTTTATGATCTTAGGTTAAAGTATACTAAATTTTATTTCCTCTCTTCAATTTAATGTCTCAAAATGCTTTAAATGAAATTAACATAAAAATAATCTAGCATTTTGTATTAAATTTCAATTTAACTTTAATAAAAATCAAAGTAAATGAAATTTTATAAACTTGATAAACCTTTGGGACATAATAAATTTATAATCAATTCACTTCCCAAATGTTTATTTGATAAAGCAATCATTTATTCAAACTCCCTTATGAAAATATAAATCAAACTCAGAAAAGGTGAATAAATGAAATAATGTCTTGCCCAATTTATAAGGTTCCAAAACCTTGTCATTGATAAAATATTAGGGCTTAATATGAAACTAATCTATAAACTTTGGATTTTATGATAAAATAAAGTTTATAAATTAGATTTGCTTATAATATTTATCTTTTGAAATATTTATAAAATTAAATATTCAAAAGAGTAAATGTGATCTCTGGTTTGAAATTTGGATTTCTGAAATAGATAGAACTTGTAGCACCCTAAAATTGGCGCAGTAAAATTGGAATAATTACATTCACCTTAGTAAATAAATTTAAATTCAAATTTAACCTCCCAAACCGCCCGTTAACCTCCGAGAAACCCGTTTCCTCATTTTCCGTGCCATTTTTAGCAGTTGTTTTGACCGTTTGAAGATATCGTCTCCGATCAGACGATATCGCCCCAGATTTGATGATTTCGTCTGGATTAGAACGTCCAGACAATTTCGTTGCAAAACTGAATTTGCATAGTTGGAATCCGTTCCAACTGTTCTCCAATTCGGGCAGAAGCGTGTCTGCGCCGTTGGGACCCTTCCCCCATTGGAGATCTCCCAAATTGGGATGATCTCCAACCTCCCAACAACTATCCTATGCCTATTTAACTCTAAGACTTTTCCCTCCCCAACCCCCGGCTGAATTTTTATGCAAATTGAACCCTTATGCTCTAAAACATCGTAATTCATATTTTGCATTAGTCCTATAGTCATTTCATTGCAGGTACACCATCGGTTTTCAGTCGGAGCTAGCACCTATCGCAGCCGACGAACCTGTCAAGATCGGAGGCGATCTCGTCAAATTCGGGACGATCTCGTACTGATGCGAGACGATTTCGATCGCAAGACACATCGAGGCAATCGGTGCCCGGAGTTTGCTCTTCTCGTCTCTTTTTTTGTCATTTTATGCTATAAATTAGATTGTTTATTCAGCTTTTATACTATATTGCATCCGGAGTTCACCCATTTTGTCTAGTTTGCATATTAAGATCATATTCTCGCTATCTAAACACGATGATTTGCATTTACTTCTGTTCTTGTATATTGTTCAACACTCATATTATTGTTTCACATAGTTTGCCCCTGTTTGCAAAATAGAATTTCTTGTATTTCGCATCTGTTTGTCTGTTTTGCAGGTCTCTAATGAATTTGTCTGACGAATTCGTCAGATTGCAGACGATCCTGTCAGTTTAGACGATTTTATCAAATTGAAGGTGATTCTCGTTGAATTGCGGACGATCCGGACTACTTCAAGCTTCGAAACTCCATCGGACTTCCGGATCGGGTAATCTTCATTGGCCTCCTGCAAATTCTCTCGTTTCTCGTTTTCCTTTACGTTTGTTGTATGCATTTAAATTGCATTTTCATGTAGTTTAAGTTAGAATCATTCGGCCAAACCTAGGATGAATGTTTAAAAATAAAACGAACTCATCAAAACTCATTCCCAAAACCTAGGCGTGGAAACTGTCGTCAAATGTTTCCTGGTGAACCCACCATCCGTCGAAAAATCACCAAAATGCACCTCCCTTGAGAGACGGGACCTTCGCAAAGTCCTCTCGTCCGAGGTACCGCACCATCCTTTTCCCATCCTCCTTCCGGGCGCGGATCCAATAGCCTGAAGGTAGGGGTGCGAAAAATTTGGAGCGATACAGAACTATATTATAAATCAAATCCAAATTGAATTTTAGAGATATCAATCCGAGTTCCTTAACCTTATGAAATTAAGGTGAGGAATATAATATTCATTTATCCCTTCTTAAATTTATTAATTCGAATATTAATTAATGTAATATCCGAATTATAAATTTAATTATAACTTAGTCATATAATTTTACTTTATAAAATTATACTAAGTTATAATATATAGTTTTCAGAATGAAAATAAAATAATAAAAGATTTAAGCTTTAGAAATTAAACTAATGTCTCGGACAAATTCAACAGAACAAATTTCCATTTACAAAATTCTAAAACCAATCCAATGTTCACCAGTATTCACACAGTGAAATCAAATAGAATTGATGTAATCTTCTAAGGTATACAAACTATTAAGAAATTGCAATAAGCACTTTATTAATTCCAAATACAGTCTATGCACAAAACTGGATCCAAAATGCTTAAAACAATTTATAAAATCTTACAATAATTTCCATTGTTATGCAAATGGCCTTCTCTCTTTTCCTCCAACAAATGTGTAGCTTTGTTTCCTTCCTATCATTCCTCTCCTTCTCTGTATAAAAATGTTCGGCCTTTTCCATGAATCTCAATGATTTATTTATAATTTGAAAAGTTTAGTTATTCCATTTCATCATCGAGAACAGATTTTATGATGATCTTCTTCAAACCCTTGCCCTTGTATTACCTGCATAATGAAACAATAATCATAATATCAAAACAAAACCAAACTTTACTTTCCCGTAACTTTCCTTTTTTTCAAAAGTATTTCAAATTTCTCATATTGCTAAATTAACCCGCTATTTTTTTGGTGAAATTGACATCTGGAATCTTGCAAGTTTGGTATCATTAGAAAGAGAAAATCCATATCTTTTTACCAAGTTTTGAATGAGATTAAACAGAGTTCTCTGCCTCAAGATATATCCATTTCAATTTTGCACTAATTTTGCGGTTAACCCAACCCTGGTGTTGTAGGTGAGTTGGAGAGGAGAGGGCAATCCTCCAAGGGAGGTCCCAGGTTCGAATCTCCACCCTACCAAAAATTTGAATTGGGTACCCAAAATCCAATTGATAATGTTGGTGCGGGCAAGGTCGGGTGCAACCCCGGGTGACTTTGACGGTGTAGAACCCCTTGTTCGTGGTCTCTTAGACCAAGGCGGCCCGCAAGGGGTTTTTCGCTTAAAAAAAAAATTTGGGGTTAACCCTAAAATAAAATTTAATTATTTAAATGAAATTTAATTATTTAAATGAAAATTAATCATTTAAACCTTTGAAAATGATTTTAATCAAATTATTTCATTTAAACCTTTGAAAATGATTTTAATCAAATTATTTCATGTAAACCTTTGAAAATTACTTTAATCAAATTATTTGATTTGATATAATGCAATTAATATGCAAATAATCAAAATATTCAGTTTTGAAGCATTGCAACTACATTCAAACCTTCAAAATGCAAATATGTCACCAATTCCAAAGTGAAAGCAAATTTTCCAAGACCTTGATGCGAGCAAAATCAGATAAACAAAAATTTCCCAAAATCACAAAATTTAAGGTGGGTCCCCAATTTTGGGGTCGTTGTGAAGGACGTCACAACAATACTTTCTTATTGTTGATGATTTATTTCGATATGTTTTTTTATACTCTTCATATCAAAGATGATAATTTTGAGAAGTTCAAGGTATTCAAAGGATTGACAAAAATCAATTGAAAAATATTGTCTCAAGTTAGACACAAGAGGTGAGTATATGAGGAATGCTTTTCATGATTTTTTTACTCTTGATGGTAAACTCTTCACTATACTTCAAAGCATAATGGGGTAGCTAAGAGGAAAAATAAGGTAATTATGGAGACGACTCATAATATGATTCATGCTAAGAAGATGGAGCACAATTTTAGGATCAGGTTGTCACTTGTATAGCATATATCATTAAGAGAGTCCCTAGTAGAACAATTCAAGGAATGACACCCCTTGAAAGGTTGGTAGCCAATAAACCCGATGTGTCTAGATTTTGTATCTTCGGGTCTTTAGCAGGGGCTTACATACCTAGATAACTTAGGAAGGAGGCACAAAATATGAACACATATATTTTTGTGGAGTAGAATGATGCCTCTAAGGCATACCATTTTTATAATTCTTAAAGGCATGATATTATGATTCAAAGAGATGTGATTGTAGTTAAGATTCTTCCATGGATTCCATCCAATCCTCCACCTAAGTTTTTTTTCAAAAATCATACCATTTATGTTATTAATCAATTAGATTATTTAGATATTCTTATGGGATTTATTCCTATTTGGTCTTCTTATTCATCTTCTAGTGAAGGCCCTATGCCTAAAGAATTGACCTATCCTCAAGTAGCACCACCTTCAACACCATCAGTATTGGATTTAAAAAATGTTGAGCTCGACACACCAATTACTTGTGTCATAGTAATGGATGATGAGTTGGGTGATAAGTATGATTTGGATGCTTTAGGTTTGGATTTTAATATTGCTCTATCATAGGATGTGCCTAGATCTTCTATAGCTTTTCCAACAACCAAGTGGGTTTAGACTCTTATATAGAATGTTGAACCCATTATTTCTATGGAGAGACACCAGAAGAACCCTTCTTAGGAATTTTTATTCAAGGATGACAATTTTGAAGGTCCTCTCACATATTCCTAGGCCAAGGGTCAACCAAAGTGGGAAGATGTCATGCTTGTTGAGTATGAGTCTTTGATGAAGAATCAAACATGGGAGCTTGTTCCTCTTCCAAAAGGGAAGAATGTTGTTGGATGCAAATAGGTCTATAGGACCAAGTATATTTTAGATGGTTAGGAAGAGAAGCACAAGGTATACCTAGTTAAAAGGAGAAAATTGACTACTTGCACGCATTTTTCCTAGTTGCTATGATGGATTTTGTTCGAATAATTATATCTATAACTACTTCTGATGGTTGGAAGGTACATCATATTTATGTGAATAGTTTCTTTCTCCATGGTGATATTCAAGAGGATATTTACATGTAGTAATTGGCTAGATTTGAGCTTAAGGTCCTACCCCCTGGGTATGTTGATTGAATAAGTCCTTATATGGAATTAAGCAAGCATCATGTTCTTGGTATAAGAAGATCCACTCTTTCTTTCTTAGTTGTAGGTTTTAGAGATGTGAGGTCAAACATGATTTTTACATCACACATTAGTAAAGGGAGACTTTGGTGATTGTGTTATATGTAGATAATATTGTCATTACAAGTAGTTCTCATGCCTTGATTTAGGATATGAAGTCATGGCTTAATGTTACCTTTGAGATGATATATTTAAGGGTTTTTTATTATTTCTTAGGCATTCATATTGATTAGACTTCTTCTAGGATCACTATCTCATAGCTCAATTATGCTTTAGATATTCTTTAGTGTTTTAGGATGGATGATTGCAAGTCTTCTTGGAATTCTTTTGCTTTAGAATTGAAGCTTCGAGCAGATTGCATGACTCCTTTGGTGGATGCCATTCTATATCAATCTCTTATGAGAGGTCTTTTTTACCTCACTCCCTGTGACATGATATTGCATTTGTTGTCAACTCTTATTACAGGTACATGTAGATGCCTTAAAAGAGTCATTAGATTATGGCCAAAAGGATCCTTCGATATATCAAAGGTACAATCATATGGGTATTCATATAGTTGGTTCATATCCAATTTTGATAGGTTTTCAAATATGGATTGGGCTAGTGATTTGTATAAGTGATGATTCACCATACATTTGTCATTTATCTTGGTTTTGTCCTTGTTTCTTTATGCTTTAGATTATAGTTCATTATTTCTCATTATTTTTCCAATAAAGCAACAAAGCACCTTCAATGGATGCTTAAGATTTTGGAGCAAGTGGTTATTCCTCAGTCCTACTCAATCACTCTTTGGTGTGACAATAAAAGTACCATTCAACTTGTCTGTAATATTGTGTTTCTTCAATAGACCAAACACATTAATATTTGGATGCACTATGTGTGATGCCTTTATGCTCATGGGATGATTAATCTAGTTTTTATGCCATTAGCAAAGCAAGAAATAGATATCCAAACCTAGGTCATGCCCAAAGTTCCTTTTGTGTGCATGTGGAAGCTACTTGGTGTAGGAGAGTGTCTCTTAAGATGGAATGACTAGTAAGGGTCTCTCTCCATGTCCCCCATTCAACTTAAGGGGATTGTTGAATAATTGGTGGTTTATATTCATTTGATACCATATATGACTTTGTATTGTATTGTATATATAAGCTCTTTAGGTCTTTGTAAAACATGTAAAGGTATTTTTGTAATATTCCATCACTTAACCTAAATATCGGTTTATTAATATTGACCTAAACGTATCTTCTAATTGGATATAAATACCCCCTCATACCAACCATTTTATTAATGGTTGGAGTATATTATATTTTCCTTTAGTGAGATAATTTGGTGTCTAGGAGCACACACTTATATTATGCATATTACTTTTTGTGTGTTACTTTTTAACAATTTTTATTAATACATTGATTCTATTTATGTGTAGGAAATTATATTATCCCTTGTATATTAAAAGCTTGAATAACATTCCAAATGCTATTTGAATTAAAAAAGGAAGCAAAATCCTCCAATGATTTAGACCATCTAGGAGTACAAGTTACTTTTTGTAATAATTTATTATTTAATCTAAAGCTCAATTTCTTGACCTTGACCTAAAGGTATCTTATAATTGGGTATAAATACCTCCTCATACCAACCATTTTATTATCGATAGGAGCACATTATTTTTTCCTTTAATGAGATAGTTTGGTGTTTACAAGCATCCTTTTATATCATGTGTATTACTCTCTAGGTGCTAGTTTTCAATAATTTTTAGTAATTTATTGATTAGGTAATCTATTATCCATTGTATATAGAAAGCTTTAATAACATACCAAATGCCATTTTAACTGACAAAGTAAGCAAAATCCTCCAATGATTTAGACCATCTAGGAGTACCACCCTTATTTTATAAAGGATATAATTATTTTGAAGTTTCCTAAAAATCCATAGATCACAATTATGAATCATCATTGATCTTGACAAAGATAAACTAATGTTCTTCCAACATCTATCATGAAGTATAACTATAGTTGACACATATACATTAATGACTCCAACTTTGGTATTTTTCTCTTTCTTGTAAAAATACCATCAACCTAACTATTTCTTGTTTCTAGAAATTGTGCATCCCATTTGCATTTGTCCAATATTATCATAATGCCTCCTAAAACTTCTATAGTGGAAATTTCTAAACAATCACCCACCTTCCAGATCTTTTTTAATGCAATCTTACATTCCTTGCTATTTTTTTTTGTTTTTTTATTAAAATGAATTTGGGACTATAACAACCTATTAATTCCCTAATAATTCTTTCTTAGAGGTCCTATTCAGACCCTTAGTATTAACCACCTTCATTTTTATTCTTATTTATTGGATTGGCGACACTTCTTGTTAACACTTGTGATATATAAATCTCATCGTCCAAATCAATATCCATTTAAGTTTTCTATTATATCTATTCTTGCTTTGAGGTTCTTCCTCTCATTTTTTCCATTTACAACATATTCATCCTCATAAACCTCTTTCGTTTTTCTAGTCTATTCATAATGCCTTATCATTTATATTTTTATGCTCTCTTGGAGAATCTAAAGTGAAAGGAATAATCTTGGAAACACTTTTTTATTTATGTTTCCCTTGAAAACCTAAAGTGCAAGGACCATCCACCAGACTACTTACTTTTTTATTTTGCATTATGAACCTTAAATTGCTATGGTTATCCTCCATGCTTCTTTCTTAATTATGATGCTCTTGAAACCCCAAAGTGAAAGGGATAAACTCTATAATACTTTCATTTTTATTAAAGTAAAATGATTTTCTACTAATAAAGAAAAACAAAGATAGTTTATTTAGATTAAAATTAACCTCTTCCACCTTTATTTTAAAATTGCCTTCACATCTTCATTCACATGATTAGTTCCTTCTAGTGCTTATTGTGGGTTAATGATGTTGACCTTCATGATCTAATGAGACGGAGGAATTATTTGTGAATTTTTTTGGAGTGGAGAATATTTGATCTAAGCCAATGTTTACTATAATATGACCTCCTTGCTTCATCTAGATGTTTGTCCCATGATAAAAAAAATCCACCTCTTTCTTGATTACTTTCACTTTATAATATTTTGTCATGTCTCGAGTCTCCTAACATCTGTGATGTTAGGATGCAATATTGTCATAATTCATTTATTGATATTATCTTGACTCAACTTTAATCTTAAAGTATTTTGGAAAGGATTTTAAAATATCCATAACGACACATGCCTAGGTAGACAAGGCATACTTTCACTCCTTAATAGTTGCTCCTTTTTTTATGAACTCCCCTAAAATATTACCAATATTCTTCAAAAACTTCTTATTGGTAAGTCGATATGGAAGTCCAAAAATCCCAACCCGCATTGAAAGCATTTTTAAATTAGTTTTTTTTTTTTTTTAAGTATGATGCAAAGTACGAGGGGCCACCCTCCCTACGATTCAAACTTGGGTCTCCTTGATGAGAGTCCAAAGGCACCCCTCCCTATGATTCAAACTTGGGTCTTCTTGATGAGATTCCAACGGCATACCAACTTGGGTGTCCTAACAGGGACATTTTTATCAGTACATGAACATTCTAAATTAGTTTGTCTCCATAGAAGAATTATCACTTCATGGTATTAAATATGTGTCATATCTCAATCTAAACCATAAGCCATCCCCATTATTTTATCTGTGTTTTTTTAACTCTCTAATTCTTAAATTAGAAATGTTTTTGAAAGGAAAGTTATGGGCTAATTTGAATTCATTTTCATTTTCATTTAATTCACTTTTAAATCTATAAAAAACCTAGGTAGTACTCATGGAACTTATATATTGCTTTTAAGAACCATTATATCATGCTCAGTCATATTATCTTTGATAATCACTTTTTGCTAAAACATATAGTGCTCCAATACAAATTACCATAGACTTGTTCTTCTTATCCCAAACTAGGGCATCTTTTTTTTTCAATTGGTTATATGGGATTGAAACGGGCCCCACCCGTATTAAATCATCACCACATAGTGGTATTACAACAAAGCTAATCTTGGATATTATCCATGTATCGCTTTGCAAGGTTTGAACCTTGGTCTCCTCTATAAATATTGAAGAATCTAATCGGTTGAGCTAATGCCTCCAAACTAGGCATCCTTACTTTCAACTACCTAAAAAAATTAATAATTTTAGAAACATTATTAAAGTTCACCCATTGGATTTGAAACTTAGTATATAATGGAAGATCCTTCACTCCCAACCACTTGCCCTAAATCCATGGGAAATTCGGTTTTTTTTTTTTTTAATATGCAGACTTGTCTTTTATATTAAACTCACTTTTTTAATTCAAAGCTTATTTTTTCAATTGTTTATATGGGATTGCAATGGGTCCCACTTGTATTACATCATCATCAACCATGTATTGTTTGGCAAGATTCAAATTACAACAACTTGAATAACATCCATGTATTGTTTGGCATGATTCGAACCTAGGTCTCCTCCTTGAATGTTGAGGAATCTACCGGGTTGAGTTAATTCCATTTTATTTTAATTCAAAGCTTATTAAATTTAATGACATTTTTTTTTTAAATTACAATTGTTTATATTTCGAACTAAAATAGACTATAATTTTCTTAATTTAAATTTTTAAAATTGTGAGAAGTTTTAATTTATATTATTGATATTTATTGTTGTTTTAATATTACAAATGATTCATCTACTAGTATTACAAGGAGGTATGGAGGCATGGCAATGAGGACTAGAAGAAGGATAAGCAATGTTCTACTGAACATTAATCTTTTTTTTTTTAAATTAATTTTACGCACTGAAATGACCATCACTTATACTATGTTATGGTTGCATTACCATAATATTTCAACAAACCATATGGTGGTGTTTCCATGCACTTATGGAAATATCTCCTAGTAAGATTTGAACCTAGCACTTTGCTTTGAAAGTCTATGATTTTAATCACTTGAGCTCATTCCACATTCCATTTGATATATTATGATAATTAATTTATGAATTACTAATCAATAAATAATTGATTTAAATATAATTATATAGAATATACTTAATTATAGTGCTAGTATTTAACAAACTTATATTGTTGCTAGTTGATGTTGAACTAGTGCTACCTTTAAGCACTATATCAATGTAAATCCAATATTATTTTTGATGTTATGTTTGCAAAATAATGAAGAGCAACACCACTATAGCTTATTAACATAGCACCACAAACAAGTTTGTAATAAAGCAAAAATCATGATTTTTCATGCTACACTAACACTATAGATGATGTCATAATCATGAAGTGTTTCTTAAAAATGACAACCATTGGCTCAAGCATCTTTGCCTTGTCAAAGTTTGAAATTCAAAAACTATATCGATGTGACGAACTAATATAAATATTAAATTTCCATTAGTAATTTATTTTAGGAAGAGGACATTAAACAAACATCTAAGGAGCTTGAAAATGTGCTTCAATAGATATTTGCCCATTTTTTACAAAATAATGAGTTAATTTTGAATCTATTGAAAGACAGTAGATACTTGGTCAAGTTAGGGTTTAAGGATTTGAAGCAATCAGAATTCCTTGCTCCCAATAACTTTTCTTGGAAGAATGTTTGGTGGGTTGAGGCCCTCCTAAGGCTTCAACATTCCTTAGTTAATATTTAGTGAGTCATTCTCATGACCACAACCATCCCTATGCAAATCCTAGCAATTGTTATACAAAAGAAGACATCAATGCATTCATGGGGGTAGAATAGACGACATTCATTTTGAAGAGTATTGATATTGTGTGTAGGAAAATAATCTAACCTTACCTTGCCAATCATCACCCTTTTGGAAGTGATAGTCACTTTGTCTCTCATTTTATAGGAGTTGTCACCCCATTTGTAAGTCACCTATTACACAAAAGCTTACAACCACACAACTAGCACAAGCTACCAAGGGCAATGTTGGAAAATCACCTAGTGGAATCACCTTCACATATGGTCATTATAGGAAGCTCGCACCCATTGGAAATAGATATCATCTGTACACTAGTCATCTCTACTTGTAGAATCACCCTTATGATTTTAGAAGAGGATCGAGACAATATTAAGACAATAATGTTATTGATCGTATTGAGAGTTGAAAGAACATCAATCAAGTATGCATCTTATGAAAGTTGTCCTTCACTTTGGAAAGGCTATCATCCTCATAATTTAAGTTGTCGCTCACATCATAGGGATTTTCCTTGTAACTAAAAAGAAGGGAAAGTCGCTTGACCAAGACAACAACTCCTTGATCCAAAGCCATCACCACTTAGGTCTTTAGATGATTTTGGTGAATAGGCAAAGCACCAAGGTGCCTTGTCCCTTTCAAAGGATTAGTTGTCACCTATAGAGCGGACACCATCATAAGCATTTAGATATCATCTTAGTTGTCAAAGAATAAGTTGGAAAAATAGAACAATAAGAGGATGTCCCTTTGGGTAGGGTCGTCCCTTTCACTTCACTTGTCATTGCAACTAAAGACACCATGACTGTCACACTTGCAGAACAAGTCATCACTCTTATTGTGAGGATAGTCCCTATGTTGGAAAAAGTTACCCCCTTATGCAAACGTTGTCCCTCTCATGGCAAGACTTGGCATTTATCATCAAGGAGTTGTAATAGGGTGTTTAGATGTCATCTATGCCAATTTGTTGTGAAAATAAGTCACTCACAAGGCTACCATTGTCATCCCCTCTGGCAAGGTTGCCTTCCAAGCAATCATTCAAGTCATTGGCATTTGAACCTAACTCTAGCCTATCATTCTTACTTGACATGTTCTTTCCAAGCAAAAAGAACTTGTAGAATAAAATAAGGTAGGCAAGGCCATTCCTTGCCTTGCCTTTGTGAAGATTCCAAGCACTAGCATTGTCCCTCTTTCCTAGGCCATCCTGTGTTGAACAAGCAAACACTATGTCAAAGTTATTTTAAGAATTTCTTAGAGGTTGATGACATCAAAAGGGTCATCCTCTTTCAAGGTGTCACAATACTCGGATAGGTTTTTCCTCTAAAGAAAGTCATCCTATACTTAGTCATCAAGGTTTAGAGTCTATGCAAAAGGAATGTTGTTCATAGTTGGCATGCCATCGAGGTTAGATAAATGAATAATGCAATGCACAATCAACATGTCTGATATCAAACATTACAATTTGGTTGAAGATACAAAGCTTTGTTGTCACCTTGAGCATGTAGTCATTATCAATTATCAAACTGTTAATAACAAGGAAAATTTGGACAAGGTCGTAAAGATTTCTATAATTGTTTTGTTGAAGTTTTGTGGTGTTGTCCTAAGCCTTGTAAGGATGTTACCCCTCAACCATGCAAGGAGACTCCTCACTCCTTGACCCCTTACACACCATTACCTTTCTTTCTACTAATGTCGTCATTTGTATGTAATAATCAAGAGTTCAAAAGACATTGTTGCATTACCCAAGAACTAAAAATTCCAATATTACAAAATATGTATGGAATAAGTAAGAGTACAAGTGTTTCAAGTAGTAAGATCAACATCTCTATCCCAAACGAGCAATTGGTTTATTGATACGAATGTCGACAAGTCTAAAGGAGGTAGATGTAGGTAAATGAGTTTGACACAATTATGCATGAAGCATGAACAACTTTATAAGCATGTTATAGCATTCACATAAACTATCCATAGTTGTATTATGTATTGATTAATTTATATCATATTTTAATGTTAATATATCATGTAATAACTAGCATGACATAGGTAAAGGTTACTTGATTGTTTCTATCTGGATAGTTAGACAAGTATGTTAATTGCCAACTGCTTATATGTTCCCATCATATCTATATGTATGCCAACTATCTTGGTCAACACATGTTCATTGTGTGTACATAGGAAAATGCATGGTTTGAATGTTGTACACTCAACTAGACCAAGATATTCTAGATGACTAACACATGAACATTACATGTTGTGTTGTGTTTTTGCATGTATTTGTGATCCTTCATATTCGATTTCTTTGTTTATATAAAATGTAAATATATTATAAGGTGTTACATTGTATCTTTGTGATCCTACGTGCTGTAAACACTACAAAAAGCCAATTTTGTCAAGCTTATAACAATGCTTGAGCTAAATGAGGGGCGGGGGTGGTGAGTAACTACAGCCAGAAAGCCAATTTTGTCAAGCTTATAACAATGCTTGAGCTAAATGAGGTTGATGTTAATCACCTTAATGTCCTTCTCAATCCAATTTAATGGGGATACTATAATTTGCTAGTTTGAAAGTTAACTTTTGAGGTTTTTTAATGTTTTTTTATGGGTTATCATGTTGACTTGTTTCATTGCTTTACAATGTAATGTGTCACACCTTGTACCCTTTGGGCCTATAATCTCATGACTTTCAATGAATATATACACTAATATGCACCCACTCTTATAATAATACTTATCCATTTTTTTAAATCTATATTTTGAGTTCCTAGTATTATTTGGTGTCCTTGACACCACTTCATATGTTTATGTGCTTTGCAATGCAATGAACTTTAGCTTCCTTATTCACTTTTTATTCATATTCAAAATATATTTGAATACCAACATTAGGAAAATATACCAACATTAGGAAGAACAACTTCGCTTAGATTGAAGATGGTTCATGAAAATTTGATGTTAGGAGGTATGTTGGCCCCTTTCTAAATATGGATTGTAGTCCATAACAATTAAAAGGGGAAAAAAATATAGTTTCATAAAAATTTGATGCTTGACAAGCATGTTGGCCCCTTCCCATCACATGGATTCTAATCCATAATAGTTGAAAATGAAAAAGAAGATTTTCATTTGAATGTGTAATCATTTTTTATTGGTTATATGGGATTTTAACAGCCCCATAGTTTTATTACAACCATCTTTTGACAATTATGCATATTTCTCCCGACAATATTACATTGTTGTCATGTCACAGTCTTTTTGGCAACTATTCATGCGTTGCTAAGCAAGATTCCTCCTCTTTGATAGTCAAGGTATTTAACTAGATGAGCTAGTGCATCTTGATAATCAAATACCAAAAGAAGAAAGGAAAATAAGTTTTTTTTTAAATACGTGGGCGAATGAGGCCTTAAATTTTGGATGTCGATCACCTAATCATGAGAATCAGTTTTGTAGATTTAGATTTTAGAAAATATTTGTTAGATGATAATGAAATGAAGAAGTTATTAAAAAAATATTTGTTAGATGATAATGAAATGAAGAAGTTATTAAAAAAATATTTGTTAGATGATAATGAAATGAAGAAGTTATTAAAAAAATATTTGTTAGATGATAATGAAATGAAGAAGTTATTAAAAGAAATAGTCGTGAGCATCAGTTTTGTCATCTATTGCCACCTAATTTTACTCGTGCCAATCGTCTACAAGCCTAACTAATCTTATTAAGTTCTATGCCTATCTCCGTACTTTTCCTAGCATTATTAAATTAACAATAAAAGAACAGTAAATCATTTATTTATTAAATGCAGAATGCAGGCTTATTCCACATTGTCTGTTCCATTGCTTGCAAGTTGAAAGGAAACTTATTTACAACCCTAATATTTGATTTTCTTCCAACAAAAGCAATGAATTCATATTTGCAACTTTAATACTCTCTTTTCTTTCAAAGAAAGCTATGAATTCCTATTGTATTCCATCGGGGGAGGAAGGTAATATGTGACTCGATGTAATGAGAGTGAGGAAAAACAATAGGCTCCACATTTGCAATGTCTTTTGTTTTTGTATCAAATTTCAATGGGGAGTTCACATGCATTCTAAAAAAGGAAAAATATTAATTGAAAGAATCATTATCATTCAGATACCAGAGTCGTACACAAAGACAGTTATCTAGAACCTGCTCTGATATTAGCATATTCTTCTTTTCTAGTCTTTGGAATCAAATGGTCAATTTCATACAATGTGAAGGGAATGTTTGGAAGTTCAAGACCATGGTTGTAGCTTTTGTTATCAAACTCTACTTGCCACAATGTTTTACGGTAACTACTTACTGCCTGGCTAGGATGACCTCTTGCTACGCACACCTGCATCAAGCAGTTCAACATACAATCTTATCTACAAATAAAGTGAAATGTAATCCTAAACTGAAACTGAACCATACGGAAAAATTGACATGTTCATATCGGAGTCACAGATGATAGATGAAAACTAAATAACAGGATCTGTGTTGGAAACCTGTAAGTTACCACGTCCAAGAGGTTGTCTCAACCAATACAATGTATACTCACCCAATGGTCGTTGTCAAACTGATAGAGGAAGAATTGCCAATCCTTCTCCTGCTTTCCATCGATTCTAAGATATGCAACATCAGACCATATCTGATTTCCAGGGTAATAAAACTCCAATCTTTCCAATTTAAATCCAAGACCAATGCCCACAGCTTTAATGTATGCTTCTTTCAAACACCAATATCTGAAAAGGAAAAATCATTAACATTTTGTCAATTGGAAAACAGTGTTAACTTTCACTTCTTACTATTAATATAAAAAGAAATTGATTTATTATTTAAAAAAAAAAAAGGAATAATTGAAAGTCGTCTTTGCTGTATAGACTTCCATCTTGCTGTCAAGGACTAGCCAAACATGTACTCAATGAAATATTGGCATACCTGCATAGCTAGGCAGGATGGTTGATAATTTTGACCTATATTTTTGCAAGAGATAATGTGAAACTTGTTTGTTCCATGCAATTCAATACTTTCCAGAGTTAACATATAAATTTCAAAAGCAGTGTTTTACTAATGTGGTGTTAGGAGGTGAAGTCAATATCCAGATCTCCAATGTTCTTCTGGAGAAAGGTGCATGGTGGTGCAGTTTATAGTGATCCTTCCCCATGCGCTGTTCGTATACACCGGGCGGGCCAAGGGGGGTTGCAGGGGGAAACCACCAGGTTCCCCTCTGCCTGGGGTTTGGGGGCTCTGCCCTTGACTCGAAACATATGTCCGTACAACCGTACTAGGGAGAGGAAACGTCCGGACAGTTTTTTGGAGTATACCACGGTTTTTTAGAATCTTCCTTTGTATTTCTATAAATGGGGAATGACCCCTTGTATGTAATATGTGAGTGAATGTAAAAAGTTGGCCGAGATCAATAAAATAAAGAAGCTGCCATTGCCCCATGGTTTTACCTGCACACTGCAGGGTTTCCACGTAAAATCTGTGTTACTGTTTTTACTGTGTTATTGTTTTTTCCACGTAAAATCTGTCTTACTGTTTTTAACTGTGTTATTGTTTTTGCTTGCTTGTAATATATTCTAACATGTGGTACTGTTATTCCACACTCTTGGATGTGGAAAAAATGTTTCCTTTTCACAGATTTAGTGAATAAGCAAATTGTGATGCCTTCTTGCTGCACTATCTTCTGCTGCTTAAGACAGTGATGGCTGACTTTAGAATGTTGAGGGCTTCTAAGAGCATAGCAACCTTAACAGAAATATGATGGAAGGAAGATTGTCCTGGATTGTTAAACTGGTTACAATTTAATACAATCTTTACGAAACAGATTTGTTTGACTGCTTACTTTTTTTTTTAGTTGCGGATTTTTTTTTATTTTGCTCATACATGAGTAGATGCCACTGCTTACTTTTTTTTTTAGTTGCAGAATTTTTTTTATTTTGCTCATACATGAGTAGATGCCAATCGTAGTTGCCAATCGTAGATGCCTGATTTCTGTGCACCCTAAATTTTCCGTAGTGCTTATTGTTGTAATTGTGCATTATAATCCCCTTAGAATGGAAAACCACAACTCTAGTTGAAACGAGGTTGAAAAGATCTTTCCAACAAGTATAAATACATCTGTATTCCCTTAACAGTAGCACCCCAATCAGCTTAAATTCAGCACTGCAAATCGGGCAAACATCCTTGGCAGCAAGGATGACATCACTTTCAAGGCCCTAATCTCTTGCAAAAAATTCACGAAACCACCTCCATTGGATGGAGCTCAAAAAGAGTTTTCCAGCAAATATAAATTTGCCTAGGTTTCAAGAAGAATTGACCTCCCAAATGGCCTATTTTCAACATCATGTCTGATTGCCCTGTTGGCCATCCTTTTCACCTCAAGGCCCACTTTTGAGGTTCATATCTCTTGCAATACTCAATGAAAATTCATGAAGCCACCTCCATTGGATGTGGCTCTAAAAGAGCTTTTTGGCAAATATAAATTTGCCTATGTTCCAAGGACGTTTGAGGCCCAGAATTGCTTGTTTTCCACAGGCTGTCCAAGTTGCCACACCCAAAACCCTGCTAACCGTTCGATCTTAGCAAATCGATGGCCCACAGGGATTGGATAGAGGTATAGATGATGAAACATTAAAAAACCCCGCCAACCGTCCAATCTCAGCAAATCAACGGCCCACGGGGATTGCAAGAAGGAATTGATGGTGAAACATTAGAAAACCCTGCCAACATCCAATCCTTGCAAATCAAGGGTCCACAGGGATTGTAAGGAGGTATAGATGGTGAAACATTGAAAAAACCCATCAATTGTCCGATCTCAGCCAATCAAAGGCCAAAGGCCCATAGGGATTGCAAAGAGGAATAGAAGGTAAAACATTAAAAAACCCTACCAACCGTCTGATATCAGCAAATCAATGGCCCACGGGAATTGGAAGGAGGTATAGATGGTGAAACACTGAAAATCCTCGCCAACTCTCCGATCTCAGCAAATCAGCAAATCAATCGCCCAGAAGGGAAATAAAGATGTAAGTTACCAGAAAATTGCTGGAGAACACACAAAATTGCTGAAAAATGCAAAATGTTGCCGGAAAACACAAAAAAATTGCCGAAAGACACAGGGAAAAGTTGGAAAACGCAAAATGTTGCTGGAAAACACAGAAAATTGCCGAAAAACACACAAAAAAGCCAGAAAATGCAGAATGTTGCCAAAAAATGCAAAAAAAAATAAAAAAAACATAGAAAAATGCCAGAAAACATATAATGTTGTCGGGAAAGGTGCCAAAAAAAAATAAAATAAATAAAGGAGAAACACAAAGGAAAAATAAATAAATAAATTTAATTTTCTCTATGTTTCTTCTTGTCGCCATCAATTTTCAATTGCATATATTAACGATTCCTTTTACAATTTTTACAAGTTACTAGGTACAACTACTCGAGGCAAGATCCGGGAAAAAGTAGAGAACACGACTAAGTTCAGCAAGTCACAATCAATGTTCAAGATCTAAGGTGTGTCAAAAGTTGTCAGGGGAGGTGCAACGTACGAAAGCGGTGGAAATTAACACACAAACTAGCTGCAGCACCCAACGGAATATGAATTAAAATTACTGAGAACTAGCCAGATTCAATCAATTCCAAATCTCACGAGGATAGTAATTGATGCAGCATGGCCAAGAGGTACTTCACATCATCACAAGTTAACAATTGCAGCTACTCAAGAAGAACATGACAGAAGCTAGATCAACTGCAAGTGAACTGAGGAGCAGTAAGCTTGAGACCCAGAAGATGGACCCAGAAGATGGTGGACGTGGTAGTCTTAGTGATGCACAGGCAAATGCAGAGTGTCAAAACAGGAGATATACAGCGGAGCAATCATGGAGGATAAAATATTATGAGGCATGGCCAAGAAGTGAATCTAGACGAGGTCACGTCATAAAGGGGCTGAAACAGCGGATGCAGTAACGTCAACAATGCTCAGATGGTGTCAAAATTCAATGAAGTTAATACCTAGTGTCAAAATTCAATGAAGTTAATACCTAGCCCACTTGCTGGTATTGGTAGATCAATTATCAGATCATTTAGCTAAAAAATCCCAAGATCATTTAGCTAAAAAATCTCAAACTTTGTGCAAATAGCAGTTTAATGAGGGATGGTTGAAGGTGATCCCAAGAAGGTTATCTTTGCAAATAAACTGAAGAAAAGATCCAAGATTTGATACGCCCCATTGGAAGGAATACAATAGGATCTAAAAAATTATAAAAGTCAGGCTATGTGAAGAGCCAAAAAAGTTGTATAAATAAGGGCCCATCAAACAGCCAAAAGGGTTGGAAACCATCCATTAGCTGGCCCATTAGACTTAGCCCATTCTCTGTTAGCTCTATGTTTTAGTTGCATAGATTTTTTGAACCAAGCCTTGTGCAGCTCCTGAGCTCTGTTCTTGTAATTCACTAAAGTGGGTGAATTTGAAGTTGTATATGTTTCATGTCATATCTTTCATAATAGAAGGCTTTGAAATTTTGGCTTTGAAATTTTGTGTTCAATCTACACATGATGATGGTGGTTGCACTCAATTTTCATAGTTTGTTTTCCCTCTAAAGATCGCATCGTTCCAAACCTCAGGCTGTGTGAATACTAGTCGGGTTGGGATTGGTTTTAAAATCATACTTGCTACTTTACTAGTTTGGAATTGAATTCAAGGTAGTATAAGATTGTTTGTTTTCTTTTATTTTCTCGTCCTTAAACCTTTGACTTTTCTTTAGAACCTATTTAGATTAGGAGTAGATTAATTTCAGTTTAAAACATCAAAACTGGCTTTCTGCCATACAGTTTACAATTCCATATAGTTGTAAGCTAATCATTGTCATTGTATACGAGAATAATATGAATGCAATGATTGATATTGTTTGAGCGATTACAGTTTGCACAGTTTAGGCTCACCTTTGTTTTGCACAATTTAAATTCCGCTCCGTTGGAAATCTCCGTTTATGCAATGTAAGCTCATTGCTTGTTTTGCTGGATTATAATATATCTAGCAATATGTTAAAGAAAACTATTGACTCATAATTTTCTTTTTTATTTAAACTTCATGCTTTGCAAAGCCGACCGATTTATGTAGTTGTAACTTTGTTGTTTACGCCTATTCCACATTTTGCAAAGTTGCAAATATTTGATAGTAAGTTAACCATTGGTATTTTACGTATGTTATAATATCAATGCAGTGGAATTATTTTCCAAATAGTTGTACATTTAAGGTTAAGATATTGTGCTTAGGAAGCCTATCTCTTAGAGTCATGCCAACAAAGGCCTCTTGAAGGAACAACTACCATTGACCTATAGGTTTACTCGCCCATGGACTAACTTTCAGAGGACTAACCGTCAATGGAATACTCGCCCAAATAATGGAGTCATCCCAAATCCTGCTAGCAACCAGAACCAATCCAGTGACAACCTAAGTACTCCAGTAAATTTGGCCAATCTTGCTCTACCCAATTGGTGCAAGGTCCACTCCACGGCTCAACATAGTGAAACTGTTTAAAGTTTATAACTGCTTTGGATATTGTCCAAAACGAGATGGAACATTTGGATTTGTTGCCTACCAATGAGGATTGTAGGAGTCAAGTTAATCAAAACCCAGAGGCAGCCCTAGTTTTAGAAACGTATGAACTCTCAGGAGTAGATGAAGATGAACTTGAAAAATGCTTGGAAGAAGAGATACAAGCTTACCAGCAATTTCAAAAAGGTAACAATTAAATTCTCTGGAGTAAAGGGAAAGCACCATTGACTTCTTCCACACCCCCCAACAAAACCTCCATCCCACCTGATGAGCATGCCAATAAAAACCCAGTCCCACCTAAGGGTCTCGCAGTGCCTATGCAGCCAAAACTCAATACACGGTCACCACAAACAAAGAAAATCCCATAACAACACAAAACCGAATATAACATTATTGAAGACCTTAAGAAAACCAAGGCAAACATTTCTTTGTTTGAGGTAGCTCAGTTAACTAACCAGAAGGATTTGTTGCTTAAAACTATCTCTGACCAAAATTAAAAAGAGACTAAGAAGGTTATTGATGCTCAGATGGCCATATACAAAGAAAGGGTAGAATCTCCACCTTCAACTATAAGGATCGTCGATAAAAACTTACATAATTGTCTGGTGGATTTAGGTGCTTCTAGCAATATGATGTCGTACATTGTCAGCAAAAAATTAGGTTCCCTGCTCCCTCAAACAAGAGGGTTGTTCAGTTGGATAAGACAAAAGAAATGTGGTTGGGGTGCTAAATCAGATCCATATATAGTTGGCTGCTGAACCCAAAATATAGTAATGCATTGATATTGAAGTTGTGGATATCCCAAATGCATACAGGATGCTACTCAGTCACGATTGGTCAAGAACACTGAATGGCTATATGGCAATTGATTTCTCACATATGTGGCTTCCCTGGTGTAGCATAGCCAATCAGATTCAAATAGAAAGAGCCCACGCTAAAGGAGCTCATCACCAAGTACAACACCACCAATGAGGTTCTATATACTGAGCTAGAATTGGGAGTCTACACTTCAGAGGTGAAAACCCCACTTGAAGATAATACTCTAGCAATGTGGGCCCCACAAGGTAAACAAAAAACAACTAATGATTAGTTATGGACCCTCAAGTTTGACGGATCAAAATCCAAGCACAGTAATGGCACCGAAATTGAATTGGTCAACCCGAGAGGCAAACCCTGTCTTGCTGCTTAATGATTGCAATTCTCTTGCACCTGCAATGCTGCTGAGTATGAATTCTTGATTCATGGATTGTAGTTTTCCATTAAGAAGGGAGTCAAGTATGTACGTGTCCTTGGAGACTTTGAGTTGGTGATCAAACAAGTACAAAACCAGTATGCCTATCATGACATGCATCTCTCAAATTGTCGTAGCCGTGTTTAGGACTTAATTAAAGAGTTTGATGCTTTCAATATCCAAACCATTCCACGGAGAAAAAACCATACTGTAGATTCATTGGTAGTAGTAGCAAGTACCCTAGAATCGGTTTCCAAGATAAAGCAATACTCGGTAGAATTGGTCGCCACCCCCTCTGTACCAGACATCCAGAACTTTCAAATATTTGAAGACAACAAGCATATAGCTGATTTTGTTGCTTATTCGAGCATATTTCAAACACAAATCATAGATGAGGAAGATAGAAATTGTGTAGATGTTGGAAATTTGAGCAAGTTTTGAGGTTGATGTCCAAGTTTCGTCATTATTAATGTCATCAGGTTAAAAATTAAATTTAAAATTCGAATTTCTAAATTCGAATTTGGGCCGACGTGCAAGCGCAAAAGACAAAGGGTATTTAAAGGGGAAACAATTTTTATTTTCCCCCATCCATGCATTCGAATACTAAGGCTATGCTAATAATTGGTGCGCTGCTTGATAAGTGAGAAGAGGATTTCACGATTTTAAAAGCATTGAAGGGCAGACGTTCGTTGAAGTGCATGTGGCGCGGCCAAAGCATTTCAGGGCGCTAGGTAGCGCAAACGATGGTCAAGGGTTTGTTAAGACACTCGCAGAGCAGAGGTTGGGATTTCGATCCCCACGTGACCCGTTTTTGTGAGGAAGGAAGGTTTTGTTTGCTCGCCAATTTCTACGAAGGCATAAGAGGGTGTGTGCGATTTAAGGTGCTCGTGTGGGCGTGTAGCCCAATAGCAGCCTAGCCTTTGGCTAGGGTGCTGCGACGGCAGTTGGTGATTTAATTGCGCCAAGGTTTGGGATGCGCATATGTTATAAAGGCCACGTGATAATTGTATAGCGCCTTGGGTGAAAGATAGGGAGTCATAAGGTTAATAGAAATATTTTATTTTTGTGCTTAGAAAAATAAATAAAGGTTGGAGTTATAAGGGTTAATAAAGGAATTGGTTTTTATAGGTTGAATATTAATTTTTGAGTTTATAAGGTGTTTATAAAGGAACTTGGTATTTTATGTATTGAATAGTTTGGAGGTAATAAAGGAAATTGATTTTTATGTGTTGAATGATATTTTGAGAAGTTTGGAGATAATAAGGTGTACTTGAGTCGTGATTATTTTTGTATGATGAATTTATCAAGGAGAATATTTTTGTGGAGATTTTGAGATAGGTTGTTGCTATCTAACCTTGAAATTGGCATAGAGGATTTGATTGTGATTTAATAGGTTTTGAAGGCATATCTCCATCAAAACAAAAGGTATGGGCACATCTTCCTTGTGAGTGAAATTTTGTTGGATTGAATGTTGTGAAATGCAAAGGTGGAGTGAAAAGGATTGTTTGATAAGCATTGTTGGAAATGTTTGAGTGAGTGTTCATGTGCATGATTTGTGGATGTTGAAAGAACATGAGTATCATTGTTATGTGAGATTGAGAACTATCTTGAACTAGGGTTTGTGAAAGAACATGAGTATCATTGTTATGTGAGATTGAGAACTATCTTAAACTAGGGTTTGTGAAAGAACATGAGTATCATTGTTATATGACATTGGAATTATCTTAAGTCAAGATTTGGGATCCATAGTGTGAGCTGATTGGAAGTATAGTGAAACACTTGGTTAAGGTTTGTAAGAAAGTTGTCTTTCATTGAGTGGATGTTCGAGTGAGGTTGATTGAGCATTATTGAGTGGATGTTCAAGTGAGGTTGATTGAGCATTATTGATTGAGAGTTGGAGTGATAGTAAGTTTTGTGAAACAAATTATACTCTATTCTGAATTGATTTGAAAGAGTTTGAAAGTGATTGAGTGTTTTGTGAGTATGAAACATATTGAGTCTTTGATCATTCTCTATATGTTTCTGTGGTTAAACAAGATTCTAAGTGAAAATTGTGCGTGTTGAAGAGGTTTTTAGAAAGAGATTAAGTTGAGTTATATATGCATTAAGTTGAGTTATATATGCAAGTATTGCAATTGTTTGAGTAAGCTTTTGTGAGCAGATTTGAGTAAGTCCTAGAGGGGACTTAAGGACAGATTTGAGTAAGCCTTTTTGAAATCATTAGAAAATTGTGCGTGTTGAAGAGGTTTTTAGAAAGAGATTAAGTTGAGTTATATATGCAAGTATTGCAATTGTTTGAGTAAGCTTTTGTGAGCAGATTTGAGTAAGTCCTAGAGGGGACTTAAGGACAGATTTGAGTAAGCTTTTGTGAAATCTTAAGGACAGAGTTAAGCAAGCTTTTGTGAAAGCTTGTTGAGCAGATTTGAGGCAAGTCTTGGTGAAGACTTGTTGGACAGATTTGAGGCAAGTCTTGGTGAAGACTTGTAGAGCAGATTTGAAGCAAGTATTGGTGAAGACTTGTTGAGCAGATTGGACAAGTTCTAGGGAGAGCTTGTTGGACAGATTTGAGGCAAGTCTTGGTGAAGACTTGTTGAGTAGATTTGAGGCAAGCCTTGGTGAAGACTTTTAGAGCAGAGTGAGCAAGTTCTTGAGAGAGCTTGTTGGACAGATTTGAGGCAAGTCTTGGTGAAGACTTGTTGAGCAGATTTGAGGCAAGTCTTGGTGAAGACTTGTAGAGTAGAGTGAGCAAGTTCTTGAGAGGACTTGTGGATAGATTTGAGACAAGTCTTTGTGAAGACTTGAGAGCAGAGTTGATTGATTGATTTGTTCAAGCTTTGAGTTAAGGCTTAGGGCAGATCTGAGCAGAGTTGTTTTGTGATTGGATCAAGCTTTGTATTAAGGCTTGAGGACAGATTTGAGAACAGAGTTTGGTGCAGACCAGAGACAGATTTGAGAGCAGATTTGTGCTAGACCGAGGACAATGTTTAGTGCAGATTTGAGACAAAGATTGAGCAGAGCTGAAAGCAAGCTTTGGAGGTGACAGAGCAAAGGACAGTAGTCTCCAGTGGATAGAGATCCATTAGCCAAGGCAATGAGGACAAAGGTCTTCTGAGTGAGGAAGAGGTCTTTTGTGGAGAGAGATCCACAAGCCAGTGCAGTGGAGGCAGTAGTCTTCTAAGAGATCACCAGCCAGAGCAAAGGAGAAGGAGTTCTCCTATGAATAGAGTTCCACGAACTAGCAGAGGAGGACTTCTCCTATGGAGAGAGGTCCACAAACTTGATTAGGGGATTGGTGTCTACTTTGGACAGAGGTCCATAAACAGGAGGACTTCTCCTATGGAGAGAGGTCCACAAACTTGATTAGGGGATTGGTGTCTACTTTGGACAGAGGTCCATAAACATTATAATAGGAAAGGATTCCCAAGAGATTTGTTGAGAAAATTTTAGTGAAATATTTTCTCCGTGGAGTAGCCCACATTGGGTGAACCACGTTAAATTGGTGTCTCTATTGTGTGTGATGATTTGTGCATTGCTTTGATTACTGCTATTGATATTGCCATTGATAATATTGGATAATATTGTTTGGGAAAGAAAGGTAAAAGTTGGTCTTATATTGTTCACCCCCGCTCTCAGTATAAGCTTGTGTTCTTCAATAGAGCTAGATGAAGGTGAATTGAGTTTGAAGAGGAACACCATTCCCACAAGCAATAAACTACCTCATCTGAAAACAAATCATACGAGGCATACAATCTAGGAAATGTTGATAATCACCAAAATGTCTTCTTAAGAAAGACCTCCACTGATGAGGAGAAAAGAGGAATAATTCAAGCCTTAAAGGATTACAAAGATGTTATAGCATGGAGTTATGAAGATATGAAGGTCTATGACGTGTCCATCATTACCCACACCATTCCCCCAAAGCCAAGAATGAAACCCTTTCGACAAAAGCAAAGACCAATGAATTCGATGCTAGAACCTCTCATTCTCAAAGTGGTACAAAAACTGTTGTCGACTTGCATCATTTTCCTTGTAAGACATTCTACCTGGGTTGCAAATTTGGTACCAATCCATAAAAAGAATGGAGAAATACGCCTATATAGATTTCAAAAATCTTAGTAGAGCATCTAAGAAGCATAATTATCCCCTCCCTTCCCTGGATGAAGTACTACAAATGGTGAGTGGCTCTCAGATGATGTCCTTCCTAGACGATTACTCAGGATACAATCAAAGTAATAGTAGACGCCAAAGACAGGATTAAAACTACATTTACTAAAAATGGGGAACATTTGCATGCAAGAGAATGTCATTTGGTCTGATCAACGCAGGAGCTACTTTCCAAAGAGCTATGGACATCGCCTTCAAGGACCTCATTGGGAAATGCATTGTGATTTACATGGATGACATCACTGTGTTTTCTAAAAAGAATCAAAATCATGTGGAAGACTTAAAAAAGGTAATATATAGATGCCGAGAGCACGCAATTTCATTGAATCCAAAAAAGTGTGTTTTTGGAGTTACAAAAGGAAAACTCCCAGGGCATGTTATCTCAGAAGTTAAGAATTGAAGCTATTTAAAAAAAAAGCCCTACATGGAAGCAAAAAGGAGCCTAAGTCCTTCGGTAAAATTAATTTTGTGAGGAAATTTATTTCAGGGTTTGCAAAAATAGTCCGATTTCTTAATGCAATGCTCAAGAAGGATGCCAAGATTATATGGACCGGGGAAGCACAAGCTACTTTTCAAGAAAGTAAAAGGGCATTCACGAATGCTCTTGTATTAATTAGTCCAGATTATACTCAGCCTTTCTACATCAACTCATTTGCATCAGAACATTCGACTATTGGTGTTTTAACTGAAAGTAAAGAAGCTAGAGATGAGAGACCAATAGCTTTCTTAAGCTCGCCATTGAAGGATGCTCAACTCAAATATTCGGTAATTGACAAACAATAAGGTTTTGAGAAGTATTGTCCCCCGAAATCAAAGTTGTGAAGAAATTCCAGCACTATATCCTACACAACAAAGTGTTTGCAATAGTACCAGATCCAGCTGTGAAAACAATGCTGATGTAGAACGAGTGAGGAGAACACAGCAGCAAGTGGGTGTCAATCCTGCAAGAGTTTGATTTGGAAATCCAGCCCATGAAAATTGTTAGAAGACAGCGACTAAGCAAAACACTGGTCGAAGTTGACTTTTAGATCTCATTCCAACATTATTCTATAGAAGAAATTACCAACGATGAGTGGTATTGGGACAATTTATTATTCACTAACTAGAGTATGTCCTAATCCCTTAAATTCCACCCAAAGAAGAGCGTTGCACCTTAAAAGCGTGAACTTCATGATAAAGTTGGGCATTTTGTACCAAACAAACCATGAGGGAATCTACTTAAGATGTCTAAACAAACAAGAAGCTACCAAAGCCCTTAAAGATTTTTATGGCAAATATGGAATAAGGCATGGCTCGGGGAATGTCACAGCACACCAGATACTAAGATCCAGTTACTACTTGCCCCACATATTTAAAGATGCACATGCACATGGCCAGTCATGCCATGTTTGCCAAATCACAGCTCGTTGAGAAAGGAATTTTCCAATGCCATTGTAACCAGTGATTGAAGCTCGCCCACTTGCACAATGGAAATTGGACTTTGTTGATGTCGTCAATCCTAACTCATTAGCCAACCACAAATTCATCCTTACTACCACAAATTACTACACCTGGATGAAAGCTCAAGCATCTAAAACTGCACAACAGAGGTCATGATCCAATTCCACGAAGATAACATCATAACCAGCTTTGGGATGTCGTATGCTCTAGTATGTGACAATGGACTTATGATAATAAGGTAGCTCTAAAATTTTCTTCCTTACAATTTATTGAATGGACTTATGATAATAAGGTAGCTCTAAATTTTTTTTCCAATTACTATCTTCAAGGTAATGGAGTTTCAGAATCAACAAAAACCTTCTAGAAATAATTTTAAAAGAAATAGATAAAAATCCTAGGGACTGGCTGTCACAACCCAGGTCTACGCACCTAGTTGTCAAGTTCACAACATAAAATTTTGTCAAGAGCCTACTTATATGTCACACATATTCGTTGTTTTACCCAACTATGTAATAGTACAAGGCATAGAGGAACTGCACTTCAAGTTTATCAACCACTGCAGATGGTGACTTAAGTGCTTGAGACCGGCCAACTTCCCGCAACAGATTGCCATTTAGAAGATCTTACCCTTCCCTTGGGAATATTTAGATCTTGGCATGGGTTTGCTCTTCCAGGGCCCATAACACCTAGAAGAGTGGACGCAATAATTCCCTTGTTCCAAAGCTTGAGAATTCGCAATTCTCTTTTTATTCCTAAAAGAACTCATTGTTTTTATGCTTTGGAACTAGCGTTGCTATGCCTGTGACTGACCATTGACCTTCAACTAAGGCATGATCAAGGTCCCCATTGCATGGCTATGGACCAGATCTCTCAGTTCCAGCTCCGGTTGAAGGTAATGCTGCCCATACCATCTACCATTGGACCTTCCAACCTCATAGACCAGCCCTCTGGTTATGAGTTCCGTTGGCGATTCCACAACCAAGCGGGTTCGTGAGCATCCTCACGTACTATATATGTTATCCAAAGGCAATGTCCCATACCATTGTCTCTTGCCCTTATTAGCGCAGAACCTCCGTTCATACGCTTGGCTGGAAGATGGATAACACTAGTTTACGGTAGCCACCACTGCTAGCCTCTGGTGTTGGGTTAGTGCTATCCTTCTCGATAAGCACTGGCTTTTAAATGAGTGTAATTTTACTGTTTAAGCCTCCGGTGTTGGGTTAGTGCTATCCTTCTCGATAAGCACTGGCTCTTAAATGAGTGTAATTTTTATTGTTTGTTTTTATTCATTCATTCCGGTATTAACTCGATACCCTTTTGCCAAAGTTTTCATGGTCTTGGTTATTCTTAAAGCCCAATTTTAGTTTCATATGACATGGTTATATAAAAGCATCAGATATTAAAATTCTGATATAATTATCCATTAAAGTATTTTTACACTCAAATACTTTTATAAAATAAAACTCTTAGCCACATAACTAGAATTCAATAGATCATCTAACCTACTTAACACGAATTAAGCCCAATAATAATGCTCATATGTAAAGCAAAATAAAAAAACTTCAATAAACATAGCTATAGAAAATATTAAAGCTTCTCATATAACGTAAGCAATAAGGCTACTTACTTCCTTTAATATAAAAACATACATCACTTTATCTACCCATCATTAATTCAGTCCTAAATATTCATAAAGCAAACCTAAAAATTCTTCATCTACTTTAATATTATACTTTAACCAAGATAGTCACGAATCCACATATGAAAAATCTAAAAGCAGATCGAATGGAAATATATGTTTGCCATTTGCCTACCATAGTAACCTCCTTGTTACATTTAATTTCATGTAAAGCATTGGAGATAATCATGTTCTTCACTATAGCTGTTTAAAGTTACCTTAAACACCATAAGGTATGCATGGAAAGCTAAACTCCTCATATATTAAGTCCATATATTCACTCCTTACAATGAGTGCTCATACATTATGTAAATCAAGGTATAACTCATGTTTTTCCCTAATCCTTCAGATGACGAAGGAGTTTCTTTTCGATTCTCAACTGCACTAAGGGCCTACTCAGACAATATTTTTTTTTTATTAGCTTTCTAGCTTACCTTAAGTGAGAATCACGATTTCACACAAGGTAGAAAACTATTATAACCTTTTGGAAGACATTTATCCTGAATATGCAATATACTCTACGATTTTCATTTCTATAATAGGGCGAACGCATTCACATTTGACGTCAAGCTTTCAAAAAAACTTTTAAAATAACAAATTCTATTGCTCCCTTATCCCTCTAACATCATAATATCTTCAACACACTGTATACGTAATGCAAGGGAAATACATTGCAAGGGGCAGAGGCTAGTTTGGCCAATATTATACGAAATTCTTTTATTTTAAAATAATTTAAGTTCAGGGTTTTACAACTCGATCGACAACACGGCCAAAGCACAGTAGGAAAGCATGATACGAGTTTACCACTTCTACAATTAAGAAGAGTTCATATCGGAGGCCTTAGTTTATCCAAACACATCAATTATAAATTCGAATGATAAATCTTTCCCTGAAAATAACAGAGAGAGAGTGGCTTGGTTTAGCACTTATGCGTGATACCTTCTCATACACGGCAGACCAATATTTCAAGGCAACAATTTAAGATTTATGACAACGATGTCGCTGCTGTTCTCCGGAGATGGCTCTGCGGCGCCGAGGCTCTTAAAAATTGAAACGACAGCGCATCCCATCCCCGGAATCGATTTGCCAACTCTTGTCGCAGTCCTTCACGTTCAGACAGAGACGAGTACTTGAAGGCTTTTATGAATTTAGGGTCAGCTTGGCCCATTGAATGTAGCTAAATGCACCAAGCAATCATGCAGAGAAGATAGGCTAGGAAGTTGCATTCCAAAAAGTTTTTATAATAAAAATGCCTTGCTAAAATGCAAACACGTAGAGAGGCCAACTAAAGGGTTGCATTTTTTAAAAAGAAAAATACAAGAATACAATAACAATACCTCCTTATATAAAAGGAGACACAACATCTCTGTATCGTTAACGAATTATATTTCAGAGTAGTATTTTGGTTATTTTAAACATAGAAGAAACACATTAATTCAGACACCTTTTGTACAGCATACAACTACCCCACAAGGTAATGGATGGGTTTAACCTGGTTTCACAGCGCTGCCCACTTTCACCACACAACATGACAGTTGAACGACGGACTCCAACACTTCAAACAGAGATGGCAGCTTCTAGAATGCAAATCCAAATCCAATGATTCGGAACATATCCTTCGACATTGTTTTATAGGAAAATTCGTGAGACACCAGGATGACACTTTTCAAATTTACAATGCCAGATAGTTCCTTCCAAACATAGCCATGTGGAAATGCTTCTTTCCTCCGGGTGGAGAGGAGTAATTTTCTTTGATATTATTATTATATTTTTTTAATAATATTTCCTCCTTGGTTATGTTCTCTTACTCCCACTATTTCATATAACATTTTTTAATTTTAGCTTTTTATTAAGGCTTGCTTATTGGTACATACTCTTATATAACTTAAAGTTCCGTATGAGTTCCTTCCCTCCAAAATGAAAACAAGCAACATATGTACTATTTTATATTATCTATATTTTTATTATATATTATTATTTTTATTTTATTTATTAATATTTTTAATATATATATATAATAAATTTATTATATATATATATATATATATTTAAAACATTGGCACTTTGAGCTATAACAAGCAACATACATAAAATACAGTAGCAGTCATATATGAATGAATGAAAGATTTTAATTACGTCCGCGAGACCCAAATATGGTCTATGGGACCTCAAATATGGAAGTACAATTACTCAAATCATATCATATGATCTTTAATATCTTTGAGAAGGTTGTTCCTTCTCCCGCTGATTTGTGTTAGCAATTCTCCAACTTTTTTTATTTTACCCGTCTTCAAATAAATCTGTAATAAACTCGTTCCCAAGTGTTTCTTTGTATTTGTCACGGATATCTGAAAAACTCGGGCATTTATAGATGAAGTGTTCCTCTGTCTCTACCGCCCTCGTGCCGCATAGAGTACATATCCTTTCTTCCCATTGTTCTTTGGGCGTTGTCCATCTCCCCTGTTTCACATCTAAGCCTATGAGAGCTAGTCCTTATCTCGAGCAATGAGTATTTTTTCCTTCCACTTGATTTCAGCGCCTATATACGCTTTTTTCCTTGTGGTCATACGTTGGGTTAAAATTTGCAATATAATATTGTCTTTTCCTTGCTTGCATTTTTCCACATTCCACTTCTGAACTTTTCATTCACATAATTTTTAATGTCTTTGTTGACATTTGGGCATTCATTTATGTTGATTTCCCAACGTTTCATCCATTTCTGATTTTGTTTCATCCACGTATTCTTTCGCCTATGCAACTCTTCGTCCCTAACTGCTCTAGGCCATCTATCATTTGTCATGTTTTCTGTTTTTTTCAAGTAACATAACAACTTGGTCATAGCAATTGCTTCTAAAGGGAACATTCCAGCTTTCAGCTAGAATAATTTCATAAGGGGTTGTGGCCTTAATTTTGAGAAAGTTTGTGATTAGATATTTTTGAATCCTTTCTATTTGCCTCCATTTTGCATTTGTTGTGCCACTAGCCCACACCTCGCAACCATACAACAAAACCGGTGTAACAAGTAGGCCAAATAAGACCTTGGTGGTCTTCCAGTCCCACAACTCGGCATTCCTACACCTGTTTTGAAGTGCATATAGTGCTCTCCAGCCACTTTGAGTTCTTTTCATCCTACATGTATTCCAATTAAGTTTGTCATGAAAGTCTATGCCCATGTATTTGTATTCTATTACTACATCAAGCGGTTCTCCCGCAAACCGAAATTTGAGTTGTTGCTTCTTCTTTTTTGCTGAAAAAATCATAATTTTTGTTTTGCTCGTGTTCACCCGCATCCCAACTTCTTTACAAAAGAGTTCTAGAGCTTGAAGGTGATCTTCTAGATCTTTGGCTGTTTTGGCCACAAGAATTACATCATCCGCATACATGAGGAGTTTTACCACATATTTGGCTAAATGCACACCCTCTCCCCCAAATTTGTTTATCCATTCTTCTAACTTGTCAATGTACAGCCCAAATAAGGTCGGAGATAGAGGGCAACCTTGTTTGACACCTATGTCACTACCAAAACATTCGGATAACCCTTCCCGTGTTCTCGATTCTAGCTTTTACATGCTCATATAGTCTCGTGAATCGCTGCCTCGTAGTGAATTGGAACCTCTAGCTCTTCCATTCTCGCTCCATAATTTTTTCCTAGGCACCGTGTCAAATGCCTTTTTGAAGTCTACAAAACAACAAAAAGCCTCCTCTTTTTTGTCCCATATTTTTTCCACTATGTGTCCGAGCGTGATACAATGATCAATAGTTGAGTGCTTGGGCCTAAAACCCGCTTGCCCCTTTGCTCTCTTTCCCTTTTCTTCTCGCCCATATTCTGATCCTACGCTCTATCATACTCCCAAACAACTTTGCAAAGAGAGGGTTGATCATGATAGTTCGATAGTTTGAGGGATTATTTACATCTCCACTTTTAAACAAAGGAATGGTCAAGCTAGTTGTCCACTCAGTAGGGAAGCCATTTTGTATGACCTCATTGAAAATTTCTTTGATTTGCGGTGCCAAGATATCTACCCCCCATTTTATATGCTCTGCTTGAAGATTGTCTATGTCACGGGCTTTTCCAGCTGCTAACTTTTTTATCCCTTGAATAATGTCTTCAATTGTGAAAAGTTCTTTCTTGACAATGATAGTAGGGGGTGTCTCCTGCTGGTTACTACGCCGATACAGTTGTTTTGAATACTCCAACCACTGATTAACTGTTATGTTATTTTCAGTTTGCATCCTTTTCACGCTTAGTTCCTTCCAAAATTTCTTTGGTTCATGCTTCCCTAAATAAATCAATTCTTCCCTCCTTGTTTTAGTGTATTCTTCTTTTTTTGCCCTTACCAGCTTTCTCATATGCTTTTTTGTTTGCTCTTGTTTTACCCGTTGGTTCCTTTAGTAATCTTCGCATTTTTTTGCAATCTTCATCGAACCATGGGTTGGTTGGGAAGCTATTCCTTTCTTTCTTTTTAGGTTTAGCTCTCTTGCATTTGTTTAGAGCTTCTTGAATAACTTGCATTAACCATTCACTCTTATCCGTAATCTCTACTACCGTGATGTAGTTCTTCCCTTTCCCGTAACTTATTATTTAATACTCGCTCTAAAATTCTGCCGATTTTCATCTCGTTAAGAGAATGTTTCCCTTGTGAGGATATTTATTTTGATTGCCTTGCAAGTGTTTTTCCCTTGGTTTGTCTCCATGCATTCGAAGTTTCATAACAATTGGGTTGTGATCTGACTTAAGTTCCACTCGGAGAATCTTCCACTTCTAGCTCCTCTATTTTTGGTATGTAATTCCGTGAGCATATTACATAGTCTATTACACTTTGTCCCTTATATGTTTTGCATGTATACTTTCCTGAATTTTTCCATTTGTTCATCCCATTGCAAATAATCAAATTGTATATGCCGCAAAGACCTAACAACTCTTCTCCATATTGCGTGATAGCCCCATGCTCATCTTCTCAAGTCCTCGGTCCACTCGTTGATTTTCCTCTTCTGGCATCTAAAGAGGATTAATCTCAATATATTCATTACCTTCTAGAATGTTAGCTTGCTTATTTGCTGTCCTTGCATTGAAATCTCCAATTAATATAATATCCCCTAACTTATTGTATATTGAAATGTCTCTTTTTAAGGAGGAGTATGGGTCTTCTCTATTAAGGTCATGTTTCTTATAGAATTTAGAATTCTTGGGAGCAAAATAACATGCTCGCTATGCTAATAACCGACTTATTTTCTAGGATCTTTATCCAAATGTACTCGTTTGTTTTCATCTTGTTTTTCAATTTTAATGACCCTATCCCATTCCTCTTTTATTAAAACCATAATACCCCCATGCCCTTTGCCATTTTCTCGTCGCTTTATTCCATATTGCTATTTTTTTGTATCCCACAAATTCTGGAGTCCTACATCCATCGTGTTCATGTGTTTCTCTCAATATGATTATATCTTTGTCTCTAGCAATGGGCCCTAACCCGGGTCCTCTTCTCCAAGGGAAACCTCTACAGCTCCAACTTACCATTGTAAGATGTTCCGGGGCGGGCCATACTCCCTATTTATTTTGGGTTTGTTTAGATGTGAATGCCTTTACATTTCTTAAATATGCCTATTTTCCTTCATTCCTTGCCGCCCTCACCTTTTCCCATTCCTTATTTCTTTCTTCCTGCTGTAAAAATGTTAGGTCATCATCTAAATAAAATTGTGACCCTCTCAAAGATGCCTCTGTTTTTAAGTAACCTTATTTTATCCTCGTAGCTCATCAATGTGACCCGAATATGTCTATCTCTCGCCCTCCTCTCAACCTCGCCAATTCTCGCTTACTTTTTTTATCCGACCCTTCCATTGTAATCGATCCGACAAGAAGTTCCCGGTTAAACGATTTGTGTCTTCCCCGTCCCCATAATCTTTCAACCCTTTGATGATTATATTTGTTAACTTCTCATGTCTTTCTTTCTCTTCTCGTTATTTGAATTTTTACTTGCTTCTCTATCAACTCTTTTTGTTGATTGACTGGTTCTTTTACTACTTGAGACCATGTCTTTGTCTTTGCTAATTCATTTCGTAGCTCATTTTCTCTTGTTTCAATGTTTTGGAGTGTTTTCTCTACCTCTTTTATTTGATTTGCATTTGTTTTTTCCACCTCTATTGCATCATTGATTGGGGGATGGATGGCTTGTTTGAGGACATGCCATTCACGTTGACCCATGTTTGCAAGGTTTTGTAGCTTTGACACTTGCTCCTTGAGCTGGTTGTTTTCTTTTTCCAGCCTCCGAATGGTGTTTATAACCTCATCTGATTTAGTTTCTCTTAATTTCTCCCTCCTTTCCATGCTTTCAAGTTTCTCTTTCATCTTCATTAGCTCTTGCACATAAAGTCTTGGTGCCCACATGAGTGGTGTAGTTGTGGGACTGTAAGTTTCTTCCTCATCTAAAAACTCATTTTGGTGATTTGCCTTTGATTGTTCCTTATTCTCCACCTGTTTATGTGGTAGAATATTTTTTATTTTTATTTTTTGATATGCCCTTTTCATTGTTGTTGCCCTTGCTCGAGCTTGTCGACGCCTTAATATCCTCCAATACTGTTTCTCATTGACATATATTGGTTCTTGCAATTGTTGCTTCCCTTCTTCCATTTTCAAACCCTTTATAGCCGAACCCTCTGTACTATTGATCCGTTGAAATAAATGTGTAATAAAACCCTCTTGCTCTGCAAACCCTCTGCTGCAAACCCTTGCCGATAATAAAACCTTCTGCCGCAAACCCCTATAACGAATGTATTTCTCCTACCTACTTAAATTGTTTTATAAATCGAAAGAGGACAAAAAAAAATATGCTTACCCGATGAAATAGATGTTTAATACAATACTCCGCCGCAAACCCTCCTTGCTCTGCAAAAACCCTTTGCCGCAAACCCTTTAATTTTTTTTGTGCTGATATTTCTTGTCTGGAGTGTACAGTTCAAATATTCTTCGTTCTATCGGCTCTGCTTCAGTATCCCCGTGCTCTGCTTCGATATCTTGCCGTAAACCCGATGAAATAGATGTTTAATACAATACTCCGCCGCAAACCCTCCTTGCTCTGCAAAAACCCTTTGCCGCAAACCCTTTAATTTTTTGTGTTGATATTTCTTGTCTGGTTCAGTGTACAGTTCGAATCTTCTCCGTTCTATCGGCTCTGCGGTATCTGAAAACAGCCTTGGTCCAAACCACAACACATGCATTAAATGCAATGGTAGGCAGAATGATATTTATATGCAAATTTCTACAGTGGACTTCCATGTACCTACGGGCCAAGGTGCTCGAGGCACGACATCATATTCCACCTAACCTGACACATATTTCCTCTGTATCTGTCAAGTGTGGGTGTCTTCGTCTACCCCCACACGTAAACCTGTACCTGCACCACAAAACGTATCGCATAATCACATTCTTCCAAGAAAAATGATGACAAGTAGCGAGGATGTTACACTAGCACAATAAATTGAAGTACGCATTGTGGTCAGATAGGACAAGAATTAAGTCTTCGTTAGGAACATCCCCCTATCATTTAGTTTATGGTCAAGATCCTATCTTCCTTGCAAATCTCAAGATCCTTACCCTACAATTTATGAAGGATTACTTAGAAATTGATGTTAGGATTGAAGCCAAATTATTTAATTTAATGTGTTTGGATGAGAAACGGGATGATGCATTGCAGCATTTCAGCAAACATCAAGAAATGGTAAAACGATGGTTTGATAAGAGAGCTAAAATAAGAGACTTTAGGATCGTAGATCTAGTGTTGCTTTTGGATAAGGCCCATGAAAAGAAAGGAGACGGTGGAAAATTTGACCCCCTTTGGTTAGGTCCCTTTTAGATATCAGAGATCCTAGGGGAAAATACCTTTAGGCAAAAGAGTTTAACTAGAGAGGATGTCCCATTACCAGTAAATGGGTAATTCCTCAAACACTATTTCAATGCCAACAATTTTTAGTGTTGCCCTATAAATAAGCCCTATACATAGTTTTGCTGATTTGAGATTTTGGTGTGTTGATCTTGTTTCATTTCATTTTTATTTTACCTTGCATTTGGATTTAATACTGCTCTGTCTTGTGCTTCCTCCCTTCCCCTTCTTTTCTTTTGGGCTCAAATCAGTCAAGACTGACCAACTTCAAGTTACTCCAATGAGGAAGTGTCCTTGTACATTTTGGAAGTCGAAAGTCCTATTCTAGATTCAAGGGAGTTACAATCACCTGAAATAGTCAATTGGTATAAATCCATGTCTTGGCATGAAACAAGTCAATCTGGAATTAATACAAGAGGATGTCATATCTCCACACTGAAAACATTTTTAAAGATTCTGAATTAGAAGGAATGAAATCATTATGATTTTGTCATCAGGCAAAAATCATTCTGATGTTCACCCTCCTATTTGCCACAATGATCCCTGACCTAGAAAACAAACCCCTCGTGCCTGTAAATTGAGCAAAATAAATTCATGCTCCAAAAATAAAAGGAGGAGGAAGGGGGAGCTCAAGTACTTGGGTGAATCAAACCAACTCTACCGGGGGTATGAACGCTCGGTTTGCGGTAGAGCAAGGTCTAGAGTGGGATCAAAGATAACTCCATCGAGGCTATGAACATGCAGCTGGCAGTGGAGAAATGTCTGGCAGTTGGTAACATGTCTACCCAATGAGTAAAGTTCACCATTAGTAGACCAATGTTCGCCCAAGGGGCGAACTAGCCTGATTGTTGGACTGTTATAGCAAAATTCCAATTTGTTAAGGAATCGGAATGAACTCATATGCACACACTTTAGTTAAGACAAAACGAAGTATTGCTTTCAGGTTAATTGCATAATCCCAACCTTGGATGGAGGCCAAACGTTTGGTTCTTTTGATGATGTGATTTCTTTGTTTTGGAACTGTTCATTCTATTCCCAAAATGCTCAGGAGTATTTCCCAGCAGAGTCACCATTTGTGCGCTTGCACAACACACCCCAGTCTGCATGGACTAGGGACCCACTTTTTTTTCTAGTTGCAAATTTTATTTTATTTTTCTCATACATGGGTAGTCATCCATTCAATAAACTCAGTTTCTCAATGCGAAGTTGTCAGTTGTAGATGTCTGATTTATGTGCACCCTAAATTTGCCATAGTGCTTATTGTTGTAATTGTGCATTAAAATCCCCTTAGAATGGAAAACCACCACTCTTGTTGAAACATGTTTGAAAAGATATTCCCCACAAGTACAAATATGCCTATATGCCCATAGTAGTAGCACCCCAAATCAGCTTAAATTCAGCACTACAAACCAGGCAAACATCCATGGCAAAAAGGATGACATCACTTTCAAGGCCCATATCTCCTCCAATATTCAATTAAAATTCACAAGACCACCTCCATTGGACACGGCTCAAAAAGAGCTTTCCAGCATATATAAATTTGCCTAGGTTTCGAGAAGAATTGACCCCTAAATGGCCTATTTTCAACTTGTCTGATTGCCTTGTTTGTCGTGGTGCCTTCCTTTTCACCATAGCGCCTACTTTTGAGGCCCATATCTCCTGCAATACGATGAATATTCATTAAGCCACATCCACTAGATGTGGCTCGAAAATAGTTTTCCAACAAATATAAATTTGCCTATGTTCTTACGAAGTTTGAGGCCCAAAATTGTTTGTTTTCTATAGGTTGTCCAAGTTGCCACGCCCAAAACCCCGCCAATTGTCCAATCTCAACAAATCAATGGCCCATGCGGATTGGAAGGAGGTATAGATGGTGAAACAATAGAAAACCCCGCCAACCATCCAATCTCAGCAAATCAATAGTCCATGGGGATTGCAAGGAGGAATAGGTGGTGAAACATTAAAAAGACCCGCCAACTGTCCGATTCCAGCAAATCAATGACCCACGAGGATTGGAAGGAGGTATAGATGGTGAAACATTAAAAAACCCTGCCAACCATCCAATCTCAGCAAATGAACAGCCCACAGGGATTGCAAGGGGGAATAGATGGTAAAACATTAAAAAATCCTACCAATCATTCGATCTCAGCAAATCAACGGCCCATGGGGATTGGAAGGAAGTATAGATGGCAAAACATTGAAAAAATCCACCATCTGTTCGATCTAAGCAAATTAACAGCTCGAGAGGGAAATAAATATGTAAGTTGCCATAAAACACAGTAAGCACCAGTTCTAAACAAAAGCAGAAGTGAAAGTGTTTGCAAAAATGTCTAAGCAATAAGGCATTAAGCTAAGTTTAAATGAAATGTAAAGTTAATAAAATGTAAAATTATGTCAAGTTGATTATAAGTTAGGAAATATGCAAAGTTGGTGCATATATGTTTTGGATGTATAGGATAAGTAGTTATAGGCAACGTGTCCTGGAAACCGTTGTTGCCAATGGCCAGGACTTTGTTATAAATAGGACCCCTTCATTTTGTAAGCATACACATATATAGAGAGAGATAGTAGATAGAAATCAAATGAAATATTATAAATGTCCACAGTGGGCCAAAATAAGACCCAAGGGACTATAAGAAGGACAATAATGACTGCCAACTAGTAGGCTAAAAAGCCCAACAGAGAAAATAACTAAGATAAATACAAGATGAAACCTGACAACTGAGCCAAAGAGAAAGGGAAAAGAAAAGGGAGAGCAGAGGGGAGGAGGGCTGTAGTACAAAAGAGGAGTGCACGCCAAGAAGAACGGAGAGAGGAGGGGGGAGGGAGCAACCTAGGAGGGGCAAGCTCCAAGAATCCCCCTAAAACTAATCTCTCCTAAAAGTCGAGGCCGAAGTATTGGAGCTGAAGAAGTCCACGATATGTCTTTGACAAACGCTAGTTTAGATATTTAGACGAAAGTATAAGGGTAGATGTATTGTTGTGCATAAACAGATATGTCGAAATTACAGAGATAGACAGATTTTGCATTGTACACCATTGTGGCAGACTCATTGATGCAAATATACGTTTTATGCTCTCATTGTGTGTGAATGTGTATTGATGTTAACTTGTGACTAGATTGTTAGAGTAATATTGCAAGGTGATTGATTGTAGGTTCGAAGGCACTGCCAACCAAAGTTGTAGACGTCGTCAATAGTTGCAGACGGTAATAGACGAGGTCTACCATCAGAGTGAGCCGACATGGTAAGCTGTCTAAACGCTTGTCATCTGAGCATCGTCGTCTAACCACTTGTTGTCTGTATCATCATCACGTCGTCGTAGAGTGCCGCAATGCCGTCATGACTGAGGCTGTGTGTTGGAGGATGCCATATAGACTTCACAATCTAGAGTACGTCGTCTAGAACATGTCGTCTAGGGACACTCACCTGGAGTGTGTTGTCTGAGCTAGTTAACCTTGCCATCTTGAGTCTCTACCTTGTCGTTTAGTGAATATCGTCATCTAGGATGAGTTCCCATAACCTCCTTGACTGCAGTTTTGTTGGCCTTTAATCTGTCATTTCCTCATCATTGGGAATCCTCACCATTGTGCTACAAACACAGAAAATCTCCAGAAAACACAAGAAAAGGCCGAAAAATGTAAAATGTTGCCGAAAAACACCATAAAATGCTGAAAACATAGGAAAAAGCCGAAAAACATAGGAAAAAGCCGAAAAACACGAAATGTTGCTGGAAAACATAGAAATTGCCAGAAAACACAATAAAAGCCTAAAAATGCAGGAAAATTGCCAGAAAACACACAAAATTGTCGGAAAACACAGAAAGGTGTCGAGAAAGGAGCAAAAGAAAAATGGAGAATATAAAGGAGAAACACAGAGGAAAAATAAATAAATAAATTTAATTTTCTCTATGTTTCTTCCTCCTGCCATCGATTTTCGATTACATTTATTAACAATTCCTTCTACAATTTTTACAGGTTACTAGGTACAACTACTCGAGGCAAGATCCGACAGAGAGTGGAGAACTCAAGTTCGTTCGGCAAGTCACAATTAATGTTCAAGATCCAAGGTGTATCGAAAGTTGTCAAGGTAGATGTAGAGTGTAAAAGCGGCAAAAAGTAACACAACCCACCTACGGAACCCGGCGGAATATGAATTAAAATTACTGGAAACTGACTAGATTCAAGCAATTCCAAATCTCACCAAGATAGTAATTAATGCAGCATGGCCAAGAGGTACTTCACTTCATCACAAGTTAACAATTGCAGTTGCTCGAGGGGAACATGACAGAAGCTAGATCAACTGCAAGTGAACTGAGAGGGCAGTAAGCTTGAGACCCAAAAGACAGCGGACACAGTAGTTTTAATGCTGCACAAACAAATGCAGACTGTCAAAGTAGGAGATACACAGTGAAGTAATCACGGAGGATAAAATTTAATGAGGCATGGCCAAGAAGTGAATCCCAAGGAGCTCGCATCATAGAAGGGTTGAAACGACAGATGCGGTAACATCAGCAATGCTCAGATAGCATCAGAATGTGAAAGGTGTCAAAATTTAGTGGAGTTAGTATCTAGCACACTTGTTGGGATTGGTAGATCAATTGTCAGATCATTTAGCCAATTAGACATAAGTGATCCTAGACTTTGTGCAAATAGCAATTTAATGAGGGATGGTTGAAGGTGATCCCGAGAAAGATTACACTACAAACGAACTGAAGATAAAATCCAAGATTTGATACACCCCATTGGAAGGAATATAATAGTAAATTAAAAAATAATAAAAGTTAGGCTATGTGAAGAGCCAGAAAATTGTATAAATAAGGGCCCACTAAACAGCCAGAAGGGTCGAAAACCATCAATTAGCTGGCCCATTAGACTTAGCATGTTCTCTATTAACTTTATGTTCTAGTTGGATAGATTTTCTAAACCAAGTCTTGTGCAGCTCCTGAGCTTTGTTCTTGTAATTCACTAAAGTGGGTGAATCTAAAGTTGTATATGTTTCATGTCATATCTTTCATAATAGAAGGCTTTGAAATTTTGTGTTCAATCTGCACATGATGATGGTGGTTGCACTTAGTTTATTTCATAGTCTGTTTTCCCTCTAAAGATCACATTGTTCCAGACCTCAGGCTGTGTTAATACTGGTCGGGCCGAGATTGTTTTTAAAATCAAACTTGCTACCTTACCAAGTTGGAACTGAATTAAAGGTAGTATAAGCTTGTTAGTTTTCTTTTCTTTTCTCGTCCTTAAACATTTGACTTTTCTTTTAAACCTATTTAGATTAGGAGTAGATTAATTTCAGTTTAAAACATTAAAGCACAGTTTAAAATTCTATATAGCTATAATATAATCATTTTCGTTGTATACGATAATAATATGAATGCAATGATTGATATTGTTTGGTTGATTACAATTTGCATAGTTTAAGCTCACCTTTGTTTTGCACAATTTAAATTCCACTCAATTGTACGTCCCCGATTATGCAATGTAATCTCATTGCTTCTTTTGCGGGATTATAATATATCTAGCAATATGTTAAAGAAAACTACTGACTCATAATTTTCTATTTTAATTTAAACTTACTTCATGCTTTGCAAAGCCGACCGATTTACACAGTTGTAACTTCGTTGTTTATGCCTATTCCATGTTTTGCAAAGTTGCAAATATTTGGTATTAAGTTGACTACTGGTACTTTACGTATGTTATAATGTCAATGCAATGGAATTGTTTTCCAAACAGTTGTACATTTAAGGTTAAGACATTGTGCTAGGGAAACCTGACTCTTAGAGTTGTGCCAGCAAAGGCTCCTTGAAGGAACAGCTACCATTGACCTCTGGGTTTATCCACGCCGGCCAAGACCTGGCCATACCAAAACCTTGGGGAAAATGAATTCCCTTTCAAGAGGGAACAAACTCTGTTCCAAGTAAGTTGGTTTGCCCTTGACACACCAACAGTTTGGCATCGGCCTCTTCATGCCTAACAAAGCTAGCACTAGAGGGAAGTCAAAGTGTGTCATTTGCATGCTCAACACTAAGGAAGCTCAAATACAAAAGAATGAGGTCAATATTGTTGTGCATTTGCACAGAAATATCCATAGGCATTGCACTTTATTGATTTTAATCAAACTCTCTGTTCAGGCAAGAAGAATTATAGAATGTTGTAGGATTTTGAAGAGAATAGGACAATTATTGACATGGAAACATCTAAATAAAACAGAGAGCAGTAGTTTAGTTTGAAGTATAAACAATGCGCTGCTCAGCCTAATATCTTGATAAGAACTTACACTGACCATGCAAAAATTAAGGATGAAATTGACCTCTCCTTAGCATATACCAACTGATCCATAAATTCTCCTCAATTATCCTGACCATTACTGAAAAAGAATTTCCTTATCCTGCCTCTAAATTAGAGAGACCTTGAGAACAGATCAAAAAACATAACATAAGAACAATGTTAAGTTCAGTTTTTTTTTTTTTTTTTTTTTAAGCGAAAAACCCCTTGCGGGGCTGCCTTGGTCTGAGAGACCACGAACAGGGGGTTCTACACCGTCAAAGTCACCCGGGAGTCGCACCCGACCCTGCCCGCACCAACATTATCAATTGGATTTTGGATACCCAATTCAGCTTTTTGGGAGGGTGGAGATTTGAACCTGGGACCTCCCTTGGAGGATTGCCCTCTCCTCTCCAACTCACCTACAACACCTGGGTATGTTAATTTCAGTTATGATATTTCCTAATTACTGTTAACTTGTATACATGAGTATATTACAATATTAAGAAATTAGCTGGCACATACAGTAAACAAAGGCTAAACATTTTGCAGACATTTTATTTTCAAAGAGATTAAGTAATAGGAAAGAGTCTAGAAGAAATGTTTTAGAATGGTGGTATTCAAACAGAAGCTTCTGCAAAATTTAGAATATGTAAATTGCAGAATATCTGCAGAATAATACTGAATATATCACATATATTTCCAACCATTTTGATCAACATTTGTGGGACAGAGGGTGAAAAGATTCACAAGCCTTGAAACATATAGTCAAACGACATAAGAAAAAATACCTAAGAATAGAGAGAGAACCTGTAAAATTGATTTAAAATATCCTCATCTTTGGGACCAGGACTAAATATATTCAGCCATTCTGTACTTGTAAAGCATGAGGAAAAGTTCTTCAAAAAATCAGTTCCTGTCTGCTTTTCATAAAGTCCATGGCACATAATATCCAGACCCACAAGGCATAGAGGCTCAGATGCAATGGTTACATAATCCCCATGATGTGATGAGTTGAAGTTAAAATTTGGGAAGTCACAATTCTCCAATTGATTTGCCTGTAAGGGTAAAATCCATTCATGTCCGTTAGTTTGGGGTCATAGCTTTAATCAATAAACCAAGTAAAATTTGAAGAAACACATTCTCCAAGAAGATGAAAAAATTATAATGTGGAATAAACAGCACCAAGGAAGAAGCAAGCACGGGTAAAAAATAAGATATGAAATTCACCGAGAGAAGATATGACCACGGAGTATCCGGAACCTTTCAAAAACAAGATTTGGAACACAAGAAAGTAGATATTAATGAGGTCAATAAGTTTAATTTTTACAAAAATAGGCCTTAGTGAAATATTTAACACTTCTAGACAATTGTGTATGGTTGACCTTACCAGCAACATCAAGCTGATGTGTAGCAAATTAT
This sequence comes from Wollemia nobilis, assembly GCA_028583015.1. NCBI lineage: Eukaryota > Viridiplantae > Streptophyta > Pinopsida > Araucariales > Araucariaceae > Wollemia > Wollemia nobilis. The sequence continues at coordinate 11,345,616 of JAQPPZ010014470.1, forward strand.
ATAAGCATTGGTTCTTTGACATTGTCTTGATAGGACAGATGCAGGAAGACAACAGATTAACAGGAAGATTGAAATACTAAGTATTACCCAGTTATGATACGTTCAAGACCATATCAAATCCAGGAAGAAAGACTTTGAGCATACACCTCAGTAATGAAGCATTGTGAAATCTTGGTGAACTTCTACACGCATTTCCTCACAGCAAAGCTTTGTCAAGTTCTACTAAAAACAAAATAGCATGCAGTTCATGACTCCATTGTCCTGTATCATGATTCTCAATGAGAAATATCCTACATGGAAGGTTATCAATGTCATGTGAATTGTGACTGCTAAATTTCTACTTCTAGTCAAAGGTATGTTCCTGGGTGCAGATGTAAAATTGCATACAACTTGCCTGATAAAGATTTCAGAGAGTGCAAATTAGACACATCATCTAAGGCAATAAATGAATAGAATAGAACAAAGCAAATAACATCAAGAAGTTGTGAACAGGCTCTTAATTGCAAAACTATTAACTCCAAGTTGAAAGAGAGAAGAGCTGTCAGATTACAAAAAGAAGCAAATTTTATAAAGAATATTGCAAAATCTAATCATCCTACATAAACACATTTAGGAACTAAAATCACATTTCTGAACTCCCAATTTCAATTTATATTGTTTGGTGTCTAGCTTCTAATGCATATAAAATGAGTTTCTAATATGGGTTGGAAAAGTTGAAGCAATTTCCCCGGACAACTTATAATTTATATAACCAGTTATACCTTGATGCACCAAAAAAACTTTGAAGATCAAGAAAGTACAATCAGTTACCTGAACACTGGAAGCTCCCCATTAGGAAGAAATAAACTCATGTAAAGCAGAAGAAAAAAATATATATCCATTTTCATTGATCTAACTGACAAACTGGATCAAAATTCATGTAGTTAATCCCTCTGACGCTTATCTGAAACTTCCTAAGAATATGATTGCCATATAAAATTATTGCTTTTCAAGTAAAAACAATTCTTCACTAATAGGCATATCAGTTTTTGAACTCATCTATTATCCACCTCTAATCTTCCCTACAACTGTGACATAGGTTGACCCAGATATTAATCAAAGAGGTATCTCAAAAACAAAATCACAATCACTTGGTTGAGCTTGAAATTTATCGTATCAAAATCACAAATAATTAAAAAAAAAAACAATAGAAAGTGACAACAAAGAATATGTATTGTTTACCATAGGAATATGAATTTCCAATTTCCGGAGACATGATCAAGATGTAGCAACAGCAAATAGCTAGTGGAAGTAAGCAGTTAATATCCTTATAAGGAGTCCACCACAGCAAGTGACATATGAAATGGAAAATGTAAAAGGATTAAGAGGGTAATGTAATACCAGATATGGTTTTCCTTCCTCTGTGCGTCGTATGACTATTTCACCATAAGGAATGCCAAGGATTGCATGTACAAGCATATACTGAAGCATCCGACTGACCAGAGCTCGCTTTCTATCTTCAAATTTCACAAATCTGATAATACCAAACATAAAAGTAAGAAGCCATTTTCAAAATGCCTCTAGTAAATTCCACAACGTGCTAGTTGTAAGTTCCCTAAAAATGCTCAAAATTTCAAAGCTGACTCAATTGACACATAAACGTGACTGCCTACTGTGCTTTCTATATCAAACATTTAGAAACTAGGAAGTTGATTTCCAAAGGACTATCCACATCCAAGACCAATTTTCCTAACATTACAATGTATCCATTCCTCAACTTATACCGAAGGTACAACCTAAAACAGGAATTCACCAAAACTGGCATCACATATAAAGCCCAGGAGCTTGAAATGGAAATGTAGAAAAATAGTTATACCGTAGGTGTAGATTTCTTAGCATGTGCACATAAATATATTATCCCTAATTATGTTTCCATATTCAGGAAAAGCCATTTAAAGAAAACACTTTCACAGTGAGATTTCTTAGCATGTGCACATAAGTATGCAGAAACTTGTATTAGGGAACTTAGTGATACATTTTTAGTCAAAATAATAAGCATTAGCAGCTCACTGTAGATCCACTAAGAGGAGGAAAATGCATTTAATCTTTACATCCATATGTTAGGCATGGAACATCTGTCTCTGAGGTTCAAAATGCTGCTGATTATTTTATCATATTTGGGAGCAACTACAGCAGTGTGTTTGTTCTTAATTTAACAAGGTTAAAATGTTTTATTGAAAGTTTAAATAATTGCATAGGCTGAAAAAATTAGTCTGAGTTTCTAGGACCCAAAGTTTGCATGGCATCACTTACCCAATATCAATCATAAAACTGAAAATCATGTATGAAATGAAAAGATTATAAATGCCCACTAATAGAGAATAAAATGTTAATTGAAATATATTGACAGCAAACAAAGTTCTACACAATAGAGTTTGATAATGACAAGCTAAACTAAAAAAAGATGTTAACTGCTTAGTTGCTAACAGTCAATAGTGTCTTTCCCACAAGAACTTAGAAAGAAAACATTACGTACTGTGACCATGTGACGCAGTACACCAAGAGATACACATAAGTATCTTATGAAATTTTATAGAAACCAGCTGCTCGGTCTAATCTACAAATTTTGTAAATTGGAGAATAGCTTCCAGTAATAATTATATGCATACTCTGATGATACATGCATTGCTAAAAGTCTAATGATATATATATATATATATATCCCACAAACAATTTTAGGGATAAATTACCACAATAATAAGTGTTATTCTTCATGAATTTCCTCCAACAAAGCACAAATACAATATATGCCTGATGCCATTCTACAAATTAACTACAGTATTTACAATGTTCAAAAGTAGTTTTTTAGTAATTATAACTTCACCTTCCAACACTTTGAAAGACTGAATATAATTTCTTAAACTGTTCAAGCCTATCTTCAAAAAAAAATAAAAAAAGCCCTTGAAACATACATGAAGATTTGAGAGTTCAGTGATTCTGCCTTTTAACTCCTATATCTAAAAGTGTAATTATGGGATTTTTATTTTCTTGTCCACAATCTCGAACTTAACTCTTTGAGTCAATAGCAATTCGAGAGAACCCATAGGAGCAAGATAAGTCTTGGTGATTTTCACTATAGTTTCTCCTCTCATATTCAACATCCACTGCACCTGTCTTCCTTTTCTTTGCCACAGAAGGATAACTGAATTGATTAAAATCATTTTTCATTTTTTCAAATATGAAGCAGTCAAACCTGATTGCAACTCCAGCCGAGCAATTTAACTATGTTATACCATAAAAATCCAACTAATAACCTTGTACTCATGCATATAGCCCCTTAACCAAAAGCCCAAATCATTGGGATATCCAAGATGATCCTTCATATGCCTCTTTGTCACCTGTAACATATCATTTGTCTGCATGCTGCAGAACACTGGGGTCTGGCTGATGAGCATTAGAAATGCTCATATTTTTGTATGAGTTCTAATGGTTTTTGTGCAGTAGTATAATAAGAGTTGTATCTTTTTATGAATTATTATGTATCTATTTAATAAAATTATGTGCATTATCTAATTTGTGTGTGAAGTGTGTTTTGTGTAGATATTTGATGATTTTGTCGTCTTTTGATCAGTCGAGGTCCTACATGGACCTAGCATGCTTCTACTTAAATGAATCTAAGGCATATTGGAAGGCGCCTTACTCTAAAGGTAGGCGCCTTACTCTAGAGGTAGGACCCTTACTCTTTAGGTAGGCGCCTTGATGTTAAGCGCTATGACTGTGCGGCTGAAGGTCCTGTTGACCGCGGTAAACCGTTGACTCCACGTCACGCAGGCTATCCTTGGAAGACTACCGAACGTATGAGCTGTCTCAGCCGTATTGGAAGAAACACATAACCACTTGACGAAGCAGAACACGGGCAACACAGAGATCGAACCTGAAAATCTTCTATCCCCAGGAAAAGACAAAAACGCAGTTTAACTGTTTTTGTCATATGCCTGTTACAGTAACTAAACTATCTCAGTTTAGACTGTAACTAGGCCTTCTGTTGTAACAGCACTGTAACAGGAAGTTTTGTGTATGTTATATAAACACACAGACTTCTCTGAGACAGGGGAGGTAATTTTTCTAAGAGTGTTGATGTATGTAAGCATTGTACTGCAATATTAATAAAAGTGCTCAAGAGTTCTTCCATTAGCGTTTTATCTTCGTAACTAGCCGGGTGGAAGCTTTTGGAGCCTGGGCCCACTCCAAGCTAGTATTCCTCCCCTACTTTCTATTGCTTTCTAGATTAGATTGTTTATTTGCAGTGTGATGTATCTTTTATTTCCGCAAGTGTGATTTACTGCTTTCCTTTACTTTCCAAGTATGGTGTGGTGTGATTTATTTTCCCATACTTTTATTTATGCATGATTTAATTGGTGTGGATGAATCAATGACATTTTACGAACACTCCCCCCAATGATAGGTTTAGTGGACTCATCTCGGAACGGTGTTGTAATTAACCTTGAACGTGGTACTTCGAAAGTTTACGAGTTCCCTGGTTTGACAAATTAAATGAGTGGGCTGTGACAGAAATAGGACCATATTTAACCAGTGTTTTTGCCCCCAACACTGGCATTTCCTAGGATCCATAAGGGCTATTAGTTTTTGCTATCTTGGCCATTTGAAGTTTTAAGTATTGGATATGTTTTGTGAAGTACATGGACTGGGACAAGTGGGGGATCAAATTACATGACAATGGGGATTTTCTGGATTTGATTGGATGGTTAGATTATGAGATGTATAATTTGAAGGACTTTTATTGACATCAAAAAATTATTTTTGTTTACATTAAATAGACCTGAATCAATCAATTTACTTAATGGGACATAGGAGATGAAATCTTGCCTGAGTTAATAGCAACATTTTCATAAGCTAAGACTAGATTGGATAGTTTAAGTATTTTTTGATACTGGTTCAGTATCACTTCTCTACTTCGAGTATTTTTTGATAGTGGTTCAGTATCTCTTAGGATGTTTGCTATTCTCTTATGCTTTCTCTCCTTCCTCTCAAGTACTTCTCATTGGGAGCTCTCCCCTTTGGTGCCCACTGAAGGAACTTCAGGTGGAAAGGCTTGTCCTTGAGTTTTAAATATTGGTTGGGAGCTCTCCCCTTTGGTGACCAATGAAGGAGCTTCATGTAGAAAGGTTTGTCCTTGAGTTTTGAGCTTTTGGTCTGTGTGTGTGTTTTCCCTTAAAATATTTCCTGTACTCCCTTCAAGCACCTAGCATTTTTGTAAAATTCTTCTTCAGCATAAGCCCAAGAAATTCCTTTAGACTTAAATGTGATTGATTGCATGCTTATGGAATCATAATCCATGAAGGACTCTTCTCCCAAGTTATAAATTGTTAGTTCCTTAGCATTTTTCTTTGCATGACCACAACTTACTACAGTGTAATTACTAATTTCCAATATTGAAAGGAAACAATGCATAGAACGTCTTATGCCTTTGCTGAAATAGTTTATCCATAAACATCGGATTAGTTATCTTTCGGATTAACAACCTGTTGTCACATTTTGCACGGGGTGCAATGTTTTCAAGTTTGTAACAGTGCTGCTCTTCTTTTTCCCTCTTCCTCTATTTTCCTTTCTTCTGCTCTCCCTTCCTCTTTCTTTCCCGCATTCTCTTTCTTTCCCCCTTTCTCGGAGCCCCTCAGTTGATTTTCAAACTTTCCAGCAAGTTACCTGAAAAATGGCTAAGTCCGGGTGCGAGTTCGCACTTCGCCTGCTTTGGTGCGAGTCGCACTTCGCCCTTGGTGCGGAGTTACGCACTTCGCCCGCTTCGTTGCGAAGTCTGACTTTGCCCTCTTTTTTGGGCGCACCTTGCAACTGGCAGGCTGACAGAAGAATGATAAGTGCTGGAGCAAGTCCGTACGGCGGCAGACACCAGTTTTCACCTGTGCGCAGTCCGACTTCGCAACGAAGTCGGAGTGCGCCCTTGACAGGTGCGCAGTGGGGAGACAAACTCAAAATTTGACCAAGGCATGAAGGCCTTCCCGACTGCACTGTTCTCTGCCCGCGCAACCCGAGACGCTCTGATCCCAAGCGAAGTTGGACGAACTGCCTTCCAAGGCAGACACGTGTCACACAAAGATCATCCATCACCTGACAAGTGTCCAGCTCCGGGATTTGGGCCGAAACGTGCCGAGCAAAAGGACGAGCATGGGCTGCACTGCCTATGCCAATGACCTCATTTAAAGCCGATTGGAGGTTCTACCTGCTCCAGCTACCCGCATCACTGCTAGAGTAAAGTTCAGACCAACACACCGCCACGAAGCTGTCCAGCTTCCAGGAAGACCATGCTGCAGGTACAGTCCGGTCCGACAAAAGGTCAGCATTTGCAGCTCTTTCGCCGCTTTTGTCGCCTAATGTTTGATCGGGACCTTGTGCCCATTAATGTAACGGGAGGGACTCGGGCTATAAAAACCCACCATGAATTCATTGTAAAGGGTGGAAGGGGAATGTCCCGTTAGGGAACCACTATGCCCATTGTAACCGTGCTTCTGCTTATAAATATAATCTGTATGCCTGGTTCTGTTCTGCTGTCTCTATTTTTTATGCCGCCTTTCTTTATATTTATGCCTAAGGCTAACCTGTGTCACGGCTCGTTGATTCACTTCAGCATTTGGTGATCAGGTGCCTTTAGCATCGCTTGTCTGAGCATTTTCTGTACTTAATAGTTTAAAGGATACATAGAATAGATGTGGTAGCAGCTCCATCAGTTATGTGTTACGCTGCTGGTCCGTATCTGGTGATTGATGCGCTCCCGTACTGTTAGTTCCTTGTAGGGAATGTCTGTTAGGGAGCCATTGAAGCTGTGCGGTTAAATTCTCTACGTCACACATATACCTGGCTCTGATATCTCTAGGTTTGCTTTCTACCCATGTTAGTGTATGTATCTGGTGATTGATGCATTGCCGTGCTGTTAGTTCCTTGTAGGGAATGTTTGCTAGGGGATCATTGAAGCTGTGCATACACTGCTTAGGTATCGGAAGTACACATAGATTTTGCAGTTCTTAGTCATGCTTTGTGTTTATAATGCAAGAAGTAGCGTAATTGGTGTGTTCCCGCATCGTTAGTTCCCCCCACCAACCTCCACGTATATTTGTAAATTCCTTTCTCGTTCATTTATCTCTTTCCCGTACTCTTAGCTTAAATCGAAAACCCCCAAAAGGAGCCGGCCTTCTCCGGAGATTGGCTCTGAAGGCATCTCTTCCTTCCAGCCTTTCATGCTGGTGGGCGAATCTGGGCGCATTAACCCAAAATCCTTTCCTCATGGCAGATTCGTAACCAACAGCTCTGGCACGCCCGGTGGGACCCTGGTCCCACGTTTGAAGAGAGATTTTCCGATCACCTCCACCCGGCGCCGACAATGGATCCCGAGCTCTCGGTGAGACAAGGAAGTTTCTCACCCCCGACGTAACTGAAGCACCGGTGTTCGCTTCATTGCTGTTCCAAATCCGAACACCGGCGACTCGCACGAACAAATCCTCTGAGTCCGAGAGACCGGTCCCAGCACCTTCATGCACACAAGAAGGTGGCGAGCAAGGGATCCGAGAAGCCCGCCTGAGTTCTACGAACTAGACATCAACGCTCGAGGCGAAGTTCCCAGGCTGGCTGATCCGCGAGCTCGTTTCGACGAAGCCGAGGCTGAAATCCAAGAAGAGGCCGAAGCCGAAGTCGGAGGAGCTGAGTACGAAATAGAAGAGGCCGAGGAAGAAGAAGATCCTGCATCCTCGGAAAGTACCGACACTGAGTACACAACTGACGGCGGAGAAGAAGAGGAAGAAATGGCTGCCCAACAGCCGAATGACGATGATCTCTTCCCGGCGGTGGACTCCTACGGGGCCCTTGGCCCCGGTCGGACAGCAAGCCGTGCCCCCGCCGCTTTAAAGTCTATTCCCACATACGACGGCTACGGCAAGACGGCGTACGAGCACATCCAGGACATCCTTGCCCCGGCCGCACCGCATACTATTACCGATGAGAGTGTGAAGACCCGTCGCCGGCCCTTTCCCCGAGGGGAAAGCTTCTCTACCGGTGGAGATCGCCGCCGTAGGGATCCATCACGAGGTGGCCCCGCCTTGCCAGGAGGCTCGTAAAAGGATGCAACGAGTCCGCTGACCCTACTTCTCTACCGCATCGGCTCCAAGCTATCCGGAGACATCCTCAAGAGGAGGTGTCCGATTTTAACATCAGGTTTGCGAGATCCTCGAAACGGGTACCTCGCGAACTTCGGCCTTCAACCGGCATGGCTGCTCACTACTATCTGAGATCCTTCAACTCAGACATATGCCTGCCGCTGAAGATTGCCAGAATTGACGAGTTTCCTGCGCTGTACGAGGCTGCCCAGCAAGCTGAAGCTGACATTATCTCCATCGGCAGACTTCCGTCCAGGGTGCAGGAACCCATTCATCCCGACTTCCCTGCATCCCAGTATCCTCCTGCTTCGGGTGGTGCGCCGTCCACATCAAGACAGCAGCCCCAAGCAGCAGTGGAATCCCGCGCCGGTCGTAACTCCTTACGGCCCACCTCAATTGCATTATCCTCACCCGCCTCCTCCCGCTCCGCACTTTCCAGAACTTCCTGCTCCCCCGCAGTACGCCCCTTATTCTAACCCTCCTCCATTAGCCGCATTGCCTCCACCGGCACAGTTGCCGCCACCTGACAGCAACATCCAGAACACGATTCTACAAGAAGTGCGGGCTTTGGCCTCCGGATACCATGCCATGTCCAACGACATGACCGCTATGAAGAAAAAGCAGGCCCAGATGGACCTTGCTCCTAGGAGGCCATATGCGCCCCGGCGCCAACGAAAGACAAGTCCCCGAACATCGCCCGCAGAGGCGTCCGCCTCCAAGAAATGTCGCTATAGAAGACCCGCTCGGTCCTCCCGACCAAAGTTAACCGGTGCACTACGTGCAATGACCCGCATTCGGAGGAAGACCGTACTTTGCACCAAAGACTACATCCAGACCTTGGCCGGCAGCGCTATAGAGGATGATGAACTGTACATGATCCTGGACGGCGAAGCCAACTTCGCCCTCCCAGAAGAGAATCTAGTGCCGCCTGCCAAGGAAGAAAAGAAAGCTGCGGATGCGGCCAAGCCTTTGCAAGTCTACGCAAGAAGAGAGAAACCGCAGCCCGGCGGGCTGCCACCATACAAGCGGCTGTGGCCCTACACAGCCCAAGAGAAGGCATCCAAAGATAAAGCTCCAGTCAAGCCTTCTCCAAGAAAGGCTGCCCCCTGCTCCAGCCAAACCTCCAGCAAGGGCCCCAACTCCGGCTAAAGCTCCCGTACCTCAGCCTCCAGCTGAAACCAAAGAACAAGCCCAGGAGAAGCTGAGGTACCCGTCTCTGACCAAGAGACAGCGAGTTGAGGCCACCCAGCAGTACCGGACGAAGTATGAGCCGGCTAAACAAGCAGAGGGAGCTAGTACCTCGGGCTACAGCATTGTAGACGAGTTGAAAAGAACGCCCGCGAGAATCAGCATGTATGATGCTCTTCTGGTCCCAGGCCAGGTGGATCTGTCGCAAGAATCACTGAAGAACATGAAGAGCGGCAGGCAGATACAGCCAGCTGTCCTGGTTCAACCTCTGACAGTCTCCGCCACCTGGAAGAATAGACCGCCTCCCTTTTATCCGTCTTTGCGGATGCAAGGGCACATAGTTCACAACCGCATGGTGGATTCTCGGTGCTTCCTCGACCGTGATGCCGAAGGCCGTCTCGCGATGAGATCGGGATGGAATACACACGGAGCAGCCAAGGCGTGCCGCAATTAGGACGGCACCCCCGTCAAGACAGCTTGGTGTCATAAAGGACATCCCTATCCGGCCGCACAAGGCTATCGACATCGTAGTCATCCAAGAGGTCGTGGTTGTTGACTTGGAACCTTACTTCGGCATGTGTCTCTCTCGGGAGTTCACCGCGAGTTGGGCGGGTACCTGCCTCTAGACTACTCACACATGGAAGTGCCCTTCAAAGGAAGGAGACCGAAAATTTTTAATGAGAAGCCTTCCCCTTCCTAGTAGATAAGATACCCGGAGGAGAGATGGACCGCATGGTCCAGCTTGTCGAGGAAGAGCCGGTGACAAGGGAGCCGATCGAGCAAGCTTCGAAGTGCTACAGCTTGAAGACGAGTTCTCGTTGCGGGACTTCAATGCCGTAATCGGGACAGAGCAAGGTCGTTACTCCATTGTACAGCCCGAGAGGCTTGACATGTCACCGCGAAGGAGGTAGGACCTGCACCCGATGAGCTGTGGAAGCTTTTCTTTGACGGCGCGCGATGCAAGAATGGCGCCGTGCAGTGGGTACTTCCGGTTTCTCCAACCGGAATCCGTAAGGACTATACCTACAAAGCTGGCCCCGGAGCCGCACTAACAACTCGGCGGAATACGAAGCCCCGTGCCTGGGTTTGCGAAAGGCGGAGAGGCTCGGAATCAAACACCCGCAGATTTTTGGAGATTCGTAGCCGGTGTGTCACCAAGTTACGGAGAAGTGCGCATCCAAACAACACTATCTTAGAGCGCACCGCAACCGGGTGTGGGACCTGATGGAGTCATTCGACTCATTGAATGTTAAGGCAATATCGCGTGAGAAAAACAAGCACGCTGATATTCTCGCGCCTCGTTGGAGCCAGGTACGTTCCGGCCGAAGACGTTGTCCGTAAACCGAAGCCGGTTCGTACTATCTACAGGCCTTCTGTGCCTGATAAGGACACCCACTGGCAGGTGTTCGGGCCAGACGAGGAGATCGTCACATTCCTGGTTAACGAAGTGTGTGTAATCGAAGGTAGAGACCCTGATGACGAGCAATATGAGGGGTTGATACAGTTACGGAATAATCACGTCCCAAAAGGACCGATTACATTAGAAAGTCTCTTTGATCATAATGACAGAGCAATATCCCACAGTATCAAAGTAGACCCGAGGCAAGATGCCGACTTGGAACTTGAACCTGGTAAAACTATCAAGGTCGGAACAGACTGCACGTCGGAGGAATTGGAGCAAATCAGATCACTATGCCAAGAATTCCCCGACATCGTGGCCTGGTGCTACGAAGATTTGAGGGGGTATGACAGAACTGTCATCCAGCATACTATTGAGCTAGAGGATGGCGCCAAGCCATTCCGACGAGGCGTAGGGCCGTGAATCCGAAGATTGAGGCCATGATGAAGACCGAGCTCTTGAAGATGCCGGAGGCCAAGATCATCTACCCCATCAAACATTCATCCCGGGTCGCGAATTTGGTGCCCGTGAGGAAAAAGAATGGCGACATTCGTCTCTCGTGTCGACTTCGTAAACCTAAACCAGTGCTTCCCTCCGGGACCACTATCCGCTTCCCCAAATCGACCGTATCCTACATATCGTTGTCGGAGCCCGTAGATTTTCACTTTTAGATGGATTTTCCGGCTACAACCGTATTTGGGTCAAAAATGAGGACCAAAGATAAGACGGCGTTTACCACCAAGTGGGGGACGTTCGCCTATCGCCGCATGCCGTTTGGCTTATCTAATGCCGGTGCCACATTCCAAAGGGCCATGGACCCGGCCTTCCGAGAGCCGCTCAATAAGATTATTGTCATCTACCTTGATGACATGACTGTTTTCTCTCACCAACGAGGAGATCATGTTTCGCACCTACGGCAAATATTTGAGAGTTGTCGAGAATTCGGCATTTCTATAAACCCGAAGAAGTCCGTCTTCGCGGTGAAGGAAGGAAAGCTGCTGGGACATGTCATCTCCGAGGAAGGCCTCGCCATTGACCCTGACAGAGCGTAAGCCCTCGTTCGCTTGCCGCCCCCATCGACAAAAAGGGCTGCAGTCCTTCTTCGGTCAGATTAACTTTGTGCGGAAGTTCATCCCGGACTTCGCACAGTTGATCAAGCCTATGGCCGAACTGCTTAAGAAAGATACACATTACGAATGGACTGATGAGAGAGAGCAAGCCTTCGAGGAGATCAAGGCCCGAATTGCACAAGCTCCGGTGTTGACAAACCCGGACTACTCCAAGGACTTCATCCTGTATGCAGTGGGAGAGCCCGAAAGCTACGCTGCAGTCCTAACTCAGAAGGGAAGCGATGGCGAGGAGCGCCCCATAGCGTTCCTGAGCCAAGTGATTCTGCCGCATGAAGAAAAGTACAATTTTATAGAGCGGCAGGTTCACGCTGTTATGAAATCCCTTCGAAAGTTCAGGCACTTTGTCTCCCAGAGCAAGACTACTGTCTTTGTGATTCACCCGGATGTTCGTAGCTTCATCTTACAAGGAGAACCGGGTCACAAGAGAGCAGGATGGATTGCAAAAATCCAGGAGTTCGACATCGAAGTGCGGCCCACCAAGCTTATCAGAGGCCGAGCCTTGTGTCAGAATTGGCCCGAAGCGCCGTAGCCGGCATCTCCGCCTCGTAAGTGGGAGGACACAACGACACGCATCTACCTAGCCAACTCCTTATCGGAGGGGGAGTGATTGGACAGATGAACTAGTGAGATTCTTCTGCATCGGAAGATGTCCCGATCACCTGAACGCCTCACAACGAAGGAGATTTCGGCTGGGTGCACTCAAGTACACTCTTCGCCCCGAGGGGCTTTACTTCAAAAACATCGACGGCATCCTGTTGCGGTGCGTCATTAAATCTGACCAGCCTAGGGTCCTCGGAGAATTTCATTCCGGGATGCCTGGGGGTCACCATTCTTCAAGGCCAACGGCCTTAAAAATAATAAGAGCCGGGTACTATTGGCCCACTCTATTCACAGACGCTCATGCAGTCTGCTCTAAATGTGATCAATGCCAGAGGTTTGCTGGCCGAAACAGAAAAGCACCCCCGCCCTTCAACCGATTCAGGCCGAGACTCCGTTCCAGCAATGGGGTCTAGACTTCATTGGGGTGATTTCTCCTAACTCCTCTCGCCGGCCACAAGTTTATTCTTACAGCTACTGACTATTTTACACGGTGGGCAGAGGCGATCCCGACCAAGAACGCGGACCAAGAAACGGTCATCAGGTTCATTGAGAGCCTGATTACCCGCTTCGGGGTTCCAGAATCAATTGTGACAGAATAACGGTCCGGGATTCGCAGGCGCCGTACTCACGGAGTACACCGGCGGACTTGGCATCTATCACAAGATGTCTTCTAATTACTACCCGCAGGGGAATGGCCTTGCCGAGTCTACTAACAAGAACCTCCCGAAAATCATCCGGAGGACCATTGACAGAAACAAGCGGACTTGGCACTTGCTCCTGAACCGGGCGCTGTGGGCGGACAGAGTTGCGTTCAAGAAATCCCTCAGAACGTCCCCCTATGCGCTCGTCTATGGTAAAGAAGCTGTCATGCCATCACACATCGAGATCCCTGCCCTGTGGATGTTGGACGAAGACAGGAGCAGCGGAGACCCGGTGGACGACAGACTGTGCCAACTCCTGCAGTTGGAAGAAGACAGAGAAAGTGCATACCAGGCCTTCACTGATCACATTGCAGCCACTCAAGGCTGGTTTGCCAAAGGCACCACTGCCCGAGTTTTCGAAATCGGGGACCTGGTGCTGAAGTGGGACTCATATAAAGCAAAGCCAGGTAATCACGGGAAGTTTGATGCTCTCTGGGAGGGCCCTTATCGATTGCCCGGTGAACCAGCTTTAATGCCTACGTACTTCGGGATATGGAGGGTCGCTCCCGCCTATCCCTCGTCAACGGGTTCCATTTAAAAATTTACCGTCGCCGAAGGTGCCCGAGTGGCCCTTCCTTGTAAAAAATTTCCCTTATGCATTTTCAATTCCAAAGATGTATAGTTTCCACTTTTCACTTTTAAATTGTTATTTTTCATTCTTTTTGAGCTTAACCGTGACATGGGAGAGAAAGACGACTTCGCAAGAATCGTCGTCGCCTCAGGAAGGGCGAAGTTCGGCTGTGCAAAAGGAGAAGCAAATAAAGAAGCAAAGAAAAAGGCTAAAAAATGACCAAGTGTTGGCCGAAGTCCGACTTCGCAGCGAAGTCGGGCTTCGGGCCAGCCGAAATGCGAAGCTCGAACGAAGGGAAGACCGCAAAGGCACACAAAGGACAGCTCCGCTCGCTTTGAGCGAAGATCGACTTCGCGCGAGTCCGACTTCGGCCGCTTCCGAGTACGCGCCGCGCACAACTTCCGCTGGCGAACTTCCGTTCGTGCTCGCCCGAACTTCGGCGAAGTCCGAACCCGCCTCAGCGTTCGCACTGCGCAGCTCATCCAACAAAGTCTAAGAGAGCAGAAAATGTTAAGTGTTGGCCAAAGTCCAAAGGTTGCAAGGAAACTAGAACGCGCTCAACCCTTGAGCGCAGCAAAGAAAAGAAGAAGGAACAGTTCAACACGCACTTCGCGCGAAGTTCGAACTTCGCCATGGCGACACTGATCCGCGCCCAACTTTGGGCGAAGTCCGACCACGCCTCGTTCTCGGCGCTTTGGGCAAAATTTCAAAAAATGAATAAAATATTCAAAAAGTTCTAAGTCGGCCCAAGGCGCATTTGCAACCGTTCTAAAGTGGGTTTCTGCACCAAAGGTTCTTTCTTGAGCAAGCAGCCCGGATTGCGGCAGTGACGTCAGCCATGGCGCAGCGTCCAAGACAAAATTAATGATTGCACGTTCCTCAACGAAAAGTGCAAGCAAAAGAACATGGCACGTCTGTCGGGGCACCTTTTTCCAAACATTCTCCTGCGCAGCCACCAAAGAAGCATAACTCAGCCGACCTACCCCCTCCCGCGCGGCATTAATGGCGCTGTCTTTATCTAGAAAAGGGGGTCAGATGCATTCAAACATTCCAGATTGCACAGATTATTCCTTAAACGGTGCAAATTATTCCCGTGACAAATAAATCGCTGTAGACGCCTGAACTTGTAATTATTGCTGATTCGGAGAGATGGACAGAGGAAAGATGCCAGTGTCAGCGCAGTCCAGCGAAAGTGGCGAACCCAAGGATTTACCGCGGCCGGGCGTTTTCAGAAGTGAAACACCGCCGGAGCGAAAGTCAAAATCCCGGCCTAAAAAGTACAACGTGGGCAAGCCCCACCACCTCCGGTAAATTACTTGGCGGGATACGTGGACGGCTCTTTTTCTATGAGCCTGACGAAGCTGCGGTCAAATGTGGAGAGCTGGGCTGACAAAGTTTCGCCCTCCCACCATTTCGGAGCGGCGTACAAGTCCAACCTCTTCAGATTCTTGTGCCCTCCTGTCCACCAATGCCCGGAATTGGTAGACCTAATTGTCAGACACTACGGCACTCAGCTACTCGGCAAATTTGCAGCTCCAGCGGTAAACCCTTGTTCACACCGGCGCAGGAGATCGGTCCAACCGGCTTTCGCCTGTGGTTGGAGTACGACTCAAACACAATCCTCAAAAAGATAAATTTGGGCGAGCAAGCGGGACGCTTCGCGAATACCAAACGGATGAGGGATTTCCTCAATTCGGAATTGAACGCCCCGCTTGCAGCTGGACAGTGGCCAACCGGCCCCATGCCCTTGGCGAAATTCCAAAGCAAGTATCTATATACCATACTGGCATGGATTCTCGGCTGCGACTCCGATGAGCCGGGTACAGCCCGTACTAGCCTAGCGCCGCGTGCATGCCTCCTGTGTGGAGAATCTTACGAACCAGCGGCGCAGAGAAGTGGAAAGCGCCCCATCTTTTTTGACTGGGCAGACTGGCTGGCTTACGCCATTCATTCCAGCCTGGTGAAGATCCGTAAGAGGCAGTCTACCGATTTTCGTTTCAGTTCTGTTCTAGCCTGGCGTTGTTTGTACCATTTGCACCCCCGAAAGCCGATCCCGAACCTAAAGAAGGTCAACGAGAGGGGAGAGCCACAGCCCGTCTACAATCGGGATCGGATGACTTATACCGGAAAGGGTCCTACTACAAGTTCAACTTCAACTTTCTCGGGATTCGCCATGTCGGCCTTCGATGAAAGCGAAATTCCCACGTCCCCCGAGAGAAATGACGAGCGCTTTGCTAAATCAGAAGCTCGGGGACGTTTTCAGACTGACGCAGGGAATTGTGGTCAGAATCTACGGATTCAAGGGCAAACCCCATTTGCTGCCCTACTGGTGTACAGAGCATCTGTTCGGGATGGAGGTTGCCCGGCAGATGGATTATGTTGAGGAGGAGTTTGGTCTAGGAAAGAAGAGAGGACAGATTTTTCAATATCCTCTTTCCTGGGCAAACGTTGAGATTACTGAGGTAGGACAGCATGTCTACCTTGAGCAGGAGTTTTCCCGGATTGGCCTGGTTCTGTTGCCGCAGCGTTGGAAGTATGACCCATATGGGATAAGGGGAAAGTTCACACATCTCTGCCCCCGGGCGGATATAACTGAGGATAAGTGCGATGTGGTCCATGTGGACCTTGACTGGGAAATTGAATTGATGGAAGCTTCTCCTCCCTGGGCAGGATTTTTACCGCGAGGAGGTGACATATGACCCCAAGCGAAACCCGGGACCACCAGCTCACATCTCCAGGGGTTTAAAAAGTTTTTATCCAAGATAGCAGGCCTTAACTGGTCTAAAGAAAAGATTACTGAATGCTGGAAGATGAGATGCCGCACGCAGAACGACAAATCCACAAGAAGGAATCTGGCCGTAGATGACGACTTTTCGGTTCTCTATGACCAGCATCATGACAGCTGGCGGCCGTTCGCATATCAAGGTTACGTTCCCCGAGGCCCCTTTGAGGACTATAAAGGAGGGTCTCCTTCCCAACAGTTGTACACTTCGGCAACTGCCGCCGTGGGCCCAACAGACATCCAGGTCGAACCAATGCAGCCCGTGGCTTCCAAGGCGGCGCCTGAGAGGGCGAAAGAATTAGTCAAGGCAACGCCCGAGGCAATCCCTCAGGCACAAAAGGCGCCAGCGCCGCCACAGAGCAGACCGGTTGCGGCAGACCCTCTGCAAGTCAAACCCCGGTACAAGTTTACCGTGGGAGCATCAGCACCTGCTTCATCTCCTTCCCCGGATCCAACCATTGTTCCAGAGGAAAAGAAAAGGAAGAGAGTTGAGAAAATCAGGCGACCTAGCCTGATAGTGCAGCAGCCAGTCGCAGAGCCGCAGCCGCGTCCTGCCGCCGCAGGGACAGTTTCTCTAGGCAGTCCCAAGCCTGCCGCCGGAACCAAAAGCGCAGACATCCCCCGGCATCGGCTCAGCGGAGCCCGCAGTACGTTTGCTGCCCCCGTCTCTTTGGTCTCATCCAGCCCTACCCCCACTCCGTCTCCCGCTCAATCCGAGCAAGCTATGGCCGCATCATCCTCCCCGTCTCCACGTCCTTCTAGCGGCCCCCATTCTTTTGATCGCCTTGCTCGTAACCCTAACGTTTCCCTATCTCTCGAGCACAACTCCAAACCCTTCGCCCGGGTTAGCGCCGAGGCCGTCCATTCACCGTCACATCCTCCATCTCAGCCGCTTCAAACCCTTGCAGTATCAGCCGCCCCCATCTCCATTTCCCGGTCGCCCCCAGAAGCGGCCGAACCTTCCAGTGTCCATCCGGTTCCTCCTGATCCCATTCCCGCAGGAGAGACGTCTCAGCAGAACCCTAGGCTGGGGGAACCAGATTTTATGGACGACCTCCAGAATACAGACGACTTGCCCTTGGCAACGAGAGCTGTAGAATATTCTGTCTCTTTCCTCCAGAACCTGAAACGGAGGAGACCTGAAGAGATAGCCGCCCCGGTAAAGCGCGCCAAGTACAATTTCGAGAGGAGAGTGCTTACAACAGAGAAGATAATCCCAAAAGTGAAGAAGCCTCTCCGGGAAATGACCAGGGCGGACTACGAGCTCCATACAAAGGAGAAGAGCTTTGACGACATCAACAAGCAATACGAGATTCAGTCGATCATGCGCAAAGCTGATAATCTCTTTGTCAAAAGTCTGGAGGAGCAGGAAGAGCTTTTCGGGTTGCAAGACAAAACAAGACAGCTTGAAGAGGACCTGTCCAGGTCCACTGAGCAGCTGGAAGCGGCGCGGCAAGAAATAGATGAACTCAAAGCCCAGCTGGCCGCTTCCCAAAGCAAAAGGCCGCAACCGAAAGCAAGCAGCCTTGGAGCAGATTTCTCAGCTCCAAGAGTCTTTGAAGCAGGCGCAGCCGCAACTTGCAGAGAGAACATCTCAAGCGACGGTCTTTTCAAAGAAGAAAGTTAAGGAGATGCGGGCTGGTTTGCCGCGGGAATGCAAGCCCCACACCTACAAGGCGATGGCGCTTCCGGATTTCGCATCCGTAATCCAAGAAGTTTCTGCCCAGGGAAAGCCCCGTGGTAGAGGAGGCCGAACGTCGAGCGAAGCAATGGCCGGACCTCGGCGGTAAATCTTCGAGAGCGCGAGCGCAACGGCCTCCAATTTTCTCCCGTGTCCTCATTCGCCGCAGAATGGGCAGGTGCAAGGGTGACCTTGCACAAATATTTCAAAAAAGTTGAAGAGGTGAGAGTGGCTGCACGAATGCTAGACACATTCGTACATGAAAGAGACATTTGTTTGGCCCCCTTTCGCGCTCTTTCCGAACTAGGGTGCCCAGTTTTTGTTGAGAATGGCGAGCTTCTCACCCTAGATCGGTGAAAAGGAATTGGCAGTCCTTCGAGCGTATACAGCTGAAATTGATAGCTGGACTGAGCCAATTCAAGACAATCAGGTCACTCAGATGGTGTCCAAATATTGCAAGATCAGCTCCTACTTCCAGGAGTTAGAGAAAAGATACCTCACCATCGACCTGCACGCGGTCGCTGCTTTCCACGCAGCATTAGAAGATGTAGCTGACCGCCGGCCATTCGAGGCAGAAGCCTGGCGCCAAGCCCAGGCCGCATACACTCGCATCTGCGAGGCAGAAGCAAGAGATGGAGAGCTTTCAGAAGGTGATTCTGAGGAGGCAACTGACAAAGATGAATCTGAAGAACAGTTGCCGCAAGGAGAACAGCTAGAGCAGCAAAAGGCAGGGGAGGCAAGTTCCTCTGCACCCAAAGGATGAAGGCATGGATTCTTTGCGCCGAGGCGAGCTCGACACCCCGCGAGCCGCCGTAAATGTTGTCACATTTTGCACGGGGTGCAATGTTTTCAAGTTTGTAACAGTGCTGCTCTTCTTTTTCCCTCTTCCTCTATTTTCCTTTCTTCTCTCTCCCTTCCTCTTTCTTTCCCGCATTCTCTTTCTTTCCCCCTTTCTCGGAGCCCCTCAGCTTGATTTTCTAACTTTCGCAAGAAGTTACCCGAAAAATGGCTAAGTGTCCTGGTGCGAAGTTCGCACTTCGCCCGCTTTGGTGCGAAGTTCGCACTTCGCCCGCTTCGTTGCGAAGTCCGACTTCGCCTCTTTTCTCGGGCGCACCTTGCAACCGGGCAGGCCGACGTAAGAATGATAAGTGCCGGAGCAAGTCCGTACGGCGGCAGACACCAGTTTTCACCTGTGCGCAATCCGACTTCGCAACGAAGTCGGAGTGCGCCCTTGACAGGTGCGCAGTGGGGAGACAAACTCGTAATTTGACCAAGGCATGAAGGCCTTCCCGACTGCACTGTTCTCTCGCCCGCGCAACCCGAGACGCTCTGATCCCAAGCGAAGTTGGACGAATCGCCTTCCAAGGCGTACACGTGTCACACAAAGATCATCCATCACCCGACAAGTGTCCAGCCTCCGGGATTTGGGCCGAAACGTGCCGAGCAAAAGGACGAGCGTGGGCTGCACCGCCCATGCCGTTGACCTCATTTAAAGCCGATTGGAGGTTCTACCCGCTCCAGCCTACCCGCATCATCGCCGTAGTAAAGTTCGGACCAACACACCGCCACGAAGCCGTCCAGCCTTCCAGAAGACCATGCCGCGGGTACAATCCGGTCCGACAAAAGGTCAGCATTTGCAGCCTCTTTCGCCGCTTTTGTCAGCTATTGTTTGATCGGGACCTTGTGCCCATTAATGTAACGGGAGGGACTCGGGCTATAAAAACCCACCATGAATTCATTGTAAAGGGTGGAAGGGGAATGTCTGTTAGGGAACCACTGTGCCTATTGTAACCGTGCTTCTGCTTATAAATATAATCTGTATGCCTGGTTCTGTTCTGCTGTCTCTATTTTTTATGCTGCCTTTCTTTATATTCATGCCTAAGGCTAACCTGTGTCACGGCTCGTTGATTCATTTCAGCATTTGGTGATCAGTGCCTTTAGCATCGCTTGTTCCGAGCATTTTCTCGTACTTAATAGTTTAAAGGATACATAGAATAGATGTGGTAGCAGCTCCATCGCTATGTGTTACGTTGCTGGTCCGTATCTGGTGATTGATGCGCTGCCGTACTGTTAGTTCCTTGTAGGGAATGTCTGTTAGGGAGCCATTGAAGCTGTGCGGTTAAATTCTCTACGTCACACATATACCTGCTCTGATATCTCTAGGTTTTCTTTCTACCCATGTTAGTGTATGTATCTCGGTGATTGATGCATTGCCGTGTCGTTAGTTCCTTGTAGGGAATGTTTGCTAGGGGATCATTGAAGCTGTGCATACACTGCTTAGGTATCGGAAGTACACATAGATTTTGCAGTTCTTAGTCATGCTTTGTGTTTATAATGCAATAAGTAGCAGTAATTGGTGTGTTCCCGTACTGTTAGTTCCCCCCACCAACCTCCACGTATATTTGTAAATTCCTTTCTGTTCATTTATCTCTTTCCTGTACTCTTAGCTTAAATCAGAAAACCCCCAAAAGGAGCCGGCCTTCTCCGGAGATTGGCTCGGAAGGCATCTCTTCCTTCCAGCCTTTCATGCTGGTGGGCGAATCTGGGCGCATTAACCCAAAATCCTTTCCTCATGGCAGATTCGTAACCAACACAACCTATTCCAAACATGTCAGGGCAAAAGGTGTGAAGCTTTGGTTTTCCCATAATCTAACATAGTTGTTTTGCTTTTTGATAAATTTTTCCCATTTAAAGCCTCTAAGGCTTCTTTGTGGAAGAAAGGCATATCTCTTTCAAAAATAAGCTTGTGTACAGGCAATTACAAATTAACACATGATGTTTGCAACACTGATTTTTCCAAAAAAAAACTTGACAATAGACATAGACAGGAGGACATTTAGGATCCCATCCAAAATCCGAAGCTGGGAAACCAGGACAGGTGCATAAACAATCCACAAAAATTGAAACATGAAGAATTCAGGTTTCTGTGTTGGAGAGCATTCTCTAACATTCTGAAATGCTATTGCTAGACTGTTGGAAATAATATACATGTAGTCAAAAGCTGTTCCATTGTTATAAAAGAGCGAATCAATCTAATCCAAAGTTACTTAGGGACTCAATATATCCACATAAAAAATCATAGCATCCCTGATTTTTGTCTTGAAATTCTTGATAGGGTACACTATAATTGGTCAATTTAAAGTTTGTTTTACTAATCCACTAGCCTGATAATTCAAATTTTGGATCTACTTCTCTAGCAAATTGGTCTACCCACTCTTCTGAAGCAAAATGAAGTGGGTATGGTCTACCCACTCTTCTGAAGCAAAATGACGTGGGTATGGTCTACCTATCTCTTTTGCATTAGGAGCAAACAAATAAATAAATTGGCCACTAGCAGAAAACACAACTAGATTGTCCGCGCTTGCATACAAAATTAGCCAGTCTTATCACTTCCAAAAAGGGAAATTCAAATAATTTTGCTCTAGCTTCTGCAAAGTGAAGACATGATTTTTTTAACCTAGCAATCATATTTTTTGGGCTCTTCCATGGTCACCTTATTGAAATGCTCATATAATACCACGCACAATTCACATGGCAAGAGATTGCAAGCTAAAGGAGTATCCTTCAACAGAGAGACATGGGAGGTAATCTGAGCCTCTTAATCCATAGCTTTTGACTTCTCTTTCTGCTCTGTATTTGTTTTTGCCTGCTTCTAGGCTCAATTACTTGTTCACTTTGAAATATTAGAATTCTGAAGCAAATAGACATAATTCTGGGATTGAAGTATGGATTTCAGAATGACATGTGGAGCAAAAGGAACTTAATTGG
This sequence comes from Wollemia nobilis, assembly GCA_028583015.1. NCBI lineage: Eukaryota > Viridiplantae > Streptophyta > Pinopsida > Araucariales > Araucariaceae > Wollemia > Wollemia nobilis. The sequence continues at coordinate 11,367,595 of JAQPPZ010014470.1, forward strand.
TGTAATTATTGATAAGATAATTCTATTAATGTCCATCAATGACCAAAGTAGGGCAATAGGACTCATTGAAAAAGAGCCATTACAATGCACTGTAATAACCAAAAAGTACTACAAAATAAGCTAATCTAGAGTAGAGAAACTAGGGTAAACTATGCTAAAGCTAAACTATATGACATTAAATTACAGCCATGCGAGTTGGACCCAAAATGGCAACTTCATTTTCAGGGCAAAACAAAATTGAGTTTTGTGTTTTTAACATTAATATTTCCCCCTGTTTTAAATGGGCAAATTTATTTAATTGCTGATTTTATCTCATTCTTGATTTTTGAAAAGATTTATTTCTATTATTACAGATTTGATTTTATTTCATAATTTGATTTTATTAGCCATATAATTATGCATGCGTAAGAGAAGCAGAGTAAATTTCAGAACGAAGTGAAAATTTCAAGGACTTTATCACTTGCTGCTTATAGATATTTGTATAAATAAAAGGGGCACAGAGTGATGATTATAAGTTCAAAGTTTATTTTTATGCTTCTGCCTTCCATGTTAGAAAAAGGTGAAGATTGGAACAAAATTTACTGTGAAGACTTTTAAAAGGTCTTAGACTCTTGGCTGTCCTACCCTTTCACTTTATCAGGTGAAATGGAAATATTAAATTCTTCAAATCTTTCCTTATCATCTTCTGCTTGTCCACTTTAGTAGAACGCAAAAGCAGGTCAGTTCCCTCTTGAGTTTCAAGAGGCCATCAGCTTTTTGCATTTATACTTTTATGTCTATGTGGAGGACGGGGATGGAAAACAGATAAGGGAACCACTTATAAGTCCACTTCTAAAAGTTCTTTCCATTTTTGCTTTTGTTTATTTATTGTTATTACTAGGGGTTAAGGCATTTTTTAGGTCACAGATAGCCCAGAACTTCTAGTTTGGTAAGCAGTAAAAGAATGAAACCAATTGCTTAATCTTAGTACTTTGAAAATTTAAACTATTCTTTCAAAGACCAAATTCGATTCAATGAAACTTGCACAAGTATCAATACAAAGATATGAAAAGACTTCAACTACAAAATACAGAATGGACTCGAAAATATGTGGATGAGGCACAACTGTAGCCTCTATTTTTTTTTTTTTTTATTGAGTAAATACTTCTTATACATATACATATCCGCCGTGGGGTTTGAACCCGGGTCACATCACCGATAATGCAAGTAGCCTCTATTAGTTAACTAAAAATATCTAGCTAACTAAAACACTATTTCCAATAAATAAATATAAAAAATTCCTAAATAGTAAAAATACATAGTTTAGTGTGTATATCTAAATTTATGCCAACAAGATTAAGGCAACCCAGTCAGTGAACACTTAACACATCCACTCCATTCAGAGAAGAAAAATGAGGCTTTTTGTCAATGCACACCCAATGGCAAGCAGAGTTCCCTCCTTAACAGGGAGACCAGCTCACTGCTGGAAGTGCACCCAATACATCCCAGTAATCTCCTTGACCACACAGTAACTAACAACTAAAGTTTGACCCCATAAATGTTATTCAATTGTTGATAACAGCCAATCAGTGCTAAAGGTGTCTATTGTTACGGCCACAGAAACAAAGATAGGGGATTCGATTAATATGCTTACAATGCAAGATGGAAATAAATCAGACAAGGGGATCAGAGGAAGTCCGAAACATGTTTGTCATTCACAAGAGTTAATATATCCAATTAAAGAATATTTCCTGGTCAAAAGAGAGTTCACATTGACAAAACTTCTATATCCTGTTGAAAGCTATTAACTCACTAGAGACCAATCTCCTTTACTTAAATAAGATAAGATAATTTTATTAATATCCACAAATGACCAAAGTAGGACAATAAGACTCCATGTAAAAAGGCTGTTACAAAATATTGTGGTTACCAAGAGTATTAATAAACTAAACCAGAGTACATATAGAGTTAAACTATCATGTAGCAACAGATCACAGCCTCAAGGGCTGGACCCAAAAATGAGCAAACCCTAACATGTTGCAAGTAATGATAGAGATAACTGATCCATTAGTCAAGGGAAAGGAAAAAAGTAGAGAAGAGTTTATGAGGATCAAAGCAACAACTCTAATCAGTGGTGGAATGCATTGCAAAGTGAAGCATAGTTGTCATCATCACCAACTATCCCAAAAGAGCAAAGACTAGATCTAGTGATACGCCCAAGAAAATGACTAGGGATAACAGGGCCTAGTTGAATAATCCTGGGAGGGCACAAGGTCCACCTCCCTAAAGCTCTCCTAACATCCAAAGTCAAAGAGACCATAGAAGGAAAGAATATGGTAACCTGCATTTGTCTGCATCTCCTATGCAAATGAGTGGTAGCCAATATCCAGCACTGAAAAGCCATTCATCCCAACCCACTTCCTGCAAGAGGAAGGAAGCGCCAAAGACTTGGTGGCTACTCTCAAATCTGAGCAAGGACACACATAACTGTCATTATCATTTGGGAGAGTTGTATCATCAAAAGAACACTTATTGCACTCAATGGAAGAGATAGGGTAAAATATGGAGGTACTTAATCTACAACTAATCGATCTCTCCTATAATATCTGATGCGAAAAAGTGATATCTTCCTGAAGGTACAAAGCCAAACATTTTTGGTCAGGAAAATGGAAAATGCTGGCTAGTGATTTGCCTGAGTTTTCCCCAGATCTCATAATAAGTAGGACATCTGAATGTTAACTTTCCTCAAGACATTATGAAAAATTGTTTTACAGCTTTGTTAAAACTAGGCACCATTTAGCAATAAGGAATCCCTTCATTCAAAAGAGCTTCACAACTCAGCATATTCCTTTAAAAATTCACAAAGAATATGCAAAATTTTGAGAATTGGGCTTATGAACTTGCAGATATGGGTCCTTAACCAAAAGCCCAAACATGTGACACTAAAATTTTTTATAATATAGGGTAACAAACATGATTTTCATGAAAACAAAGTTGGTGTACCTGGGATATAGTATAGGCTAAAAAATAATAAATCGTCTCCAAAAGAACTTTGGGCATTGGACTTTGAGACTTACGCATGGCTTTGTGATGATAAGCACAGAGCTGTGCTTACATGGCAGAGGTCTATGAAAACCATAAATGCTATACTAAGTTTTCACCCTCTGGTACAACTGGAAAGCACACTTGCAGATTAAACACCTACTTCCCATTAGCTTGGAAGGACGAGAAACAAAATTTCTTGTGAAAAAGGTTTCAAAATTGACATAATGTTGTATATTACTGTAATTTGCACTATTGATCATATTTAGTAATTCAAAGACTGAATAATAGCTCAAGTATCCAAATTCAACTATTAGAAACTTACCGTGTGGTTTTGAGGATAAGTAAAATGAACAACTAGTGACCTCTTTGTGACTGTATTCATATCTAGAAGCATGGTAGCATTCCAAGTTTCCAACCAATCAGGAACCAAAAAATGAACTTGCAAAAAAGAAATACCAACATGAGGTCAACAAACACTATAAAAAAGAGTGTTGCTAGTACATTGACCTAAAAAGCATCAAAATTTAATTGAATATTTTTGTCAATAAACTCTCTCATTCAATGAAATTATTCTCTTCCAAGTAGATGCAATAGTATATGGCTGTTTTCCGCTATTAGCCATTGTGAAAATAGCGTTCCTCATCATCAACCTTGTTTTTGTTGAAATGTATTATCATTCAATTTGGCCACAATCAGTGTTATGATATTATATTGTAATGTTGTATTGGCCCATGAGCACATTTTCACCTTGAGATGTGATCTTTGTTTATTTAGTAATCCAATAATATGCGAGTTTGACGGTTATTGGGATCTGTGCTCATGTATCATGGTGGATAATAATACCCCTACTCCCCCTCACTTTGTATATCAATTGAGATCCTCTTACTTATCCTCTTCATTGCTAGTGAAATGAATTTGGAGTCTAAGGGCACCACAAATATCTTTTCATGTTCCGTTTTTTCAGTATTCATGTTTGCTTATTTTCTTTTGTGGATTTGTTTAATGTGTAGACTACATTTGACTCTCTTTATCTCAATTGTCAAATTGTTCATGGATATTAGAAGTAAGGCTTTAAAATGAAATGTTTAATGTGTTGACTACATTTGACTCTCTTTCTCTCAATTGTCAAATTGTTCATGGATATTAGAAGTAAGGCTTTAAAATGAAATTTTCCCTGGTATCCGAGAGAGAATGAATTGTCATTACTTGATTCAAGAGACTAGTTTCTGGCTTTCTTCTGGTGTTGCTTTGGCTAGGAGATTATTCCCAAAGATTGCTTTTCCAAAACGAGGGTCTCAAGCCAACTTTTTAAGGATTTTATTAAAACCTACTTTTTCCTTCATTCTTAAGAGTTATCTTCAAAGCAAAATGTTCATAGGGATGGAGACTCTAGGTTTCAAGCATTTGAAGGTTGTCTTGGACATGAAAGGACCATCTCAATGCTCTATGAGGTTTTTGGTTGAAAATCGTTGCACCACAGATTCTTCCAAAATTTGGGCCATTAGATTAAGATGAGTTGATTCCATGTTGCTTCAATTAGCATTGAAGCACCCAAAAACACCAAACAAAGAAAGAACCAATTGTTCAATTCTTAGAGAATGGCTTTGCATGACAAACTGTCAAAAATTGTGGAAAAGCACTTCCATTTTTTGGATGTGGGAAATTTTGTGAGTAGTCCTACTTGAACAGTATTTGACATTTTTTCATCTTGACCTTCGTCAACAAGGCACTTTGTCCATTAGTCATACTTCCAAATATTTTTAAATTTTCAAATTTTGAAAATTTGAAATTAGGGGGAAGTCATCAAAATATTCCGTCTAGTTGGCAATTGTAGGTGCTAGTTCTGACGTGCCACCTCAACAGAAAAAATAGACTAGTTGGAAATAAAATATGCATGGAAGTCAAGTATGCATATACCAAAGTTTTGTAATTTGAATAAAGTTGTACACTGTGATAATGAGTTAAGTAGAGTTATGTGCGAATGTAGTCATGCAAGGGTAGCTATCACCCATTTTGTCTTGTAGTCAGGAGGTGAGGTGTCAGTGATGGTAGTTGCTTGTAACTACCATCCCCATAGTTTAAATAGACCCCCTCATCCAATTGAGTGTGTACACTCATACATTGGGTACACTCTATACATACCAGAGAGAGTACATTGTAGACACTCACACAGGCATTGCATTGTGGATGCTAGGAGATATTCTGCATAGGATCAGATAATGTGTATGTAAGAAGATGTATACAGTTAACTGTACCGGCTATCATTAATGCAATATCTGTTCATACTTGTTCATCATTTGCTATTGTTTATTGTGTGAGATCTACATGTATTGCTATTGATTGATTGCTGCAGTAGATTTAGCTTCAAACCCTGTTATCTTGTTTTTTTCCCCAATATTGTTCATACAAGGTCGTCTGGTCAGTTACCAGGCCATCCATTGCAGTTGCCAGGCCATCAATTCTGAAGGCAAGCCGTATGGGCAAATGCCAATCCATCTCGGTAGTGCCATCTGTCTGAGAAGAGTGTAGGTCTGATTCTCAAATTGGGCTGTCTGGATCAGTGAACAAGGATGTTAAAGACAAGGAGATGATGCAGACCATACAGCCACATCTTTGCAAGTTGTGAACAGTTCTCTCAATCCAAATTGTTCCTCCAAATATGGAATACCACCATTGTGCTACATTCGACGTTGTTGTCATTTGAAGTTTGAACCAACACCGCATGAAGATTGGAGAGGTGGATGACAAATAATTTATCGTGAGGACATGGGAAACGTGGACGCAGAAGAGCAAGAGATCAGCTGACACGTAGGAGCATAAGGATCGCACTGTAATGTCCCTTTTTGGATGATATTAGGTCGTGGGCCCCACTCATCTCTTTTTGTGGAGCAGTTGTCGTAAGTGGATGTTCGTCTATAGGAGGCATAAGTAAGAGTGATTACATGCATTTGTTTTGTATTGTCTTCCTAGTGAATAAAAGGGAAATTCCTATAGTTTAGAAATCTTCCTTATTTTTAGGATGTAGTACCGAGTTTTGAGTGGCCTTGGTGATTCCCCTAGATGTGTTCTATTTTACCCTAGATTTCATTTGGTGTAATTTGGAGTTGTAATGAAGATTTTAATGGATGATAATGGTTAAATTATGCCCCTAAGAGGTCTAGTCTGACTTTATAGGCTACATTTGAGGAGGATGGACACTTTGGATGGTGGCATGCATATAGTCGTTGGATTCGACTTCGAGTCTTTTGAATTGATTCTTCGATGCTTTAGGTATTCGTGATGCCAATCTCAAGTTATGACATGATCTTTGGGCAAAGGTCTATTATTTCTAAACTTTGTGGATTTAATTAACTTCATGTCATTTTAGACGCATTAGAATTTTGACTTAAGACCCAAGGAAAATTTCTAATGACTAATGTTATGACATTTAACGTTAAGGGGTGTCACTTATAATACATTAGAATTATTTCTAATGTGTGGAGTTTCCAAAGCACTTATTATTCTACCTTTGGATTAGTGACTAAGTAAAAAAGTAAAAAAGAAAAAAGGGGGTGGCTGTATAAAAGGGGAGTTTTTGGAAGAAACATTCACCACTTGGCATTTCAAAAAAAACCTTATTCTACATTTTTCTTGGTGGAGGCTGTGTTCTAGCAGCAAGCTTGAGAAATTTGAGGACGTAAACCCTCAAATTTCAGGATCAAAGGGCTTAATTCTTTTATTTCAATTGGTGGATATATACAGGGTCAATACTTGGCCATTCCGGCAGAGATTTAGAGTAGTTGGCTCTTCTTCCTGGACAACTTTGAGAATCTATTTGGCAGATCATTCACTGCACTTTATTTGGGTATTTGATTATTTGGAAGAGGGTGACTATTATCTTGCTTAGAGAGTGTTACCTATTGAAATGAAATTTAACATGCTGACACACAATTCCATTTCTACTTAAATAATTCTTCAGATCTGCAGTCATTAGCAATACACAGGAAACAGCAACAACAATAACAATAGCAGCAGCAATGGCAATAATAGCAATAGAAGATGATACATACATGAGCAGATTTTATATTAACAATGGCATTTACAATACAACGTTACAGTTTCAGCATCAAAATGTTTCAGCATTACAATCTGCAGTCTGCAAACCCTATGCAGAATACCCTTCATGGCTGCATCCATAGCGTGACTGCATCATGCCCTATGCACATATGCACCAACCCTCACACGTACCAATGCTCTTCTATCAATCCATCAACCTGCATGACTCCTCCATAGTGGATCGACTGAATGAATGAATGAGGGAGGGGAGGGCCTATTTATACAACCAGAAAGTAGTTACCCTCCAACTACCTGACACCTCATCATTTCTTACATTACATTTCATATGCATTTAATCTTTGCATTTACATAACATTTTCCCACTACAGGACAAACTAGTTTATGACTTATGATTTTGTCGACATAAATGACTTAACATCACTTTATTATTACGTACAATATTATATTGCCACTTTATAACATTATTAAATATATGTACGCACATTTTGTCAAACACTTTGTGTACAATTACAAAATAACATATAATACCAAAACTATTTCACTAAGTGCAAACATATCAATTTGTCTGCATCTACCCCCTCTTCTAAACTGGTCGGCGTCCTCGACGACACAAGCTAAACACTAGGAATAGAAGTACTGATCAATTTAATGGAATCACTTGTCATGTTCCTTTATATTCCATATATCTTTGGCAACATACTTCACTTGAGACTGCTCGCAACACCTTATTCTTTGATTGTGCACTCCCCTTGTTGTAAGAAGGTGTAACATCAACATGGTTAATAGGATCAATAGTCTCTGATTGTTCAATGCACTTTTTGGAATCAGCAACATCATCAACAGGACCAACATGACGAACATGATAGATAGCACCTTGATGACTATCATGAGCACAATGATCAACAGCATCCATATCATCAATATGATGAGCAACGCTTGTCACCACCTGTGTCGAGGGTCAAGGGGGGGGGAGCCCCCTTGCAAGGTCAAGGGACAACGTCCCTTATGAGGTCGAGGGGCAGAGCCCTTCGCACGACAAGGTTCGAGGCAACACTCCGAAACCTCAATGGCAAAACCATTGAAACCATCACTGCCTGAACTAAATTTTGCTCCTCATCAACCTTTTGGGAGCTTTCACTTGACCCATTGAAACAACTTCCCCTCAACTCCAATTCACTGCTTTCTTGATCCAACTAACTACTTATCAACCTCTACAGACATCTCCCTTGTTGGATTGTACTTCTGACGGCAACTCCTTTGACTGCACTGCCTCAGACAACATCTCTGACAGCAATGTCCATGACGACTCAGTCTTTGACGGATTAGGCTATGTTGGATCAATCTATGATAGATGATTGATAGACTATAACGAAGTGGCTCAGACGGATTGGTCCTGACAGATGACGGATTAGTCCTGACAGATTGGCTCAAACAAATCAGTCTAGGACAGAGTAGTCATTATGGCTCCTCCTCAAACGAGTAACCTGCTAGAAGTGTAACTCCAGACGGGTAAGTGGCTAGACAAGTGACTCCAAACGGGTAACCTTCCAGACAGGTAGCCTTCCAGACGGGTATTTCCAGACGGGTACCTTCTAGAGGTGTAGCTTTGAGACATGCAGCTGCCAAACGGTTACCTTTCAGACGAGTAGTTTTCAGACGTGTAGCTTCCAGACGGGTATGCCTCAAACAGGTAGCTTTCAGAAGGGTAGCTTCCAAATGGGTACGCCTCAAACGGGTAGCTTTCAGACGTGTAACTTCCAGACGGGTATGCCTCAGACGGGTAGCTTTCAAACATGTTCTCTTCAGACGGGTCGTGCTCAAACGGGTCCTCCTCAGACAGATCCTCCTTAGCCTTCTAAATGCATTCTGCAACCATCCTAGCCTCATTTGTCTGACCGGTCTCCTGACAAAGCCCTGTCGTATAGCGTTCTTCCTACTAATTGCACTCATCTGCCTGGTGACTTGACTGATTGGATTTTTCTTTCTGGTGACCTTTCTGACTACATTTTTTCGTCCTATCACCCTCTTGATGGCACTTTGCAACTTCCTGAATTGTTTCACCTTCTTGCCGAAAGTCTCCGTCATCAATTGAAATCAGATTCACTTGCTCAATTTGAATCAAGCTCATCAAGTTAATCATCTCAACCAAGTTCACTTCCTCCAATGCAATTGGCTTCACCACCTCTACTTCTTGGCAAGGGCTATAACTCTCCTCTAACCGTCAAACTGTTGAGCAAGGTGCAGCAAAAGTATTGCAAAAGTATTGTCATTGTTGTCAACACGTAGCATATTGAGGCGATTGATGCGGTTCGGAGGTCGACGGAACAAGTGCAATGAATTTCCAAGAAGAAAGAAGTGGCCCAGATTAGAAATTTGCAGAAAAAGACAAGAAAACTGTCGCGATATCGCGACATGTTTTCTGTCGCGATTTCGCGACAAAAATGAGGAGAGAGAAGGCGCAGCCGAAAATGTCGCGATTTCGCGACATATCGGAGGAGAGAGAAAAAGCTAGAGAAACTGTCGCGATTTCGCGACATGCTGGAAGGAAAGAAGCAAAGTTGAAAAACTGTCGCGATTTCGCGACATGTTTGGAGTAAAGGCGCCAAGGATGAAAAGTGTCGCGATTTCACGACAAATTCTGAGAAGCAGCGCCAAGGACGAAAAGTGTCGCGATTTCGCGACAGATTCGAAAGAAAAGCACTAAGGGCGAAAAGTGTCGCGATATCGCGACACGTCGGGTTTTCGCGACCCGAAGAGGAGAGAGAACGTAAGGCAACAAAGGTGTAGCGATTTCGCTACATGTCAAAGTTTCGCGGGCCGAAGCAAAGTTGGAAGCGCAAGGCACAAAGTTGTAGCGATTTCGCTACATGTAGGATTTTCGGAGGCCGAAGGAAAGAGAAAGTACAAAGGAAAAAAGATGTAGCGATATCGCTACATGTTGGGATTTCGCTAGTGCATGAAGAGAGAGATGTACGGATGCGAAAGATGTCGCGATTTCACGACATGTTGCATTTTCGTGGGCGAAAGGCAAAGAACAGCACTAAGGCAGAAAAGCGTCGCGATTTCGCGACATGTTCCGATTTCGCTGAGGCATGCAGAGAAAAGTGTACGACATCGAAAAGTGTCGCGATTTCGCGACGTGTTCCATTTTCGCGGGTGCAAGCGAAGTAGAGTGCAGGAAAGCAAAAAGCGTCACGATTTCACGACATGTCCCGTTTTCGCGGGCAAGTGACGACAAAGAGCTCGATGCAGCAAAAAGTGTCGCGATTTCACGACATGTCCCGTTTTCACGGGTAGGAGACAGAAAAGAGCTCGATGCAAAAGCGTCACGATTTCGTGACATGTCCCGTTTTCACGGGTAGGAGACAGAAAAGAGCTCGATGCAGCGAAAGCGTCGCGATTTCGCGACATGTCCCGTTTTCGCGGGTAGGAGACAGAAAAGAGCTAGAGGCAGCAAAATGCGTCGCGATTTCGCGACATGTTCTGTTTTCGCGGGTGCATGCCGAGATAAGGTCTAGGAGGCGAAAAACGTCGCGATATCGCGACAGGTCAGGTTTTCACGGTCAACTGTCCAAAAAAAGTCAAATGGGCAGAAATGTCGCGATATCACGACAGGTAATAGTTTTGGCGGGTAAAAGCCGAGAAGCATGCACAGTGACAGTTGTCGGGGAAAGCGCAGAAGAAAATCATGCAGCCAGTTAGGTAAGAGTTAACTGGAGTTAAAACTACGAGTTACAAGGTGAGTACGAACAACGTATTAAAGAAAAGAACGGTCACTATGGGGCCGTGATGCTGCATGGACGGCAAAAGTGCAGAATTACGGATAATCCCGATAAACAAGAAATCCTCTTGGTGGTTGCGTATGTCAGACATGGAAGTTGCGGGCAGAAGAGAAAGATCGACGCAGAATTGAAAAATGTGCCATCAGAAAGTGTAAAGGTGCCGAGAGGGCGATTACGTAGAGGTTAAAAGAAAAGAATGACAGAGCATCGAAACGCGCAAAAAGGTCGTCAAGTTGCACGTAAAAAGCTGTCGGGATGAGCAGAGTAGACTGTCGGAATAAGTCGAAAGAAGCGGCTAAAAGACAGAGCGCGTCGAGAGAGGGTTTGACAGATTGAACGGAGCTTAGAATGCATGGAAAAATGGAGGGAAAAATAGAGCCATTTTTCGAAATAGCCGTTCGATTGAACCGAGTATAAAGAATCGAACAAGCGCAATAAGTGAGGCTACTGCAACCGCGTTTTATCTTGAAAAACCAAAAAGGCGTGGTTGGGTAAGAGTGTTGTATGAATAACGACTATGTAACCGAAACTCTGTATATATTTTCTTGAAAATCAAAAGAGAGGTTTTAGATTGTAATAGAAGATATTGAGTTTCTAACAATCCTCTTTATGCTTCTATGAGATTGATTTGAATGAGCAATAGACCAGTGAGGGTCTTGTAAAAGAGAAGGCATTTTTATGTCAAACTATTATTCAAAATAAAAATCCAAGTTGGTGCTTGGTAAAAGGGGTTGGTGCTCCTATCTGTTGTAGCAGATAAATCAGGGGTTGGTGCTCCTTCCAGTGGGTGCTGGTAAACTATTTGTAAAGATTGAATCCTTGCAAAGGCTAGATTTGGATTGTAGTCCAAACAGTCATTTTTTGAGGAGTAGCCAAATCGGTGAACCTCGTTAAATCTTGTGTTGTGTGATGCTCTTGTGTTATTCTTGCTATATCTGTTTTTAAGCTTGCATTTTTAAGCATTAAGAGTTGCAGATTCAAATTTTAAATAGTTACACTGATTCACCCCCCTCTCGAGTGTCATTGTGAGAATATCAATTGGTATCGGAGCGAGGTACCTGAACAAGCTTAATCGCCTAAGGTGATCTTGGAAGATACACAATGGCCGGTGGTGAAGGATTTTCTTCCAACAAAGCTCCTTTGTTCGATGGAACAAATTACTCTTTCCAGAGACTTAGGATGTAGACATATCTGTGTGCATTGGGATATGACATTTGGGAATCTATTGAAAATGGATACACAATACCCTCTCGCTCCTCCATCGGATGCGGTCGAGAAGAAAAAGTTTGAGAACAACTCTAAAGCTAAGAATGCTATTATGTGTGGGTTAGTAGACAAGTGAATTGATAAGGATCATGAGCTGTAAATCGACAAAAGACATATGGGACAAACTCGCAGAGCATTCATGAAGGAGATGGCAAGATCAAGGAAGCCAAGCCGCAAACACATCGAGCCCGATTCGAAGCATTAAAGATGAATGATGATGAGAACATAGAGGCCTATATGCTTGAGAGTAAATGGAATCATAAATGCTATCAGAGGACTCGGTGAGGAAATGGAAGATGTAGTTGTTGTGAAGAAGGTATTAAGAACTCTCCATAAAAGATTTGATGCTAAAGTTTCTACCATAGAAGAAGCTAAAGATTTAAATTTTTTTAGTATGGATGAAATGCATGGTTCTTTAACAGCATATGAAATGAGAATAGGACAAACTAAGCCCTCGATGAGAGAAGCGGCTTTTCAAGCTCAGAAAAATATAAGAGCTAAACAAGAATCTGAGGAAGAAGAATCTGCAGATGAAATTGAAGCAAACTTTGTTAGGAAACTAATAAAGGGAAAAGGAAAGTATAGAGGTAAGCTACCGTTCAAGTGCTTCAAATGTGGAGGCATCGGGCACTTTGCAGCAAAATGCCCAATGAATGAGAAAAACAAAAGTGATGAAGGGACACACTAAGAAAGAAGTGTCTGAAAGAAGAAACCACATTTTAGAAAGAGGAACTTCAAGAAGAAAAGTTTCATTTCCAAGAATGTTGACTCTTCGAAGACAGCCTCAATGAGGACTCGAAGAAGAAACTGGTGAAGCCTTGTTCATGGCTTTTGAAGAAGAAAGAACAGAGGAAACCCAGGAGTGTGATGAAAAATTAGAGGATGAGGCTGAGGTAGACCTGGAAGGTGAGTTGGTTGCTGCACTTGAAGAGTTAAGTGCAGAAAGGAAAAAGAATAAAAAAATTTCAAGAAAATTTGAGGATGCCAATGAATTAATAATCAGTTTGAAAGTACAGACTGAAGAATTTAAGAAAAAGTCTGAAGATTTTGAAGCACAGCTAACCGTGAAAATAGATGAGTGCAATAAGCTAGAAGAAGACATAGTTGGATTAAGGATGCAACTAGAAGAGATGAATCGGAAATTGAGTTGTCATCATAAATTTGAAGACAGTTTCGCAAAGCTGAATAAAATGTTAAATAATCAAAGGCCTACGGAGCATCAAATTTGGTTTGGGCTTTGATGAAGGAGAATCCTCAAAGGATTCAAAGGCTATAACTATAGAACCAATAAAGAATAAAGATAAGATCCGGGTTGATCAAGAAAAACCGTATCATGCAAAAGAAAACCATAAGGCCAAGCATGAAAGAAGTACTGCCAATGATGGATTCACCAAAGTCACATATCAAAGAAGAAGAAGACCCATGGCTCCAACTACAACATGGCAACAACCATTACCCAGGTACACTCGTTCCTTTTCTAGTTATTGTTTTAAATGCAATGCATATGGTCATAAAATTTCAAACTGTAGATATAATGTAGAACAAAGGAATTTCACTAGTAGAAATATTTTTTCACCTTTGATAGATTATGCTGTAGAATGTTATAACTGTCATAACTTCGGACATATTGCAAGAAATTGTCGTAGCTCTTTTGCAGGAAATAAATACCAGGGAAGAAATTTTCAACCAACTAGATTGAAACAAAACAAAAAATTTCCCGAAAAACAGGCACAAGCCAATGAAAGGGAGAAGGCAAAACAAGTGACCAGATCTGCTGTCAAATCACAGTGGAAAGAAAAGGAACAACCTAAGAAAGATAAGGAATCCTTGATCGTTCAAACAGCCCTCAAAGCCCAGAACAAATCTGCACCATGGATTCTGGATAGTGGATGCTCCAATCATATGACCGGAGACAAACAGAAGTTTGATAAGTTACGAGACTTACGAAGGTGGTTCTGTAAAATTTGGAAACAATGATGGAGCCAAGATAGTGGGTAAAGGATCAGTTAAGTTAAGTGATGGAAAAATCAACTCTAAAGAAGTCCTTTTTGTGGTGGGTCTGAAGCATAACTTACTGAGTGTAAGTCAAATTTGTGACAGAGGTCATGAAGTAATTTTTAAGAAGCGTGGTCGTGAAGTAAGAAAGACAAAAAATGGAAAGTTAATAGCCACTGGATCGAGAACTTCGGAAATCTGTATACTCTCTCGGAGACTTTAGAAGGAGCTTGCTTGGTTGGACAAGAAGAAGAAAATTGGTTGTGGCACAAGAGACTCGGTCACATAAGCTTTGATAATCTGGTAAAAATCAGCTCAAAAAGGGCAGTAAGAGACATACCCACTATTGGTAAACCGTCAAATAGTATTTGTGAAGCAAACCAGAGCCACCTTCAAAGCAAGAGAGTACTTCACGAGCAAGCCGTTAGAACTAATTCACACTGATTTATGTGGACCCATGAGAACGGAAAGCATAAATGGATACAAATATTTTATGCTGTGTATAGATGACTATTCAAGAATGACATGGGTACTATTTTTGAAACTTAAATCAGAAGCCTTTGAGATGTTTAAAACTTTCAAAAATCTTGTTGAGAATCAATCAGGAAAAAGAATTAAATGTTTAAGATCAGATAGAGGAGGAGAGTTTATTTCAGATGAGTTTGCAGAATACTGTGAAAAACATGGGATTAGAAGACAGCTTTTCAGCAGCAAGAACACCTCAGCAGAATGGAGTAGTAGAAAGAAAGAACATAATCGTGCAGGAAATGGCACGGACCATGTTGACAGAGAGCAGAATTGCTGACAGGTTTTGGAAAGAGGCAGTTCATACTGCAGTTTACATCCGGAATAGGTGCATGTTGAGGCCGCATGAAAGCAAAACACCTTGTGAACTGTGGTTTGGCAAAAAGGCTACAGCAAAATACTTCAAAGTGTTTGACAACAAGTGTTATATTAAACAAACTGAAGACAATCTTGGCAAGTTTGAAGATAGAGCTGATGAAGGTATCTTTCTTGGTTACTCAACAAAAAGCAAAGCCTACACATGCTACAACAAAAGACTAAGAAAATTGTGGAGAGTGTGGATGTTAAGGTTGATGAAGGTAGGAAACAAGAAATCAGCCATAATGAAAACTACCCGACTTATGAAGAATTTATTGAAGAAGATGAAGATCAAGAAAAAGAAGAGAGACAGAAATCAGATTCAGATGATTTAGAAATAGAAGAAAACAGGAAATTCAAAACAGGAAGCTGGCAGAAAAATCATCCCAGAGAGCAGATTATTGGGGACCCCACAGTTGGCATTCAAACAAGAAGAAGAGTAGTAAACAACTACTCTATGTTATCCAGCATTGAGCCCAAAAATATTATTGAAGCAAGCACAGATGAAAGCTAGATGGAGGCAGTAAATGAAGAACTAGATCAAATTGAGAAAAACAAAACCTGGGAATTAGTACCAAGGCCTGAAAATAAAAACATAATCGGTACTAAATGGATATTTCGAAACAAACTGAATGAAGACGGAAAGGTTGTAAGGAATAAAGCAAGGTTGGTCTGTAAAGGATATGCTCAAGTTGAAGGGATTGATTTTGAAGAAACTTTTGCACCAGTGGCCAGACTTGAAGCAATCAAACTGTTTCTGGCTTTAGTAGTTCATAGGAATTTCAAAGTTTATCAGATGGATGTGAAATCAGCATTTCTAAATGGAAATCTTGAAGAAGAAGTGTATATTGAACAGCCTGATGGTTTTCAACTCTGTGATAATCCTAACTTTGTTTGCAAGCTGAAGAAAGCATTGTATGGCTTGAAACAAGCACCTAGAGCTTGGTATGCAAGATTGGACAGCTATCTCACTAAGCAAGGATTCAAGAAAGGTATGGTGGATAGCAATTTATATATCAAAACTGAAAATGGCAATTTCATTGTCCTTGTTGTTTATGTAGATGATATAATATTTGGGAGCAGCAATGATGAATCATGCAAAGACATAGCAAATAAAATGCAGAAAGAATTTGAAATGTCTATGATTGGTGAACTTTCATATTTCCTCGGACTACAAGTTAATCAAACTGAAAAAGGGATTTTTATTTCTCAAATTAAATATGTGAAAGAAATGCTGAAAAAGTTCACAATGGAGGATAGTAAGCCTGTTAGCACTCCCATGACAACAAGGCTACAAGTTGAGCAAGGATGACAAATCTCCGGATGTTGATCAAACAATGTACAGATCTATGATTGGGAGCTCACTGTATTTGACAGCCACCGCGACCGGATATCTTACAGGTGCGTTTGCATGGTTGCAAGATTTCAGGCTAGTCCCAAAGAGACTCATGTGACAGCTGTGAAAAGGATTTTTAGGTACCTCAAGGGTACTATGGAGTATGGGCTATGGTATCCAAAAGGAAAAGACTTCACTCTTTTTGCATATTTTGATGCAGATTGGGCAGGATGTATTGATGACAGAAAGAGTACCAGTGGAGGAGCATTTTATCTTGGAGATAAGTTGGTAGCATGGCACAGCAAGAAACAAGAATCAGTCTCTCTATCCACAACAGAGGCAGAAATACATTGCAAGCAACAACATGCCGTACACAGATATTATGGATGAGACAAACACTCAAAGATCTTGGTATTCACTTCAATGAGCCAATTTCGGTTAAATGTGATAACACTAGTGCAATCAACATCTCAAAGAATCCGGTCATGCATTCCCGCACCAAACATATTGCAATCCGGTATCACTTTTTGAAAGATAAAGTTGCGGGAAGGAGAGGTCAAATTGGAGTTTGTTCCAACCACAGAGCAAGTAGTAGATATATTCACTAAACCATTGCCCAAGGAAGTTTTTGAGTACCTTCGGAGTAAACTGGGAGTGGTCACACTACCCAAGCACTGACTAGCTATAGGGAACACATTCTCAGGGGGAGCATTAAATAATTTATGCTTGAGAATGTTGTGCATAGACTCGGGGGAGTCTCAGTGAGCCCTTTGGTATTATTGGCAAAGGGGGAGAAGAATTACTACAGGAAATTAAAATTACAGGAAATTGCACATGTGTTGCCAACAATTCCAAAGGGGGAGATTGTTGAGCAAGGTGCAGCAAAAGTATTGCAAAGGTATTGTCATTGTTGTCAACACGAGCATGATTGATGCAGTTCAGAGGTCAGTCAGAACAAGTACAGTGAATTTCCAAGAAGAAAGAAGTGGCCCAGATTCAAAAATTTGCAGAAAAAGACAAGTAAGAAAACTGTCGCGATTTCGCGACAAAAATGAGGAGAGAGAAGGCGCAGCCGAAAATGTCGCGATTTCGCGACAAAAATGAGGAGAGAGAAGGCACAGCCAAAAATGTCGCGATTTCGTGACATATCGGAGGAGAGAGAAAAAGCTAGAGAAACTGTCGCGATTTCGCGACATGCTGGAAGGGAAGAAGCAAAGTTGAAAAACTGTCGCGATTTCGCGACATGTTTGGAGTAAAGGCGCCAAGGATGAAAAGTGTCGCGATTTCGCGACAAGTTTGGAGAAGCAGCGCCAAGGACGAAAAGTGTCGCGATTTCGCGATAGATTCGGAAGAAAAGCACTAAGGGCGAAAAGTGTCGCGATATCGCGACACGTCGGGTTTTTGCGACCCGAAGAGGAGAGAGAACGTAAGGCACAAAGGTGTAGCGATTTCGCTACAAGTCAAAGTTTCGCGGGCCGAAGCAAAGTTGGAAGCGCAAGGCACAAAGTTGTAGCGATTTCGCTACATGTAGGATTTTCGGAGGTCGAAGGAAAGAGAAAGTACAAAGGGAAAAAGATGTAGCGATATCGCTACATGTTGGGATTTCGCTAGTGCATGAAGAGAGAGTTGTACGGATGCGAAAGATGTCGTGATTTCGCGACATGTTGCATTTTCGCGGGCGAAATGCAAAGAACAGCGCTAAGGCAGAAAAGCGTCGCGATTTCGTGACATGTTCCGATTTCGCTGAGGCATGCGGAGAAAAGTGTACGGCAGCGAAAAGTGTCGCGATTTCGCGACGTGTTCCATTTTCGCGGGTGCAAGCGAAGTAGAGTGCAGGAAAGCAAAAAGTGTCGCGATTTCGCGACATGTCCCGTTTTCGCGGGCAAGTGACGACAAAGAGCTCGATGCAGCAAAAAGCATCGCGATTTCGCGACATGTCCCGTTTTCGCGGGTAGGAGACAGAAAAGAGCTCGATGCAGCGAAAGCGTCGCGATTTCGCGACATGTCCCGTTTTCGCGGGTAGGAGACAGAAAAGAGCTCGATGCAGCGAAAGCGTCGCGATTTGCGACATGTCCCGTTTTCGCAGGTAGGAGACAGAAAAGAGCTAGAGGCAGCAGAATGCGTCGCGATTTCGCGACATGTTCTGTTTTCGCGGGTGCATGCCGAGATAAGGTCTAGGAGGCGGAAAACGTCGCGATATCGCGACAGGTCAGGTTTTCGCGGTCAACAGTCCAAAAAAAGTCAAATGGGCAGAAATGTCGCGATATCGCGACAGGTAATAGTTTGGCGGGTAAAAGCCAAAGAAGCATGCATAGTGACAGTTGTTGGGGAAAGCGCAGAAGAAAATCATGCAGCCAGTTAGGTAAGAGTTAACTGGAGTTAAAACTACAGTTACAGGTGGCAGAACAGCGCATTAAAGAAAATAACGGCTGTTACAGGGCCGTGATGCTGCATGGCTGGCAAAAGTGCAGAATTACAGATAATCCCGATAAACAAGAAATCCTCTAGGTGGTTGCGTGTGTCAGACATGGAAGTTGCGGGCAGAAAAGTAAGTTCGACGCAGAATTGAAAAGAGTGCCATCAGAAAGTGTAAAGGTGCCGAGAGGGTAGTTACGTAGAGGTTAAAAGAAAAGAATGACAGAGCATCGAAACGCGCAAAAAGGCTAGTCAAGTTGCACGAAAAAAGTCGTCAAGATGAGCAGAGTAGATTGTCAGAATAAGTCAGAAAGAAGCGGCTAAAAGACAGAGCGCGTTAGAGAGGGTTTGACAGATTGAACGGAGCTTAGAATGCATGGAAAAATGGAGGGAAAAATAGAGCCGTTTTTTGAAATAGCCATTCGATTGAACCGAGTATAAAGAATCGAACAGGCGCAGTAAGTGAGGTTACTGCAACCGTGTTTTATCTTGAAAAACCAAAAAGGCGTGGTTGGGTAAGAGTGTTGTATGAATAACAGCTACAGAACTGAAACCTGTATATATTTTCTTGAAAATCAAAAGAGAGGTTTTAGATTGTAATAGAAGATATTGAGTTTCTAACAATCCTCTTTATGCTTCTATGAGATTGATTTGAATGAGCAATAGACCAGTGAGGGTCTTGTAAAAGAGAAGGCATTTTTATGTCAAACTATTATTCAAAATAAAAATCCAAGTTGATGCTTGGTAAAAGGGGTTGGTGCTCCTTCCAGTGGGTGCTGGTAAACTATTTGTAAAGATTGAATCCTTGCAAAGGCTGGATTTGGATCGGAGTCCAAACAATCAATTTTTGAGGAGTAGCCAAATCGGTGAACCTCGTTAAATCTTGTGTTGTGTGATGCTCTTGTGTTATTCTTGCTATATCTGTTTTTAAGCTTGCATTTTTAAGCATTAAAAGTTGCAGATTCAAATTTTAAATAGTTACACTGATTCACCCCCCCTCTCAGTGTCATTGTGAGAATATCAGAATCATTGGTTCATCTTGCTTTGGAGTACTTTGACAATCACGTGCAAAATGCCCCCACAATTGGGCTTGCCAACATTGCACAATAGGTCTTCCCTCATCATACTGAAGTCTCCATTTGCGAGTTCTTTGACAGTTGTTAAAGACTGGTTCATTAGTGGTATCTCTTCGTTGTACCATCTCCCTTGGTGTTGCATATACCGGTAGTGGTGATCTTGCACTCTTTGAGTCATACTCGTCCTCAGAGTCATCAGTCGTCTCTTGGGAGTCGCTTCCTTCCTTGACTTCTTGACCCTAGTACTGTAGCGATGAACTATTCTCCTCCCCAAAATCATCACTCTCAATGTCTGAGTCATTCTCCATATTAGAATCACTTTCATCCTCATAATCACTCTCATTAGTATTAACATGATGCCAATACTTTGATATTTTTGCATCACTTTCCCAAATCAAGGTGTATTTCAAAGCCTCTTGGTATGACATCGGAGGGATCCTTGTCATTTGCTTCTGGTATGTAGGAAGAAGTCCATCTATGAAGCATCTCCTCTTCAATGCGTCTAATTGGTCTACCTCAAAATGGTCAAATAGCCCACTCAACTTCCTATTATAGGAACGAACAGACTCGTTCTCACCCTGTTTCATGCCATAGATTTCAACAATGATTGCATCATCATTGTCAAACACTCAAAATTCTTGCACAAATGCAACCTGCAACTCTTCCCATGTCTAGTACTTTTCCGCATGGAATTTCATGTACCAATCCATTGCAAATCCACAAAATGTTGCAGGAAACCACCTCCTCCAATCTGCTTCATTAGCTTGTCCAATCACTGTCCACATCATGCGATAGATTCTCCAATGCCTTATTGGTCTTCTCTTGATTCGCCATGAAATAGTGGACACTTACACGGTATGCCCAAATTGGCCTTCGATTTCACAGGTGGAGTTAACCTCAACAATGATTCGTGGCATATTGCTCTCTTATGCGAAGCTTGACAAGCATCACCTTGCAATTGCTCTTCCGTGTTCGTACCATGAAACATTCCAACCTGCAGTTGCTTCGATGGTGGACTCCTGTCCCGCTCCCCATCAAGAACACTAACCTACAGTTTCTCTAGTGCCAGACTCCCATCTCGTGCACTGTTGGACATGTCATTTGTCTCTTGCAGCGATGTCGGACTCGTGTCCCGCTCATCATCGTGCATCACAACTTGCAATTGCTTCAACACCAAACATTTTGCGTCGGTATGCAACTTCACATTGACTGCTCCTCTTTTGGTTTTGTCATCTTCCTAACGGCTGACTAGTCTACCTATTATGCTATCACTCTAACAACTGACTATGCTTCTGTCGTCATCCTGACGGCTAACTGTGCTTTTGCCATTAGTCTGGCCAACGTCCAAACTGGTTCCATCAGTCTGGCCAATGTCCAAACTGGTTCTATCAATCTTGTCAACGTCCAGACTGGTTCCATCAATCCTACCGACATCTAGACTGGTTTTGTTGATGTCCATACTAGTTCCATCAATCCTGCCGATGTCCAGACTGGTTCCATCAGTCCTATCGACGTCCAGACTGGTTCTGCTGACGTTCAAACTAGTTCAATCAGTCCTGTTGACGTCTAAACTAGTTCCGTCAATCCTACCAGCGTCCAAATTGGTTCTATCGACGTCCAGACTGGTTCTATCAGTCATACCAATGTCCAGACTGGTTCTGTCGACGTCCAAACTGGTTCCGTTGACATCTAGATGAGTTATGTCAACATCCAAATGAGTTGTGTCAACATCCAGACAGGTTATGTTGACATCCAAATGAGTTGTCGACTTCAGGACGGGTCACTTCTAGGTAGTCGTCCTCCAAACGGGTTCTACTGTCTCCTTGACGGGTTTTTGTATCTGTGACTAAAATTGCTGCGTCTGTGTCTGCGAATCCTCGATGTGCAAAGTCTGCATTTTTGCATCCTGTCTTCACGTCTGTTATGCACATTCCATTAGATGGTCTTTCATCTGCATCAACAAACAAATCTGCGACATCTTCACCTACTGCAATCCAATGCTCTAGTTGTGCATCTCCCCAAGGGTGTTGCTTCTCAAAACTCCATGTCACCAGATTAGACCCAACTTCGTACAAGCAACAGCGCCAAAATGTAGAAATGAAATTTAACATGCTGACAGACAATTCCATTTCTACTTAGACAAATCTTTAGATCTGAAGTCATTAGCAATACATAGGAAATAGCAACAACAATAACAATAGAGGCAACAATGGCAATAACAGCTATAGAAGATGATACATATATGGGCAGATTTTATATAACAATGGCATTTACAGTACAGTGTTACAGTTTTAGCATTACAATCTATAGTTTGCAAACCCTATGCAAAATACCCTTCATGGTTGCATCCATAGCGTGACTACATCATGCCCTACGCACATATGCACCAACTCTCACACGTACCGATGCTCTTCTATCAATCCATCAACTTGCATGACTCCTCCATAGTGGATTGACCGAATCAATGAATGAGAGAGGGCAGGGCCTATTTATACAACCAGAATGTACTTACCCTCCAAGTACCTGACACCTCATCATTTCTTACATTACATTTCATCTTGCATTTACATGACATTTTCCCACTACAAGACAAACTAGTTTATGACTTATTATTTGTTGACATAAATGACTTAACATCACTTAGTTATATTTCCCCTTTTATGTAAGTGTGAAGTGTCATGTAAGTGTAAATGTGCAAGAAATGCACAAGTGTCATGTAAGAGAGAATGTGCACAAGTGTCTTGTATATAAGAGTGCAAATATGTAATGTGAGGATGTGCACAAGTGTCCTAGATTAGGAGTCCAAGAGTCTTGTAGATATGTCCAAGTGTTGTAGAGTCAAGTGTTGATCTTGTATACAAGTGGCAAGATGAGAAGCCAAGAGTCATAGGAGAGCAATAGTCAAGTATCTAAAGAGTCACATTACTATTGCTATATTATGGAGACAATGCTCCATAGGAAAGCAATTCAGTCAAGAATCAAGTATTGATAATTCAAAGTTGTAACAAAAAGAGAAGCAATAAAGCTTGTATACATTTTGAGTAATTAATATTGTAAGTTGTTCTTCATGCATAGTTCATGAATGATTCAAACTATTTACATTCATATTTCAGTATATAAATGAATGTTATTTGATTTATTATAAGCCTTGATATACATATTAATTTGCTCATATATTTCTACTCATTATAAGATTATCTTGACCTTTAATATTGTGGCTATTTTATATTTGATCCTGTGAAATATTCCGCTATATTTTGTGGTAGCTAGGCTTAAAAAGCCAACAGTCGAAGACCCAAATCAGAAGACTTGAAGCCAAATCCATCGACCATATGCATACCACCATCCAAAGTGTCCATCCTCCTCAAATGTAGCCTCGAAAGTCAGACTAGACTTCTCAAGACCATAAATTTAACTATAATCATTCATTAAAATCTTTGTTTAGAGTCTAAATTACACCAAACGAAAGCTAGGGTAAAATATAACACATTTTGGGGAAACCCCAAGGCCACTCAAAACTCAGTACTACCTCCTAAAAACTAGGAAGAATTCTATAATATAGAAATTTTCCTTTTATTTTCCAGGAAAACAATACAAAAAAGTTGCATATAATCACTCATACTTATGCCTCCTACACACAAACATCCACTCACGACAACTACTCCACAAAAATAGGTAAGTGGGGCCCACAACCTACTATCATCCAGAAAGGGAGATTACATTCTCCACATTCACGTCATTGATCATGTGCTCCAGATCCTTCCACGTGGCCTGGGTCGTTGCGTTCAATTCATCACAGTCACTATCGGAATCATCGTCTTGATCATGACTTACACTTCCTCCAACAACTGCTATCATCTTCATTTCACTTTCTAGATTCAGCACTTTATAGGTGGTTGGTAGAACCACCTTCATATTCTTCTTATAACGCAATAGCATTCCGTCCACAAACCATTGCTTTTGCAGCCCATTTGCCGACTTTGCCTCCATCTTGCCGATTAGTTCCTTTAAACAACGATTATATGACTTAATGTTTTCATCTTTCTTCTGCTTCATCGAGTATATCTCGTCAATGATCTTCATATTGTCGCAAAGCAGTGAATTCCTTGTTGAATTAAGTCTTCAACTCATTCCAATCCGTAAAGGGTTCTTCCTTTTTTTAGATGCCAATCAATTGCTACTCCATAGAACGTTGTTGGGAACAATCTCAACCATGTGTCTTCATCAGTTACACCATTCACCTTCCATAATGTCTTGCATGTTCTAATATGGCATTTTGGATCTTCTCTTCTATATCCCATGAACTTCGAGCACTTTTGCTTACCCACTGTTGTAGTAATGTTTGCCATTGGTGATTGTTCGTCTCCACTCAATGAACCTTCATTTGATGACAAATCTTCTGCAAACAATCTTCAGCCGCTACCTTGTGCACCCACACTTTGCAATCTCCACAAATACACAAGCGTCAGTTCTGATATCTCAAGCACACTCTCCCACAATTGCCCTTGTGTTTGACTCCCGTCCTCTACACTTCTAGGCACTCTCCCCCGCACTTGTGTTGGAGTCACCAGTTTCTTTGCCTCATCTTGCGCACGATCCACGTTGGCGCCTTCTTGACCACTTCGCAAACGTTCTCTCGGCCTGAACCTTGTTCGCATGTTGCACCTCCACTTGCAGTTTGTCCCGCTTTGTCCTCCGTTGTTAAAAACAACATTTGACGCCTTTTGTGTCCCTTGTCCAAACTTCCCTCCTCCCAAGGGTTTCAAACTCATTAAACTTTTGAAGCTCATATCTCCTTGCTAGCAAACTCTGTCAATACTCCACCTTCATGCAAGTCTCCCTCACCAACATGCAAGTCGTCCTCGTGCTCAACGTGTCCACACTCTCCTTGCTCTTGTTGTTGTGCAAACCACAAACTTCATCTTATCAGCTGGTCTCTCACTCTTCCACACCCATGTCTCCCACATCCTAACGGCAAGTTATTTGTCATCCATTTCTCCTGTCTCCAAGCTCCACGTGGTTATTCGTTCGAACTTCAAACAACAATGATGACAAATGTTGCATTGTGGTGGTATTCCACACTTGGAGGAACAATTATGAATGACAAGTAAACTGCTCAATCAACTTCATAACATGCAGTCCAGACGGCCTACATCATCTCCTATCTGATGGCCCCGCACAACATAGTAGTCAAACGGCCCAGTCTGAGGTCCAGATGGCCTGGCATAGCAGACAGACAGCCCAGGCTTGCATGGGCCAACCTAGCTCTAGTCTAGACGGACATGTATAGACAAAGTATAGCAACAACAGTTTGTGTAGGAACGTTTTGGGATTTATATCTATAACACTAACATTAGATATGAACACATGCAAACAATCATACACAAAACAATGGCTAAATGATGTTATTGATATTAACAAGATACTGCATTACATATAAGTTTGTACAAATGCACTCAATTCTGTGTACAGTTTCTCCAATGGCATATCCTTTGGAGCATGTACAGAATACAACCAATGCGCTATATCCCCTCTATGTGCAGACTCCTCTTGCATTAACAATGTCCTCTCCTTAGCATAAAATCTACCTACTCAAATGAATAAGGGGCTCTATTTAAACTTTAGGGAAGGTAATTATTGGCGACTACCAACCCCAACACCTCACCTTTCTCGTTGCATTTGTCTTGGATTTCATTTCATCTACTAACTACTACACAACAACTAACTTCTCGTGACTCATCCGTACATGACTAACACTTAACTCAGCATTACATTATTGCATGAAATATTACAATGTTATCAAACATCAACTATATTCAAACTTTATCAAAAATCTAGCATGCGCGTACTTGACTTCTAACACACTTATTTTATTGCTACTACTTACGTGGCAAGTCAGAACTAGCATTTACATTGAGGGATGTATGTTAGGAAAACATCATAGGAAGTCCTTTCCTAAGGATAAAGCATGATGTTAAAAGGTCCCGGAGAAGAAAGCGAAAAACGGAGCTCTGGCGATTTGGCGGGAAAATTTTTGAGCAGGCGACAGGCGATGTTCTAGGGTTTCTGGTGTGAAGGAAGATCCAGGGACTTTAGTGGGTTGACTTCGTGCTACTCTGAAGGAGCGTCCGCTGCCCCGGGAGGGCCCAATGGGGTCTCCTCCAGATCCTCTCTCTGGGAGAAAGAGCTCATATGCTGAGATGCTAAAAGAAAATGCTTCATCTTCCAATGACGAAGCTCAACGGAATGCTTTTCAAACGCTATTCAAGAATGCCGGCAAGGGCTCAACCGCACACCGAGTTAATGGATGCCTCCCGCAATCCGCCTCCAGACCTAAGATTGTTATCGAACCAAAGATGGTCGAAGACACAATCATCTACCGTGCTAACCATGATCTGATTTGCAAATTCATGGGTATCCGACCTACCCTGAATTTTTTGCATACCTGGGTCAGACAGAACTGGGAGCCACACGGTGAGTACTCCTTATGGTCTATAAGCAATGGGTATTTCATTATTAGTTTCTCTTCTTTAGCGGATAGAAACAGAGCATTTGAATCAGAGAAGAGGAACCACGGACCGGTAGGGTTATTTGTTCAACCCTGGAGAGTGGGTTTCGATCCTCGTATTGAACCCACGGCTGTCCCGGTCTGGATCCGGCTGTACGCTCTCCCGATGGAGTTTTGGGGTGAGCAGGTTCTGGAAATGATTGGTAATTCCCTAGGTAGACATCTAGGCGTCTCCAAAGACACCATAGAGGGAAACACAACTGTCTTTGCTAGAATTTGCGTAGAAATGGATATTAGCCAGCCTCTACCGGCCGAGGTGGAACTTGAGTTGGCAGGACTATCCTGGATCCAGCAGTTAGATTATGAGGCCCTACCCTTTAGATGCAGAGTCTGCCATAAGCATGGCCATTTGGCAAGGTTTTGTCCAAATATTTTGAACACAAAAGTGGAGGCTCCGCTTGGAATGCCAAATCGCCCCAAAGAGGGTAAGTCTACTCTTGTCAAAGAATCATCCAATACCCCCCAGGGTACTGATGTTCAGAAAGATGGCTTTGAACAGCCTAAAAGGAGGAGAAAGCAAAAGAAAAATGGCAAGGAGCAGGCACAACTCAAGCCAACCAATCGGTATGAAATCTTTAAGTCACTAGTGGATCAAGAGGACCAAGCCATGGAAGGTGTGGATGGGAATGCTGAGGATAATAACATCCACCCTCATGCTTCTCCTTCATTTACTCCTGTCTTAGAACAGGTGATTGAACCCACTGAGATATTGCAGCCAGAGAACCCAGGGGCATTGATAATACACTCCCCAGCACAGCCAGTTATTAAGGATGTCAGCATGGGAAGTGCAGAAAAGAACAGAGAAAGGCCAGCCCTAGGGATTACTCAGGTGGAGAAGAGATCCAAAAATAGTAACTCTCAAGGAGCGGGCAGAAAGTCCAATAAGGATCTACTAGCAGTGCAAGGAGACAAGCTGATCAATGGAGGATCGGTGAGGACAATTGATTCTTACTGCTCCCAAGGTTTTCAATGATTATTCAATCTTGGAATGTTAGGGGTTTAAACAATAGAACCCATCAATCTGCTGTTCAAAGACTCTTAGGAAAGTGTAAAACAGACTTTTTGCTCATCCAGGAGACAAAAATGTCTTTAGATCTTATGTGTAAAACCGTTAGTAGAATATGGAGGGGCGCTGGTTATATGGATGTGGCTGCTCAAGGTGCCTCTGGGGGGATTGTTACTCTTTGGAACCCTCTGGAATGGACAGCAATAGAACATATAGCTTGGAGGGGTGTTCTCACATCTCTTTTTAGGAATAATGTCACAGCTGAACATGTTTTAATTACAAATTTCTATGGGGCTCAAAGCATTGATGGCCAGAGGCTCCAATGGAAAGTTGTTCACAACATGAGGTCCTCACGGGAAGATTTAGACTGGATTATTGCTGGGGATTTTAATGCCAAATTATCTGCTCGAGATCAGGAAGGTGGTATCCCAGTTTTGGATCCAGGGGACCGGCTTCTGATTGCCCAAGTCCAGGCCTTTCACCTAGTGGATATCAAAGGCCCTGGAACCTACTTTACTTGGACTAACAAGAGGAGGGAGCCACACAGCAGGAAGGTAAAGCTAGACCATTTTCTGGTCTCCGAGGAGGCATTTGTTAAGTGGAATATTAAATTTCAGATTTTGGAAGGCCTAGTTTCAGATCACTTTCCCATTTTGTTGGAGGGAGGGACTATGACAGGGCAGCACCACAAACCATTTAAATTTGAGAATTTTTGGTTGCAAAAGGAGGATCTCCGAAAGAAAATTCCACAGTGGTGGGAAGAAGGCCGCCTACCTTTTGGGACAGCAATGTTTAAATTCCACAAACAGCTTCATTTTGTCAAGATTAAATTGAAACAGTGGAGGCAAACTAATAAGTCAGATTTCCAGCTCCAACGAGCTCCCTTGGTGGCCAGATGGGAAGAGGTGCAAAAACACTTCAGGGAAGGAACAATTACTGAGCAGCTTAAAACCGAGGATGATGCCTTGCACAAAGCGGTTGAGGACATTGATAACCAAGAAGAGACTTACTGGAAACAGAGAGCAAGAAACACTTGGTTATTAGAAGGAGATAGAAATACAAAATTTTTCCATCGATCAGCCTGTGCTAGGAGACAAATGAATAACATGGAAGCCCTTCAAGATGAGAATGGACACTCCTTTGATACTCTTCCTGGTATGCATTCCCACTCAATGGATTATTTCTCTAAACTTTTTAAGGAAAGTATGGAGCAAGATGTGGAAGCTCAAAATGAAGTTATTGATGTCATACCCTCTATTATCTCTCAAGAAGAGAATCAGGCCCTTCTTAGACCCATTGATAGAGATGAACTGAAGAATGTGGTCTTTGGGATGAGCACCGGCAAATCTCCAGGTCCAGATGGCTTTCCTATTGAGTTTTTTCAGGCCTTTTGGGATACCTTGGAGGAGGATGTTTTGGCTGTCACAGAGGAGTCCAGAACTAATAAAAGAATGCTCAAGGCTCTAAATCACACCTTCATCACTCTAATTCCAAAAGGGGAGGAGGGGGTTCATATCTCTGATTTCAGACCTATTGCCTTATGCAACGTGATTTATAAAATAATCACAAAGATAATGGCTGAACGGCTAAAACCTCTCCTTCATAATATCATTTCCTCAGAGCAAGGGGGTTTTGTAGAGGGTAGACAGATCTTGGATGGGGTGGTCCTCGCCCAGGAGGCAATCCATACAATGCAAAAATCTGGTAACAAAGGAATGTTCATTAAACTGGATATGTCCAAGGCTTATGATAGGGTGGAGTGGGGCTTCCTGTCAAAGATGTTGGCAGCCTTTGGTTTCTCTCAGGACTGGATAGATTGGGTCATGAGTTGTATTTCTACGCCTTCTTATTCTGTTCTAATCAAGGGGCTTCCCTCGCCACCTTTTGGAGCCACACGGGGTCTTCGTCAAGGGGACCCTTGCTCTCCCTATCTCTTCCTCATCTTGGCTGAAGGATTAGGTAGACTCTTCCTGAGAAGAAGACATCAAGGTCTGATAACAGGTATCAAGGTGGGTGCAGAAGTTTTGACTCACTTACAGTTTGTGGATGATACAAGATTGGTTGGAGTGGCCAGTCTCAGGGAAGCAAGAGGAATCAGAGATACTCTAAATGTCTACCTCAGGGCCTCAAACCAAGTCATCAATGATAAAAAATCCAAAGTGGTCTTCTTCAATCTTGACCAAAGGTTACAGGACAGAGTTATAGAGATCTTGGGATTCACTAGGACCTCTCTTCCAGTAGTTTACTTGGGGGTTCCTTTGCATTTCAAAAAATTGAAAATAGATATCTGGAAGGATCTTTTGGATGGCATCAAAGATAGAATGAATCATTGGTCTCATAAATGGTTAAGCTATGGGGGCCGATTAACTTTCTTACAGTCAGTTATTCAGGCCATGCCAATATATAAATTCTCCATCTTGGCTGCCCCACATTCTATATGGAAAGAGCTGGACAAAATGGCTAGAAGATTTTTATGGGAAGGTGCAAAAGGGGAGAAGAAATGGGCCTTGGTTGGCTGGGATAAAGTTACCCAGCCCAAGGAAAAAGGAGGGCTGGGACTGAGAAGCTCCAAGCTTAACAACAAAGCTTTGGCTGGAAAATTGTACTGGAGGTGGATTTCCCAGCCAACATCCTTTTTCAGCAGAATCCTTTCCAGTAAATATTTGGGTCATGTTCACCCCAATGAAGTGGGCCGTTTCCCTCTGGATGGTAATGGATCCTTAGTGTGGTAGGCTCTCAAGCTTGGATCTCAAGTTATCAAAGACCAATTGTTTTGGAAAGTGGGGAGAGGGGAGAAGGCACGTTTCGGACCGATTCTTGGGACCAGCACCCACCCATCATTGCTGAGTTTCCCGAATTGCAACCGATTAAATCCGCCATAGAAGACAAGGGCTGGGTTCAAATTGAGAGTTATTTCAACACCAGCCAATTGGGGGAGTACAAGTTCAAGAAATTTAAGCGGTTGGAAGAGTGGCCAATTACAATCCCTCCGGAGCTGGCACCCATCTTGACCAAAATTTTGACAGAAAGGTTTCTCACTGGGAGAGATGAGGAGGATGAACTAGCTTGGGGTTATGGGAACCTTGGGGTTTATACTGTGAAGGAGGGATACGATAAGATCCTCCCAGAGCCTCCCCCTCATTTATTTCCGGTTCAAGATTGGAGGAAGATATGGCATTCCAAGGGCTGGCCGAAAGTGAACTTCTTTGCCTGGCAGTTTATGCACAATGGAATTCTCACCTTTGACAATCTCAGAAATAGAGGAATCATCGGTCCATCTCAGTGTGTGTTATGCCACAAGAATGAGGAAACAGCTGATCATCTGATGTTTGAGTGCCCCTTCACACGGCAGATTTGGAAGCGTTGGTTCTCTCACTATAAAATCCAGGCTAATGGTGATCTGACTCGGACCAATATTTGGGAAAGATGGAAGAGAGGTAGATTTAAATCTAAAGCTCTTCGAATTGGTTGGGAGCTTGGTTTACTTTTCATCTGGTGGCAGGTGTGGTTGGAGAGAAATGCTCGTATTTTCCGAGAAACCTTCTCCTCGCTAGATGGAATTTGGCAGGTCATCTGGAGCAAAGTCGTGGAAACGGTTGCCATCTATGCTGAGGAGGAAAATCAGGTTGGTCCTGAGCCACTGGAAGAGGGAGCTATAGAGCAAGAGAGACAGGTTAGAGGTAGCTGGAAACCTCCCCTAGAAGGTTGGATCAAAATCAATACTGATGGAGCTGCAAAAGGCAATCTAGGGAGTGCTGGAATTGGAGTAGTGTGCCGAGATCATGCTGGGTCTGTGCTCTATTGGGAAATGCAAGGTCTGGGACGAGCCACAAACAATGAAGCAGAGGCCTTTGCTATTAAATCTGCTTCCATCTGGGCTGTTAAGCAGGGACACAGGAAGATAATTCTTGAGTCTGATTCCCAAATTCTGGTTGGCGCTCTAGACTGCATGAGGAACTTTGCCTCGAAAGCTTGGAGGTTGCGGATTCTGGTCTCTCAAATCAAGGAACTATGGAGGGAATTAGATGATGTGATCCCCGTCTATGTGAGTAGAGATTTAAATAAGGCGGCCGATTTCCTTGCAAAGTTGGGTGCTGAGAAAGAGGTTGGGATGCAGCTGCACAGTGACATGCCTGTGGAGGATGCAGTGATTAGGCAAGGTCTTGAACGATCCTTGAGACAATGAGCAAAGTTTATGCTAAGGGAGGTTTTTGTCGCGATATCGCGACCTGTAGCGCCGTCGCGGCCTCTGGTGGGAAGCTGTCGCGATATCGCGACAGGTTGCGCCGTCGCGGCCTTTGGAGGGAACCTGTCGCGATATCGCGACATGTCGCGCTGTCGCGGCCCTTGGAGAGATGCTGTCGCGATTTCGTGACCTGTTGCGCTGTCGAGGCCTTCAGTGGGAAGTTGTCGCGATTTCGCGACCTGTTGCGCCATCGCGGCCTTTGGCTGGAAGCTGCAGCGATTTCGTG
Source organism: Wollemia nobilis (assembly GCA_028583015.1). Classification (NCBI taxonomy): domain Eukaryota; kingdom Viridiplantae; phylum Streptophyta; class Pinopsida; order Araucariales; family Araucariaceae; genus Wollemia; species Wollemia nobilis. The sequence goes on from JAQPPZ010014470.1 coordinate 11,399,473, forward strand.
ACGCTTTTGGAGCAGGGGCGCCAAGGAGGATAATCGTCGCGATATCGCGACAATTTTTGTGAATTGGAGCCAAGAGGAAAATCCTCCGCGATTTCGCGACATTTTTGAAGATTGGAAGCCACAAGGAGAAATCGTCGCGATATCGCGACAGTTTTGGACAATTGGCACTAAGGGGAAAACGAAGCAAGGGCAGGCGAGCGCCTTGAAGAAAACTCGTCGCGATATCGCGACACTTTTGAAGACTAGGCGCAATGTGGAAAACTCGTCGCGATATCGCGACAGTTTTGAGGATTGGGAGCTGAAAGGAAAACTCGTCGCGATTTCGTGACACTTTTGGCGATCTGGAGTCATGGGGAAAACTCGTCGCGATATCGCGACACTTTTGTCGACTGGGTGCAAAGTGGAAAACTCGTCGCGATATCGCGACACTTTTGGGGGTTGGGTGCCGAAAGGAAAACTCGTCGCGATTTCGCGACACTTTTGGCGCATAGGAGTCTTTGGGAAAAATCGTCGCGATATCGCGACACTTTTGAAGACTGGGCGCCAAGTGGAAAACTCGTCGCGATATCGCGACACTTTTGCAGGTTGGGCGCTTTGGAGAAAACTTGTCGCGATTTCGTGACATTTTTGGAGATCAGGAGCCATTTGGAATTCTCGTCGCGATTTCGCGACACCTTTGGTGATGGGGCGCCGAAGGGAGCTGCCGTCGCGATTTCGCGACATTTTTGGCGATCGGGCGCCGAGGGCTCTTGCTGTCGCGATATCGCGACATGTCGCGTTTTCGCGACTGGTGGCTATGGCGCGGCCGAGGCGGGTTTGATTGTCGCGATTTCGCGACATGTCGCGTTTTCGCGCCCTGTTGACTTCTGTGCTCTGCGGTGGAATGTGTTGACTTTTTAAGCTCAGCGCTTGTAATCTGTTCTTTGCTCTTGGTTGGGATGTGTTTGCTCCCATTTGTAACTGTTCTTTGTTTTAATACAAGTTTTTCAATTTTTTCAAAAAAAAAAGGATAAAGCATGACATGCTTCTCACCCTTTAGAGTTAATCCATAGTGACATTTAAGGTCCTATGGCTAGCCACTCCATTGTTGGTTCCAAGTATTTTCTTGCATTTGTTAATGGATTTTCAGGTTTCTTTGGATTTAAATCATCAAATCCAATGATGAGTCTTTTGCAAAGCTCAAGGATATCCAAGCATTAGTAGAATATCAAAGTGAGAAGAAGAATAAGTGTCTGAGCACTGATTTTGAAGATTATTTCAACTCTTATGCCATCACATGGCAAGGAAGTGTTCGCTACACTTTGCAATGGACTGGGGTAAATGAACAAAACAATAAGGTCATCATGGATATGGCTTATTGTACGCTTCATGCTAAGCAGATAGATCTCAAAGTTTGGAAATAGTCCATTGTGTTGCTTATATTATCAACAAAATCTTCTCATGTCAAAGGCATGACCTCCTATGAGAGATGGATAGGCGAGCAGACTTTAGTTTTGCACTTAAAGATTATTTGGTTTAGTTGCATGAGCATATATCCCTATTGAATAGTGAAACAAGCTTGATCCTAATAGTAACATATGCATCTTTGTTGCCTTCAGTGATGAGTCAAATGCATATCGATTCTATGATCTAGCTACCTACAATGGGATCATTAGGAGAGATGTTTTTGAGGAGGTTATCATTCATGGGCCTTTTGGATCTCTTTTGAATTTTCTTGTTGATTCTTTGTCATCTTATTTGGTTCATGTTGATACATTCCCTTGACATGTTGATATTGTTTAGTCTTTAGTTGTGTGGATATACTTCTTTGAGTGATGTTGCTTCTTCCCCCAACACTTCAGTTGTTGTTTCAAATCCTCCTCCTATCCTTAATGTTGCTTCAATGGATGAGTTTCTACCTCTATGCACTTGTCCTCTAGTTGAGACAAAGTCAATGTCCAAGTGGGCTAGGTCTGCTTATAATTAGACTAAGGGGTGTCCCAAGTGAGAAGTAACTATGACAACTAAGTAAGACTTAATTATGAAGATCAGAAATGGGAGTTGATTACTTTTACCCAAGAGCAAAAACATTGTTAAATGCAAATATGTCTATATGACCAAATTTGATGCAGAGGGTCAGATAGAAGTAAAAAGTTGTCTTGTTGCAAAAGGCTTCTATCAGAAGGAAAGAGTTGAGTTGACTGCAATGAAAATTTTCCCTATGTTGCTCGCATGAACTCTATTTCTATGATCATCTCCATTGTCACTTCACCTTCTTGGAAGGTTCATCAAATGGATGTAAATAATGTTTTTCTTCATGGGGACCTTTACTAGGCAATCTCTATGAAACAAGCATTAAGTTTTCTTCATGATGGGCCCATTGCATTGGTTTTCAGAACTAAGAAGTCCTTGTATGGGCTTTAAGTTTTTTACCAAGCCCCACAAGCATGGTCTGAGAACATCCACACATTCTTTTTCAATTGTGCCTTCTATGGTTGCAAATGTGAGCATGATGTTTACGTCAAGCATATGATATTTGGACTCTTATCATTGTGCTTTATGTTGATGACCTGATTATCACTTGAAGCTAGACTTCCATGATTCAGGACATGAAAATACAGCTTTAGGATTCTTTTGAGATGACAGATTTGCACCTACATCATTAAGTTATGAGCATTCACATCGTTTGGTCCTCTTTAAGGATCTCTCTTTCATAGCCTGATATGCTTTGGATCTTATACAGTGGCTCAAGATGAAGGATAGTAAGCCAACTTGCACTTCCTTTGCTCAAAAGGTGAAGCTTGAGGCTACATGTTCTCCTTTGGTTAATGTTATTGTCTGGATGTCCTTGGTAGGTAGTCTTGTTTATCTTACCCTCACTAGAACACACACAGCTTTTGTTGTGAGTCTTCGTTCTAGACGGAATTTGTGCTACATCAAACTATTCACATTGGCATTCATTGCATAGCAAAGGCTCCTCTTCTTTTGTCATGATACATAGATGCAAATTAGGCCAGTGATCTTGATGAGTGCAAGTCTACTATATGTTATTTATCTTTTCTTGGATGTTGACCTCTTTTTATCTGTATCAAGAAATAACGTACTATATCTCTATATTCCATGAAAACAGGATATCAGAAACACCTTGAGTGGATGCAAATTCTTGTTAAGCAATTTGGATCTTCCTAAAAAAGCCCCAATACCATGTAACAATTGAAGTGCTATCCAATTGGTGCACCATCTAATGGAGCATCCTTGGACCAAGCATATTGAGATTTGGATACATGACATTTCAAAGTTTTATCGAAAGTGTCAACCTGTGCTTGCAGCTTGCAGATATTTTCACTAAGGCCATCCAAAAAAGTCACCTCCCTTAGTTTATGAGATCATCTTGGTATTAAGGGCTGCCATTAAGAGCAGAATTTCAATAATATCTTCTCTACATGGCCTCTATTCATATCTTCTCTACATGGCCTCTATTCAGATTAAGAGGCAATACTGAAATGCCAGTAATCCACTTTTGCCATGATCCATATTGTGATATTGTATTGGGCATTGGCCCATTGGCCCTTTTTCTCCTTGAGAAGTGATGTAGTGATGTTTATATTATTTAATGATCCAATAGCAGGTTGGTTTCACACTATTTGTGCTCATGTATCGTGATACATGCTTATGCCCGTACTCCTTATCATTTGTACAAATTATTTTCATTGCTAATGAAGAATTTTGGTGTTTAAGGACACCACTTTGTATCTTTTCATGTTTCCCTTTTCAGTAGGGATACATATTTACGGCCCTACTCCTCATTTATACATTAATTGAGATTCTTTTCATTGCTAATGAAGAATTTTGGCATTTAAGGACACCACTTTGTATCTTTTCGAGTTTCCCTTTTCAATAATAATGTTTGCTTTTTTTCCGTTTTGTGAGAGTTAATGAGATTCCTTTTGGTTCTCTCTGTTGTGGAATTCTTAATTGTCCCATAGCTTGCACACTTTTTTCATTGCTAAAGGCTATTGATGCAGTCCATTATATAATTTCCCCAGAAAGACTGTGTGTAGTCCATACAGACCTGTGCTTAAATAGGGAGACAAGACCCACATTCCAATCTCACAAGAACCCACCTGTTAAATGAGAAATTGGCAAGAAATGGCAAATGGAAAATATGATGGAATAGCTGCCTGAAATGTTTCTTCACAAAAAATGGTTAGGCCTTTTAATAGAAAAATATAAAATATATAACAATATTTGTTTTCCCCCAAAAGAATTAAAATATTATGGCGAGTTATCTAGATTCTACTTGATGCAGAGATCAACTGGGTTGATTGCAAATTTATAAATTGTAAATACAATTAAGGTCCCACACAATAATAAGCCTGTAAAGTGTAAACTGTGCTATGTTATATAGCTTTGCCACATAGTACAATGGGAAACAAAAAAGGAAGCAAACCCTAAAAACGGGTTAGATAGGTCTGGTTAGGTGCCCGATGACAAAATCTAATTGGAAGATCCCTTCTCCAAAATGAACTAATTAGTTAATCTAGACGCTGGGTACTATTAGAATCTTATATGATTGGTTCTTTAAAATCTTTAAAAATTATGAGAAGTCTCATATTGAATTATGATTTCATCTTTCAATCCCCACCAGAAGAAACCCTGAGCTTTGGCTTTGCAAGGTCCACAAGCATTATGTCCCCTGTATTTTTCGAGTCCAATTTATGTGCAGGAAAGCACTAATGTTATGCTATCCTCTTATAGTACTTAAATACGTTACTCTTTAGACCTCCTATCTAAAATACACAGATATGGAAATCCAAAAAAATATTTTTTTTTCCTGGCTCACCAAGCAAGTCTTATAGGCCTAACTGTTACTGAAAAAATTACCTTTACTTATATATTATTTTTAAAAATATAGGTGATAAAGGTTACTGAGAAAATTGGTGCCCCATAATCAGGCAGAAATAAATATAAAGGCAATCTGAAAACTATGGCAAGTCAAAATTCCAAAAAAAAAAAAAAATGGAAAATAAGGTGATCTCTTAAATTTTCAATTTTCTGAATTTCAGGCTTATTGAGTTTCTTCTTCCGTTATCCCCAAATTCAAAGCAAATTTACAAAAACGAATCATAAGTCAATTATGATGAAAACCTTGTAACTGCAGAATGTTCGTATTCAGGAAGAATGGAGAGACAAAAATTGAATTCTTCATGTGAAGGATTCCATGCAGAGATATTCACAGCCCATCTCTGAACTCCTCGCTCCATTTTTCACGTCAATTTAACTTAGTGGATTTACAATTAAAGGGAGGGTTATATCTAATATTAAATAATATATATTAATTCGTCAGAAGCATATCCTCCTCCTCCTGAATTGCACATAGCATTAAGATGCGTTTTTTTTTTAAAGAGTTGAACACGCTGTATGGAGAGAGCTAATGCTGTAAAGCTAACAAGAGAAGCTTGCCCAAAGGGGTTTTAAACAGGGTTTCAATGTATAAACATAAAAATACTTTATAATGTTAGTGATAATGTAATCTGAAAAATAATTGTTAAGATTAAGATTAAAATTAAAATAATAGAAAAAAATAAATATTGAGAATTTAGGAATGTTGTTTATTTAATTTTTTTTGGGTTATGGTTAGAGTATTTTTTTTGTCTTATTTTTTTATATTTTTATATAGAATTGTTTATTTAGATAACGAGTTTTATGTTATTTTATGTCATTGCTCAGATAAGGACTAGCTCTCATAGGCTTAGATGTGAAACAGAGAGATGGACAACACTCAAAGAACAATGGGAAGAAAGGATATGTACTCTATGCAACACAAGGGCAGTAGAGACAGAGGAACACTTCATCTATAAATGCCCGAGTTTTTCAGATATCCGTGACAAATACAAAGAAACACTTGGAAACAAGTTTATGACAGATTTATTTGAAGACAGTAAAATAAAAAAAGTTGGGGAATTGCTAACACAAATCAGCAGGAGAAGGAACAACCTTCTCAAAGATATTAAAGATCATATGATATGATTTGAGTAATTGTACTTCCATATTTGAGGTCCCATAGACCATATTTGGGTCTCATGGACGTAATTAAAATCTTTCATTTCATGCGAAATTTGAAGAGTTTTAAAATAAGTGGTTATATGAAAGAATCCAAACAATATTGAGGGAGATACTTTTATGTGAAGATAATTGTTTAGAACAAGAGTAACATTAGGGTATTTTTTTTTAAAACAATGTCTCATCATCTTTCGGGAGTCATATCTTTGCAAAGAATTATCTGATTCAAATGATTCTTTGATCAATGTGAGCAAAAATTGAAGAGCTTTAAAATGAGTGGTCATATGAAGGAATCCGAACAATATTGAGTTCAATGTGATTCTATGAAGTCAGACATCCAAAAAAGGGCAATGATGACTTTTAAAGTCACAAGAAAATGAAATTACAAATATCTATCCGCCAAGGTTTGAAAGATAGGTGGAACAATGAATGGTTAGGGCATCAACGAGGCAGGACATTCTATCTATACCAAATCATGTAAATCCTTTATTTAAGGTCTATTCTTTTCTAGTGTCCAACATAATAGCTGATTAATATTAAAATTAAGAATTCAATTTGTTTATATGAACCATTGCTTCTATATATCAAAAAAAAAATTCAATTTGTTTATATGAAATTCATAATATTAAGTGAGCAAATATAAATTTTGAAAAACTAGAAAAATAAATTTGATACTTATTGTTGCTTGATACAAGTAAATATTATTATAATTAATTTTTTTAATTAATTAATTATTAAATCTAATCAAATTGCAAGATTTTTTAAGCAGGTAAAACTTTTTAATGTGAGAAATGTGTGTACAAGTGTGTGCATAAATTTATACTTATGGTAAATCCTTTCTATTGAATAACAATTTTGAAAGAAAATACATCTTCATAGATAATACTATATCTTGCATCCTTAAAAAAAAGTAGGATCCATATTTGTTTCAATCTCATAAAATTACTTAATCTAACATTCAAGTTATAGTTATCATATCAAATATTGAATTTACATGTAAGATTATATCAACCTTATCTTTAACATATCTCCAATACATAAAAATATCCAATTAAATACAAAAATTTACAAAATATAATAATTTTTAATGAAACTAATCAATCAAATTCATGCAACAACATTATAATATTAATTAAGCAAATCAAATAAAAAGTATTAGACTCTACAATAAGTATTCCAATATCAATTTACAAACTTAATTTTCTTTGGGATGAATCTTGATGAGTAATCCCATGATAGGGATAGGGCTAGGATCATAACTTATTTTTTCATTAAGATTTATCAAAGACCACTTGTATTTGGATACTAAATGGTATATTTTTACTAATATTTCTATCTTTGCAAAATCATAACTTGGACAAATACGAGATCCTCTTCCAAATGGTATGAAACAATAAGGAAGAATATAACTTTCAAAATGAGATGGATCAAATTTATATCTTATGATCCATATGTGTGCTACTTGACACCCAAGCTAAATGCAAAAAATATTAAAAATACATGAAATCTAAATAATAGTAACATTTGTAAAAAAATACATACATAAATCCATCTATTATATATATATAATCATTTATAAATTTATTTCATTAATAGGCTTATACCATTTTATATTCAGTCTTAGATAAATACAATCAAATAGGCAAACGAGGATAATAAAACATAATAATAATAATGATAATAATCCATCTATATTATGAATTTACTTTATTCTATGCATGACATTAATTAAAAACCATTCCATGTATCATATAAATTTATTTCGTTATTATTTTTTAATGTTTCATTTTCGATCATATACATTTTAAAATGTGAAAGATTAAAAATAATTTCTCAATAATATTAAAATGCTTGTAAAGTCAGAAATGTATATTTAAGAAAAATATTGGTGGAAATATTTTTTTGATTGATAACGGGTTTTTTTAAAGGGACCAAAAACCTTATAAACAGTTGTAGAGAGAATCCTGTGAAGGTTCAAGTCTTTACATGATAAGCCAAAAGTGGAAGTATGAGTTATGTATGGTTATTTAATTTGGGGTTATGATCTATAATTTTTTTTTTTAAACAAAATATTTCATAATATTTTTTTGTTAAAAGAATAAAGGATATAAATACAAATTAATATTTTTTTATTATAAATAAGTTAAATGTGGCTTTTATTGAGGTTGCTCTTATAAAAAAAACAAAATATGATATTATTATTATGTCAATTAAACCATATCCAACTTGTTTTTTCTATCAAATATATTATTCATTTATTCTTTGAATTTTAGAATGTATAATCTCTTATGCAATGGTTATACTATTAAAAAAATTACCATGAACAAAACCACCTTATTATTATGAGATAGAGCAATCTAAAATGGTTTTCAAATTATTTTCTATAAAATTCAAAATTATCTTATGAATCATATTATACAGGTTTATTGGAAGAAAATTATTAAAATATTTTGCGTCACCTTTTATAGGAACCAATGCAATAAATATGGTGTTGATCTCAACTACTGTAGCCTTCTTTTTTTCAACCTCTAAAACCATAACCAACATGTCATTCTTCAACAAGTCCCAAAAAAATTGAAATAAACTTGTCATTCTAGCCTCTAATATTTATATGGAATTTATATATATTATTTTAATGGTACGAGGGTAAATATATATTGATGTATTATTATAGATATTATATATATTATATAAATTATCATTATATAGATATATTTTATTTACTTATTATTTTTATCATATATATATATATATATATATATATATATATATATATATATATATTATTTTTATTTGAAAGATTTTCTTCTTCTAATTTCATAAGGAGTTCCATGTAGGATGAATATCATTCATCAATATATAAAATGAATCTTTTATCATAGGCAATAGGATATTAGGGTTCTTGGAAAATACCTACCACACTTTTGTAGGTGTTGGCATTTTTTCCACATTGTTTTTGTTGTTACTGTTCATGTAAAAGAATGCACAAATAGTAGAGATACTAATTCTTCTGTGTGTCCCTCCAAGCACTTTGAAAGGGAAAATGTAAAAATCTCTATAAGTTTTGTGTCAGAGCAAAGTAACTATAACTATCGCGATATCGCGACATGTTGCAGTTTTGCGACGTCAAATGCAGAAATCAGCTAAGTACAAAAAATGTCGCGATATCGCGACATGTCGCATTTTCGCGACCTATCACGTTTTCGCGGTCAAAACAGTCAACGAAAGCAATGAAGTCAAACTGTCGCGATATCGTGACATGTTGGAGTTTCGCGACTTGTTGCGGTGAGGGAGAACTAATTGAAAAGTTGTCGCGATATCGCGACATGTCGCGTTTTCGTGACTTGCGATGGCCACAGAGCAGAGTGATAGAAAATGTCATGATATCGCGACATAAAGCAGCCAAGGGCAATGTCAATGAAAAATGTCACGATATCGCGACAAAAAAGCGAGAAAGGAGCAAATAGCAGAAATCGTCGCGATATCGCGACATGTCGCATTATCGTGAAAGGGCTGAAAGATAAACACAAGGCGAAGAAAAATGTCGTGATATCATGACATTTTTGGGGACGAAGCCAAGACGGAGGAACTTGTCGCGATATCGTGACAGGAAGCGGCAACGATAGAGAAGGCAAGAAATTGTCGCGATTTCGTGACATGTTTGACAGGAAGGGCAAAGCGCAGAGAAATGTCGTGATTTCGTGACATGTCACGTTTTTGCGAGGAGGAAGCAAGGAGGCAGCTAGATTGTATGGAATGTCGCGATTTCGTGACATGTCAAATTTTCGTGGCCTAAAAGCATCAAAGTAAAAGAAGATAGAAAATGTCACGATTTCATGACATATTGTGGAGATAAAGCCAAATGGCGAAACATGTCGCGATTTCACGACTTGTTGAAGACCGAAGAGCCAAACGGAGAAAATGTCGCGATATCGTGACATGTCGCATTTTCGTGACCTGTCGCATTTTCGTGGAACCAAGACTGACAAGTACAAGGCAGAAAGAAATTGTCACGATATCGCGACATGTCGCGTTTTCATGATGCAGGAGCCAAAAGGACAATGCCAAGTATGAAATGTCATGATTTCGTGACATGTCGAGGAGACGAAGCCAAAGGGAGAAAGATGTCGTGATTTCATGACATTTTTGGAAATAGAGTCCAGCAGAAGAAAAGTGTCATGATTTCATGACATGTCTTGTTTTCACGATGTGAAAGCACGAAAAGAACAAAATGGTACGGACTATCGCGATTTCATGACATGTCCCATTTTCGCTACTTGCAGGAAGATGAAAGCCAAGGAGGAGAAAGATGTCACGATTTCGTGACATGTTGCAGTTTCACGGGTATACAGAAGAAAAGGACACAGAAGGAAGAAGATGTCATGATTTCGTGACATGTTTTATTTTCGTGACTTGGAGTAGCGAAGAAGGCAGGCGAAGGAAAATGTCACGATTTCGTGACATGTTGAGGAAAGAAGCCCAAACAAAGGAGAATGTCGCGATTTCATGACATGTCATGAAGACAAAGCTAAACTAAGAGAAGACGTCGCGATATCGTGACATGTCGCATTTTCGTGACTAGGAGGCAAAAAAGAAGACAGTAAGGTAAAAGTGTCATGATTTTGTGACATGTCGCATTTTCGTGACTTGTCTCATTTTCGTGATCGAAGCAATAACAAAGGCCCGATACAGTTCTGTTTGCATTTTCCTTCAAAATTGCATAGGAGAATGTGAAGAGAAGATAAGGATCAAATAAAATCTCTCCAACTGATTTTGAGATCGTGGTCAAAGAGGCTCAAAGATTAAATGTTGTTGATTACCGATGTGCGCAAGATAGAAGAACATGAGGCAGTTTTTGATGCCACCAAAATTAAAGACGCCTCCAGCATTAAAAGTTCTTGTTCGTGGTCTCCTAACAACTTTTGGCTTGCCCTGATAATGGCCATTTAATGTGTGATTTCTTCGAGGCAGATTAAGGGGGATTGTTTCTCTTTTCAAGTGCCTATTTTGTGGACCTCTTCTTCGAAATCTGTTGTATGTTTTAAATGTTGTGATGCAAAAGAGAGAGGGAAGACCTCTATAAATATTCATGTATATCTAAAGCAAAGAAGGTTAGACATTTTACAAGAAAGCTCTCTAAGCTCTCTGCATCAATAGAAGTGACTCGACTTCTGAAATTTGCAAGCATTCTTATGTGTGTGATGTCCCCCTATTTTAAAAGTCATTTCTATTTATGCTCATGCTCTTGCTGATAGGTTTTGAATTTTGCATTCTGAATTCGAACGTTGTTGGATAGTGAGTATATTTTGAAATGCGATCTGGAGGTTATCTCTACAAAGGTGTGAGTTCAATTCTGTTGCTTTCCCTTTATTAGATGTTGTTATAAAACTTGGTAGAATTCTTGCTGTTAGTCTGCCCCAAATTATACACTTTGGCCTGTGGCCATATTTCCATCTCTTTCTATTATTTCCCTTTCTTTCAGCATTTTTCCATTTCTTTCCTGCATCCTTATCTTCAAAACCAGTTTAGATTAGTTTGGGAGCCAACCCTCTCTGGAGATTGGCCCGGGAGACTTCTCTTTCTCTCGGCCTTTCAATGTTGGCCAAGTCTAGGGCGCATATGCATACAAAATCCTTTCCTATGGCAGATTTGTGACCAACAGTTTTTGGCACGCCCGGTGGGACAGACTGTTTCTGTCTCAGAAAGATCCATAATCGATGGGACTCACAAGTTCCATTTGTTGACACCCAGAGGAATCAAGATTTTGATGAACTGTCTTGACCTCATAGCGGAGATTGTAAGTTCATCTGGTGACTCTGTTGAAGGTGATTGTATAGTACCTAGAAATTTCTAATCATGAAGCTGGTGAAAATCTTTGCTTCATGATCACGAGATCAAGTGCCAAAGAATCGAAAGATCCAGTCGAATTCTTTGAGATTGATGTTCAGAACTGGAGGGAGCGCTCAAGATTGGTAAGTCCTATGAACCCATCATTTGCTATCTCATCGTAGGTTGCAGGTCAGTTTGTGCCATCTTCGACTCCTCCCAGTACTGCTACGAGCTTGCTACATCCAGATCCAGTAGCCCAAATGGCCCAGCATCCTCCACCAAGGAAGTTCTCGACATGGAATAGTTCGGGAGCCTTGAATTTATTGGCACAAAATCTAGTCCCTCAAGCTGCTTTGAAAGCTTTGCCGACCTATGATGGTACTGGTAAAACTGCTTATGAGCATATTAACGATGTAGCCTCTTTGGCGGCTATCCATGACATAACGGATGAAGACGTAATGATAAAGTTGTTGGTGTTGTCACTGAGAGGGAAATTGTTGTATTGGTACCGAACATTGCAACCAGGCACTATTGCATCATGGGATCAATTAGGAGAACTGTTAGTCAAAAATTTTCATGAACAAGCTGATCCATACTCCTTATTGCATCAATTTAATGCAATTCAAAGGCACCCATAGGAGGAGATAGCTGACTTCAATGTCAGATTTACCAGAAGCTGGCAGAGGATTCCTGATGGTCTTCGGCCCGCTCATGAGCTAGCTGCATTCTATTATCTCAGAGCTTTTAACACAGACATCGGTTGGGCTGTCCGGTAGTCCAATGTGACTACATTTCTAGAGCTATTTGAACAAGCGCAAAAGGTGAAAGCTGACTTGATCGCCATAGGTAGGCTTCCTCCAAAGGTAACAATGCCTATCTTACCTGATCTTCCTAAGCATTTGTATTCTGGTTCATTTTTGTAGCCTATGCCTTCCATGCATCCTATTCCATCATGGAGCTCAAGTGCGCCTCAGATCGCACCCATTCGAGTTCCCCAAATCCCTGCTCCAACTATTCCATAGTTGCCTGCACCAAGCATTCCGCAATTACCAGCACCCATTTCATTCCCAACATTGCCTGCACCGCCAGCACCTCTACCTCTATCGGCACCTCCTGCGCCCTCAAATCTTGATCCTTTCACAATCCTATTACAAGAGGTGCAATCTGCTAATTCAGCTATAAGAGCGATGGGAAATAAAATCACAATTATTGAAAGAAAGCAGGTCGAGAGAGATTTCCAACCCAGGAGATTTCAACCTCCGTCGATCACTAGAGAACAAGCGGCTTCAACAAGCAAAGTGCCTAAAAAGAACTCGACTGTGTTGACGAATGAGGAAGTTGGCCCTGCAGAAAGAACATATTGGTGCTCTACATGTAATGATCCACATGGTGAAGACACTTGTATGGTTCATTTGAACTATGTACAAACATTAGCCGCAAGCTCTTCTGGAGGACAAGTTAATATGATTACTGAGGTAGATCATAATTTTATGGTTCCATCTGAAGAACAAGTCTCAGTTCTCACGAGAACCGGGAAGAAGCTAGTCACTGTAGATCCAACAGAGATGGAACCATTAAGGGTACCAGCTGATCCAAAGATGCAGAATGAGAAGAAACAAGTACAAGTGAAAGCTCCTATTTTAGTACCAAATCCAGATTCACCTATTCTGTTGAAAGATCTTTTGCCACCACGAGCAAAGGAAAGATTGCAAGAAAAAGCCTCAACTTCATAGGCAAGAGCTGAAACAGAGGACCGAGCCAGAGAAAAGCTCAAGTACCCATCTTTGACTAAAATATTGAGGGTAGAAGCCACTCAGCAATATCGGAGCAAATATGAAGACATTATTGAAAAGAGGGAGTCTGGTGCATCTGCATACAATATTGTTGAAGAATTGAAGAAGATTCCAGCCAAGGTTAGTCTCTATGATGCATTACAATTACCTGGGCAAGTTGATTTGTTACAAGAATCATTGAAGTCTGTGAAAGATAATGAGAAGAATCCTACCCAGATGATTTTTGCTCAAACATTAACTACTTCAGCCACTGGAAAAAATAGACCACCCCCATTTTATTTGTCACTCGGGATGGAGGGTTGGATAGTGCACAACTGCATGATTGATTCTGGTGCTGCGACAATTGTCATGCCAAAGGCAGTTTGCGAAGTCATGGGTATGGAGTATACAAGAAGTAGCCCTGGTGTCTTGCAGTTGGACGGGACTCCCATGAAAATAGTGGGTGTAATCAAGGATGTTCCTATTGTTCTACATAGTATGCCTCAGATTATAGTAATTCAGGAGATAGTTGTGGTCGATTTGGAACCATATTTCAGTATGTGTTTGTCGAGAGAATTCACTGCCAAGTTGGGAGGCTACCTTTCTCTGGATTATTCTCACTTGGAGATTCCTTTCAAAGGAAGAAGAATCCGGATCTCCAATGAGAAGCCTTCTACTTTTCATATAGAGAAGATGGGAGAAGAAGAAAAGTCCACACATTCTGTTCACATGATAACTGAAGAATTGGAAGATCCTGATTTGATGGATGAAGTCCTGGATGAGCCTCGCTTAGAGGATGAGTTTTCAATGCTCGATTTTAATGCCATGGTGGAAACTAAAATTGGTTGTTACTCCATTACAAAGCCTAAAGAGGTTGAAGTAAAACTGCCTCCTGATCAAGTTGGTCAAGACTTTGTGCCCGATCAATTATGGAAGTTGTATTTTGATGGAGCACGATGTAAAAATGGTGCAGGAGCAGGGATTGTTCTTATTTCTCCCTCTGGCCTATAGAAAACATATCCATATCGACTGACCTAGAGTTGTACTAACAATGCTTCGTTGAGTATGAAGCGTTGTGCCTAGGTTTGAAGAAGGCAAAAAAATTGGGGATTGAACAATTGCAGATTTTTGGTGACTCTGAATTGATTGTGAATCAAGTACCGAGCAAGTGCATCTCCAAGCAGCATTATCTCAAGGTGTACTGCAACAAAGTTTGGGACCCTGGAAAACATCACAAGTTCGAGGTAATATGAGAAGGTCCATCTTTTGCTCTAGAAAAAAAAAAAAAAAAAAAATTTAACTTCGGCTCCTTTTGCACACGAGCCCGCAGGTATGTTTATTTCTTCCTTTTTTTCTCTTCCTTCCCAGCAGTTAGTGGCTTTCCTCTACTTCTTTCTTCCACTTCCTCATTTTCATTCCCTTCCTCTCCTACTCCTTCTTCTGTACATAATCAAGCCACTGCTATTGTTTCTACTCCCCTCTCTGATGTTCCCATTTCTACTTTCCCTTTCTTCTAATTCTTTGTCTTGTGAGTACTTCGTCACAGCCACAGTTTCTACCACCATCTCCATTCCATTCACTTCCATTTCATTATCTATTTCATAGCAGCTGGTAGCACAGTAGCACCCTCTTCAATTGTTGTATCTACCACTTCTGCTCTGCCATTTTCCACCATTCCATCATTCACCATTCCCATTCCATGGCCTGTGCATCCGCTGGTCATCATTCCATTCATTTCCATTTTTGTAGTTCAGGTGCGTTTCACTACTGCCATGGAGATCCTTGCACAACACCTAGTGATTACCCAGCTCAACCGAGCTAGGCAAAGTGCAGTAGTTCTAAAGAAATAAGGGAGTTCTGCTCTTCCATAAATTTTTGCTATAGGTCCTATTTTTGAGTATCGAGTACCAGCAAGAGATTGTTGCAGCAACCCGTAGAGACGTCCAACATCAACCAACACTCATTTCTTTTGTCCCTCCTATTTCTTGACTCTATTACCCAATGGATAAAGGCCTGAGGTTCGTGCATACAGCAGAACTGTATACCCCACGAGCCGCCAAGAATGTTGGCATTTTTGCCACATTGTTTTTGTTGTTATTGTTCATGTAAAAGAATGCACAAATTGTAGAGATACTAATTCTTCTATTTCAGCTTGAAAGGGAAAATGTAAAAATCTCTATAATTTTAACAAAGTAACAAATATCACGATATCGCGACATGTTGCAGTTTCGCGACGTCAAATGCAAAACAACTAAGTAAAGAAAATGTCGCGATATCGCGACATGTCGCATTTTTGTGACCTATCACATTTTCACGGTCAAAACAGTCAACGAAAGCAATGAAGTCAAACTGTCGCGATATCGCGACATGTTGGAGTTTCACGACTTGTTGCGGTGAGGGAGAACTAATTGAAAAGTTGTCACGATATCGCGACATGTCACATTTTCGCGACTTGCGATGGCCACAGAGCAGAGTGATAGAAAATGTCACGATATCGTGACATAAAGCAGCCAAGGGCAATGTCAATGAAAAATGTCATGATATCGCGATAGAAAAGCGAGAAAGGAGCAAATAGTAAAAATCGTCGCGATATCGTGACATGTCGCGTTATCATGGAAGGGCTAAAGATAAACACAAGGCGGATGAAAAATGTCGCGATATCATGACATTTTTGGAGATGAAGTCAAGCAAGAGAACTTGTCGCGATATCGCGACAAGAAGCGGCAACGACAGAGAAGGCAAGAAATTGTCATGATTTCACGACATGTCAGGACAGAAGGGCAAAGCGCAAAGAAATGTCATGATTTCGTGACATGTCGCAATTTCGTGAGGAGGAAGCAAGGAGGCAGCCAGATTGTACGAAATGTCATGATTTCGTGACATGTCAAATTTTCACGGCCTAAAAGCATCAAAGTAAAAGAAGAGAGAAAATGTCACGATTTCATGACATATTATGGAGATAAAGCCAAATGGAGAAACATGTCGCGATTTCATGACTTGTTGAAGACCGAAGAGCCAAACGGAGAAAACGTCACGATATCGCGACATGTTCCATTTTCATGACCTGTCGCATTTTTGTGGAACCAAGACTGACAAGTACAAGGCAGAAAGAAATTGTCGCGATATCGCGACATGTTGCGTTTTCACGATGCAGGAGCCAGAAGGACAATGCCAAGTACGAAATGTCATGATTTCGTGACATGTCAAGGAGACGAAGCCAAAGGGAGAAAGATGTCATGATTTCATGACATTTTTGGAAACAGAGTCAAGCAGAAGAAAAGTGTCACGATTTCGTGACATGTCTTGTTTTCGCGATGTGAAAGCACAAACACAAAATGGTACGGACTATCACGATTTCGTGACATGTCCCATTTTCACTACTTGCAGGAAGATGAAGGCCAAGGAGGAGAAAGATGTCACGATTTCATGACATGTTGCAGTTTCACAGGTATACAGAAGAAAAGGACACAGAAGGAAGAAGATGTCACGATTTCATGACATGTTTTATTTTCACGACTTGGAGTAGCGAAGAAGGCAGGGAGGAAAATGTCGATTTTGACATGTTGAGGAAAGAAGCCCAAACAAAGGAGAATGTCATGATTTCGTGACATGTCATGAAGACAAAGTTAAACGAAGAGAAGACGTCGCGATATCGTGACATGTCGCATTTTCATGATTGGTGGCAGAAAAGGAAGACAGTAAGGTAAAAGTGTCACGATTTCGTGACATGTCGCATTTTCGTGACCTGTCTCATTTTTATGACCGAAGCAATAACAAAGGCCCGATACAATTCTGTTTGCATTTTTCCTTCAAAATTGCATAGGAGAATGTGAGGAGAAGATAAGGATCAAGTAAAAGCTCTCCAACTGATTTTGAGATCATGGTCAAAGAGGCTCAAAGATTAAATGTTGTTGATTACCGATGTGCGCAAGATAGAAGAACATGAGGCAGTTTTTGATGCCACCAAAATTAAAGACGCCTCCAGCATTAAAAGTTCTTGTTCGTGGTCTCCTAACAACTTTTGGCTTGCCTTGATAATGGTCATTTAATGTGTGATTTCTCCGAGGCAGATTAAGGGGGATTGTTTCTCTTTTCAAGTGCCTATTTTGTGGACCTCTTCTTCGAAATCTGTTGTATGTTTTAAATGTTGTGATGCAAAAGAGAGAGGGAAGACCTCTATAAATATTCATGTATATCTAAAGCAAAAAAGGTTAGACATTTTACAAGAAAGCTCTCTAAGCTCTCTGCATCAATAGAAGTGACTCGGCTTCTAAAATTTGCAAGCATTCTTATGTGTGTGATGTCCCCCTATTTTAAAAGTCATTTCTGTTTATGCTCATGCTCTTGCTGATAGGTTTTGAATTCTGCATTCTGAATTCGAACATTGCTAGATAGTGAGTATATTTTGAAATGCGATCTGGAGGTTATCTCTACAAAGGTGTGAGTTCAATTCTGTTGCTTTCCCTTTATTAGATGTTGTTATAAAACTTGGTAGAATTCTTGCTGTTAGTCTGCCCCAAATTATACACTTTGGCCTGTGGCCATATTTCCATCTCTTTCTATTATTTCCCTTTCTTTCAGCATTTTTCCATTTCTTTCCTGCATCCTTATCTTCAAAACCAGTTTAGATTAGTTTGGGAGCCAGCCCTCTCTGGAGATTGGCCCGGGAGACTTCTCTTTCTCTCGGCCTTTCAATGTTGGCCAAGTCTAGGGCGCATATGCGTACAAAATCCTTTCCTGTGGCAGATTTGTGACCAACAGTAGGATGGGATAAACCATAGTACTTAGAAATTAGCTCATAACTCTTGTTTGCTTACAATATTCTAGGGTTGTTTTAAAAAGACTCAAACATCCTAGAGACTTTGAATAAATACATCTATTTGTCTCACAAATCAGTATGATGTTAAGGGTGTCCTAATATTTTCAAGCCTCTCGAGGACCAACAGTGTGTGTAGTGAATGTTCATTCCTTATCATGAGTAGGGACTGAGTAAACCAATGGTCACTTATGCCAACAAGCTAGCTTATCTATGAGTATCCATAGGTCCTGTCTAGACTTAGCACTACTACATAAGGTGTTGGACATTTTGAGTCCCTAAGTCAAAGTTGTCATTGATGTCACCATTGATGCCACCAGATGGAGTCATCATTAATACCAAAGATTTCAGCAGGAAATAAAGGCAACAAAGATGGTCATTTGATATTCAGCAAGAAGGCAGAAGTTCGAGTGAAACAGTGCAAAAGACAAAAGTTAAAAAGGAGTGATAATATTTATTTTATAAATTATTTAAATTCAGGATGAATTTAAATTTTATAAATAAATTAAAAGACTTTAAAAATATTATAATGGTTAGAAGTGCCATAGTGAAAACCCAAATAAAATATTTGTAATTTTTATTACAATATTTTATATTGCAAAAGTGGGTTTATAAAGTCTAAAAATATTTAAACCCAAAGATTGGGTTTAAAGGTTTAAGACCAAAGATTATTTTAATAAATCCAAAGGTTGGATTTAGAGTTTTAAAAAAAGGCAAAGTTTATTTCCAAAGGGAAGCCGACATAAATAGACAAAGGAAAGCATCGACGTCATAGAAGCCAAAGGGAAGCGCCGATGTTGTTTGATTTAGTTGAAATGCATATTAATACCATGCCAAAGTTGTTTTTGAAATTATCCTTGCTCTAATTTGAATAGAAGCGCATATGAATTAATGCAGAGCTCGTGATAGAGTTGTGCAAATTTCATGGTTTGACTTGATGGCGAAAGAGACAAAAGCTAGCGCATTGATTTATTGGATGCCAACAAGGCCCTTTGGCCTAGTGGCAAGTGGGTAGAAAGCTTACGTTTTGCGTTGCATGGTGGTTAGTGTTCGAAACCCATGGAAGCATTTGGTGGACGTGTTGAAGGTGCCAATCGTTAGGCGCATACGTTTTGCAAGGCAAGGAAGGGGTGTTGAAGCACGTGGTGCTTCTTCCTTCCCAACGAGCTTGTAGCTCGTGTGGTGGTTTGCGCCGTGGGCAAAGACATTTGTGTGGGCTGCGTTGAGAGTTCGAAACTCTCCAAAGGCAAAGGTACATTTTTATGTTTTATTTTATTAATGCCTAAGTTGGAGGTATAAGGTATTTGGTGGTTGAAGTCTTTGCATTGTGATAAAGGTTGGTAGTTGAGAAATATTATTAGGAGTTATAAGGAGAATTTTATTTTTATTTTCAAGTCTTAAATTTTGCTATTGTGGAATATTGAAAGGTTAAGACTTTGTGGGTTGTGTGTTATTTTGAATAAAGGGTTTTGTTATTATTGTGAGGATATTGCTTATTGTTTAAGTTGGAGTGATAAGGTGTAATTGTGATATTATTTTTGTGATATAAAAATTATCCTCTAACCCTTATTGAGTTTGTCAAAGAAGTAATTGTGAGTGTGGCAGATTTG
Organism: Wollemia nobilis; assembly: GCA_028583015.1. NCBI lineage: Eukaryota > Viridiplantae > Streptophyta > Pinopsida > Araucariales > Araucariaceae > Wollemia > Wollemia nobilis. The sequence goes on from JAQPPZ010014470.1 coordinate 11,419,542, forward strand.
TAAGGACAACTACTCTTCAAGAAAAGGTATGGGTAAAATTCTTCTTTGTTGAGTTAGGTGATTGGCTTGATTGAAAATTAAGTTTGGAGTGAAAAGGATTTGATTAGGGTTTCCTTTTTGAAAGTGGTTGAGTTAATGCTTCAAGGTTTTCTGGATTGAGAGTTGTGATTAAACCTTGTTTGATAAGCATTGTTGTTTAGACCATTGGTTGAGTGAAGTACATTGAGTTAATGCTTCAAGGTTTTCTGAATTGAGAGTTGTGATTAAAACCTTGTTTTATTAGCATTGTTGTTGAAGCCAATTGGTTATGCAAAGAACTTGAACTTGAGTTAGAAAAGAACATGAGTATCATTGTTATGTGAGATTTGTTGTTGAGCATTGTTGGAAATATTTTGAGTTGGTTGATACATGCTTGGACTAGGGTTTGTGAGAAAGGGTTGTTCCTTGAGGTGATTGGTTGAGTAGAGTTGATTAAGCCTAGTCAAGTGGATGTGTGAAGTGGTTGTTCAAGTTCCATAAAACAAACTATTCTATATTATGATTTGAGTTGAGATTGAGATTTGAGAATAGAACATATTGAGTCTCTAACAATTCTCTTTATGCTTCTATGAGATTGAGTTGAGATTGAGCTTTGAGTATAGAACATATTGAGTCTCTAACAATTCTCTTTATGCTTCTATGAGATTGAGTTGAGAAAGTGATTGAGCATTGAGTATAGAACATATTGAGTCTCTAAAAATTCTCTTTATGATTCTATGAGATTGGACAAGTTCTATGTGGACTTGTTAAGCTGATTTGAGATAAGTCTTTGAGAAGGCTTGTGGACTAATTTTGTGTGAGCTTTTATGGAAGCTTGCAATGCAGATTTGAGCAAGTCCTAGAGAGGACTTATTGAGCAGAATTTTGGACAAGTTTAAATAGTGAGCTTGTTGAGAATTTTTTTGACAAGTCTAAGGATTTAGGAAAAGTAATGAGATTAGAATTTGAGCAGGTTTAGGTGGACCTATTGAGCAGTATTTGAGCAGGTTCTAAGTGGACTCTATTGAGCATATTTGAGAAGGTTCTGAGTGAACCTATTGAGAAGAGCTTTGGAGGTGATAGAGTAGAGAGGACAGAGTCTCCAGTGGATAGAGATCCATCAGCCAGGATAATTGAGGATAGGTCTTCTGAGTGAGGACAAGAGTCTTCAAGTGGAGAGAGATCCATAGTCAGTGCAATGGAGGTAGTGTCTTCTAGAGGATCACCAGCCAGAGCAGAGGAGAAGGAGTTCTCCTATGGATAGAGATCCACAAACTAGATTTAGGGGATCAACATCTCCTTTGGATAGAGGTCCATAAACATTGTAATTGGGAAGGATTCCCAAAATATTATTTGAGAAATATTTAGAAGAAATATTTTCTCTATGGAGGTAGCCCACATTGGGTGAACCACATTAAAATATATGTCTCTATTGTGTATGGTGTTTTGTGCATTACTTTGATTACTACTATTGATACTACTATCTATACACTACATAATATTGATTTGAAAAGAAAAGTAAAAAGTGGTCTTATACTGTTCACCCCCTCTTAGTATAAGCTTGTGTTCTTCAATTGGTATCAGAGTGGGTTCCTTCAGAAGAGTTTGATAGCTTGAAGGAAAAGTGGTCTAAGAACACAATGGATCAAAAGGATCAAAAGGATGGGTCCATCAATAATGCAGTACCAGTATTTGATGGAAGTGACTTCTTGTATTGGTGTGTGTTGATGAGATTTCACCTGATGGCACTTGGAAATGAAGTTTGGGATGCAGTGGAATTTGGATATGATTCAGTAGTCAATCCTCCTATAGATAAGGAAGGTAAGCTTCTAATGCATGCAAATTCAAGAGCTATGAATGCAATTATAAAAGGGTTGTGTAGATCAGAATCTATGAAGGTTATGGATTGTAAAACAACAAAAGATATGTGGGAACTATTGCATACCATATATGAAGGAGATAAAAGTGTCAGGAAAGCTAAGATCAAAAATCTCAAAGGAGAATTTGAGAACCTAAGAATGAGGGATGATGAAAATATTCATGACTATCTCAACAAGGTTGATGAACTTATACATGAGATGAAAGGTCTTGGAATGAAGGTTGATGAATCTGATGCTTGTGATAAGATCTTGAGAACTCTTCCAAAAAGGTATAGTGAAAAGGTCTCTGCTATAGAAACATCAATTGATAGTGATACTCTAACAAGAAATTCTTTGCTTGGCATGCTTACGACTTTTGAGATAAGAACAAAAGATCCTATTCCTCCAAAAGAAGCTGCATTCAAAGTGAACAAAAATATAAAGGGTAAGAAGTCAGAATCAAGCAGTGAGTCTTCCAATGATGAAGAAGCAAATTATGGTAGAAGAGATAAAGGTTCCAGAAGACCCATAGATCTAAGATCTGTTAAGTGTTTTAATTGTGGAAAGTATGGACATTATGCAATAGAGTGCAAAGAGCCAAAGAGCAACAATGATGAAGAAAAATAGGATCACAGGTACAGGGAATCAAAAAGATACAGGTACCAGAAGAAAAGCAAGGATGGACAAAATAGACAAGGGAAGAAGTTCTTCCAAAGGCAAAAGAGAAGCTACTATGCGGATAATGCAAGTAAGTACTCAAATGATAGTGATGCTAGTTTTTCAGACAATGATAGAGATGAAGTCCTATTTATGGTTGAAGAGAAAGAACTAGTTAAGAAAAGGACTCCAATTATTCTCAAGTGTTTTAGATGTGGTAAATTTGGACATCTTGAAGATGATTGTACAAGGGATGGTTATAGTTTCAGTGATGATGATTTTGAAGATGCACTTGATAGACCAGATGAAAATATTCTAATGGCATTAGAAGAAGAAGTGAGTGATCCTATAGAAGACAAGCCAAAAGAAAGAAATGATATGGACAAAGGCAAACAAATAGAGGATTATTCAGTAGAGAATGGTTATGATCTCAAGGGAGAACTTATCTATGCCCTTGACACAGTAAAGAAGGTAAGAAAGCAACACTCTAAGCTTGAAAGTCAGTTTCAAGAATGTGATGAAGAAATATTATTGCTCATAGAGGATTTAGAAAAGTCAAAGGCTAAGGCAAGCAAGTTCAAAGATAAGTTAGAAGCAAAGATTTTGGAATGTGAGAAGTTAACACAAGAAGTGGCCCTACTAAAGGAATATTTAGAGGATTCCAAGAATAAGCTATACAAGTATGTAAACAGTGCAAAGAGTGTGGATAAAATAGTCAAGATACAAAGAGGAGCAACAAACAAGATAGGTCTTGGTTCTAAACAAGTTCAAAAGAAATGGGAAGAAGAGTCTACTTCAAGTCTTGAAGAAGAAGAAACTTCAGAAGAAGATACATCAGAAGAAGATAGTGTAAGTGGGAGTGAGACATCAGAGGATGAGTTGGACAACAAAGAGTTCAACAAAGATAGGAACAATGCACAGAGAAGATACAGATGGAACAACAATCAGAACAGGAGACCAATGAGGTCAAGACAAGGAAGCTTCAATGGAAGATGTTTTTCATGTCACAGGTTTGGGCACATGGCTTCATAGTGCAGGACACATGAAAGACAGGAATATGGAAAAGGATAACTTTTCCAAGGGTATTGCTACTCATGTAATGAGTTTGGTCACAAGGCAATGAATTGCAAGATTCATGACAGAAGAGGATATGGCTTCACTAGGAGAAATCCTAAGACAATTGCACCTCCAAGGAATAATAACATTAAGTGTTATAAGTGCAATAATGATGGTCACATAGCAAGATGGTGTAGAGAAAATATTCCAGAAATAGGCATGAACAGGAACAGGAATATGAATAGGAACAAGAATATGAACAGAAATAGGAATATGAATAGGAACAAGAACATGGATGAGAATAGGAACAGGAATAGGAACAAGAACATGGATGAGAACAGGAACAAGAGCAGGAACAAAGATGAGAACAAGAACAGGAATAGGAATAGAAGTGATGATAGGAACATGGATGATGACTTGGAAAGAAAAGTCAGAGGATTCAAAAAAATCAGAAAATAAGAGAGAAAGATAAAGGTAAAGAACAGTGCTTTCGAGGAGTAGAAATACTCCCACCCTAGAATTAACCACCTCATGTGGAGGTGGGGGAGGGGCTAAGCTAAGAGGCTCATTCTTAGCCCCGAGCCCCAAAGGTGACCCTTTGCCATTGATGTCAAAGGGGAGATTTGTGTATGGGGAGAGATTTGATATGGGGAGAGATTTGATATTTGAGAGAGCATTGAGCCAGGGGGAGCAATGTCCCAGGGGGAGCAGAAGAAAAAGAAAGGTTAGGTTTTAGTAAAAGGATATGGGTTGCCATCAATGACAAAGGGGGAGATTGTTGGACATTTTGAGTCCCTAAGTCAAAGTTGTCATTGATGTCACCATTGATGCCACCAGATGGAGTCATCATTAATACCAAGATTTTAGCAAAAAATAAAGGTGACACAGATGGTCATTTGATATTCAACAAGAAGGCAGAAGTTCGAGTGAAACAGTGCAAAAGACAGAAGTTAAAAAGGAGTGATAATATTTATTTTATAAATTATTTAAATTCAGGATGAATTTAAATTTTATAAATTATTACTAAAATATTATAATGGTTAGAAGTGCCATAGTGAAAACCCAAATAAAATAATTGTAATTTTTATTACAATATTTTATATTGCAAAAGTGGGTTTATAAAGTCTAAAAATATCTAAACCCAAAGGTTGGGTTTAAAGGTTTAAGACCAAAGATTATTTTAATAAATCCAAAGGTTGGATTTAGTATAAGGCAAAGTTTATTTCCAAAGAAGGCGTCAAACAAAGAAGCACCGACGTCATAAGACAAGGGAAGCCCGACTTTTTATTTAATGGAAATGCATATTAATACCATGCCAAAGTTAAAGTTTCAATTACCCTTGCTCGATTTGAATGAAAGGCATCGAATTTAATGCAGAGCTCGTGATAGAATTATGCAAATTTCATGGTTTGATTTGATGGCGAAAGAGACAAAAGCTAGCGCATTGATTTGTTGGATGCCAACAAGGCACTTTGGCCTAGTGGCAAGTGGGCAACAAGCTTACGTTTTGGTGTGCATGGTGGTTAGTGTTCGAATCCCACGGAAGCATTTGGTGGACGTGTTGAAGGTGCCAAATCTAAGGCGCATACATTTTGCAAGGCAAGGAAGGGGAGTTGAAGCACGTGGTGCTTCTTCCTTCCCAATGAGCTAGTAGCTCATGTGGTGGTTTGCATCATGGGCAAAGACTTGTGAAGGCTGCATTGAGAGTTCGAAACTCTCCAAAGGCAAAGGTACATTTTTAATGTTTTATTTTATTAATGCCTAAGTTGGAGGTATAAGGTATTTGGTGGTTAAAGTCTTTGCATTGTGATAAAGGTTGGTAGTTGAGAAATATCATTAGGAGTTATAAGGAGAATTTTATTTTTATTTTCAAGTCTTAAATTTTGCTATTGTGGAATATTGAAAGGTTAAGACTTTGTGGGTTGTATGTTATTTCGAATAAAGGGTTTTGTGATTATTGTGAGGATATTGCTTATTGTTTAAGTTGGAGTGATAAGGTGTAATTGTGATATTATTTTTGTGATATAAAAATTATCCTCTAACCCTTATTGAGTTTGTCAAAGAAGTAATTGTGAGTGTGGCAGATTTGTAAGGACAACTACTCTTCAAGAAAAGGTATGGGTAAAATTCTTCTTTGTTGAGTTAGGTGATTGGCTTGATTGAAAATTAAGTTTGGAGTGAAAAGGATTTGATTAGGGTTTCCTTTTTAAAAGTGGTTGAGTTAATGCTTCAAGGTTTTCTGGATTGAGAGTTGTGATTAAACCTTGTTTGATAAGCATTATTGTTTAGACCATTGGTTGAGTGAAGTACATTGAGTTAATGCTTCAAGGTTTTATGAATTGAGATGTTGTGATTAAACCTTGTTTTATTAGCATTGTTGTTGAAGCCAATTGGTTATGCAAAGAACTTGAACTTGAGTTAGAAAAGAACATGAGTATCATTGTTATGTGAGATTTGTTGTTGAGCATTGTTGGAAACATTTTGAGTTGAGTGATACATGCTTGGACTAGGGTTTGTGAGAAAGGGTTGTTCCTTGAGGTGATTGGTTGAGTAGAGTTGATTAAGCCTAGTCAAGTGGATGTGTGAAGTGGTTGTTCAAGTTCCATGAAACAAACTATTCTATATTCTGAATTGAGTTGAGATTGAGCTTTGAGAATAGAACATATTGAGTCTCTAACAATTCTCTTTATGCTTCTATGAGATTGAGTTGAGATTGAGCTTTGAGTATAGAACATATTGAGTCTCTAACAATTCTCTTTATGCTTCTATGAGATTGAGTTGAGAAAGTGATTGAGCATTGAGTATAGAACATATTGAGTCTCTAACAATTCTCTTTATGATTCTATGAGATTGGACAAGTTCTGTGTGGACTTGTTAAGCTGATTTGAGGTAAGTCTTTGAGAAGGCTTGTGGACTAATTTTGTGTGAGCTTTTATGGAAGCTTGCAATGCAGATTTGAGCAAGTCCTAGAGAGGACTTATTGAGAATTACTAAGTTAGGGAGCTTTTGAGCAGATTTGGACAAGTTTAAGTGAACTTGTTGAGCAGATTTGGACAAGTTTTTCGAGGTGAGCTTGTTGAGAAGATTTGGACAAGTTTAAGGACTAAAGGATAGAGGACTTAAGAGGACTATTGAGAGATTTGAGCAGGTTCTAGGGGACCTATTGAGAATTAAGATGAGATTATTAGTTGGACCTATTGAGAAGATTTGAGAAGTTCTAGGGACCTATTAGACATTGAGCAGATTTGAGAAGGTTTTGAGTGGACCTATTGAGCATATTTGAGAAGGTTCTGAGTGAACCTATTGAGCAGAGCTTTGGAGGTGATAGAGCAGAGAGGACAGAGTCTCTAGTGGATAGAGATCCATCAGCCAAGACATTGAGGATAGGTCTTCTGAGTGAGGACAAGAGTCTTCAAGTGGAGAGAGATCCATAATCAATGTAGTGGAGGTAGTGTCTTCTAGAGGATCACCAACCAGAGCAGAGGAGAAGGAGTTCTCCTATGGATAGAGATCCACAAACTAGATTTAGGGGATCAACATCTCCTTTGGACAGAGGTCCATAAACATTGTAATTGGGAAGGATTCCCAAAATATTATTTGAGAAATATTTAGAAGAAATATTTTCTCTATGGAGGTAGCCCACATTGGGTGAACCACATTAAAATCTGTGTCTCTATTGTGTATGGTGTTTTGTGCATTGCTTTGATTACTGCTATTGATATTGCTATCTATACACTGCATAATATTGATTTGAAAAGAAAAGTAAAAGTGGTCTTATACTGTTCACCCCCCTCTCAGTATAAGCTTGTGTTCTTCAATTGGTATCAGAGCGGGTTCCTTCAGAAGAGTTTGATAGCTTGAAGGAAAAGTGGTCTAAGAACACAATGGATCAAAAGGATCAAAAGGATGGGTCCATCAATAATGCAGTACCAGTATTTGATGGAAGTGACTTCTTGTATTGGTGTGTGTTGATGAGATTTCACCTGATGGCACTTGGAAATGAAGTTTGGGATGCAGTGGAACTTGGATATGATTCAAGATCAATCCTCCTATAGATAAGGAAGGTAAGCTTCTAATGCATGCAAATTCAAGAGCTATGAATGCAATTATAAAAGGATTGCATAGATCAGAATCTATGAAGGTTATGGATTGTAAAACAGCAAAAGATATGTGGGAACTATTGCATACCATATATGAAGGAGATAAAAGTGTCAGGAAAGCTAAGATCAAAAATCTCAAAGGAGAATTTGAGAACCTAAGAATGAGGGATGATGAAAACATTCGTGACTATCTCAGGAAGGTTGATGAACTTATACATGAGATGAAAGGTCTTGGAATGAAGGTTGATGAATCTGATGCTTGTGATAAGATCTTGAGAACTCTTCCAAAAAGGTATAGTGAAAAGGTCTCTACTATAGAAACATCAATTGATAGTGATAGTCTAACAAGAAATTCTTTGCTTGGCATGCTTACGACTTTTGAGATAAGAACAAAAGATCCTATTCCTCCGAAAGAAGTTGCATTCAAAGTGGACAAAAAGAAAAAGGGTAAGAAGACAGAATCAAGCAGTGAGTCTTCCAGTGATGAAGAAGCAAATTATGGTAGAAGAGATAAAGGTTCCAGAAGACCCATAGATCTAAGATCTATTAAGTGTTTTAATTGTGGAAAGTATGGACATTATGCAATAGAGTGCAAAGAGCCAAAGAGCAACAATGATGAAGAAAAATAGGATCACAGGTATAGGGAATCAAAAAGATACAGGTACTAGAAGAAAAGCAAGGATGGACAAAATAGACAAGGGAAGAAGTTCTTCCAAAGGCAAAAGAGAAGCTACTATGCGGATAATGCAAGTAAGTACTCAAATGATAGTGATGCTAGTTTTTCAGACAATGATAGAGATGAAGTCCTATTTATGGTTGAAGAGAAAGAACCAGTTAAGAAAAGGACTCCAATTATTCTCAAGTGTTTTAGATGTGGTAAATTTGGACATCTTGAAGATGATTGTACAAGGGATGGTTATAGTTTCAGTGATGATGATTTTGAAGATGCACTTGATAGACCAGATGAAAATCTTCTAATGGCATTAGAAGAAGAAGTGAGTGATCCTATAGAAGACAAGCCAAAAGAAATAAATGATATGGACAAAGGTAAACAAATAGAGGATTATTCAGGAGAGAATGGTTATGATCTCAAGGGAGAACTTATCTATGCCCTTGACATAGTAAAGAAGGTAAGAAAGCAACACTCTAAGCTTGAAAGTCAGTTTCAAGAATGTGATGAAGAAATATTATTGCTCATAGAGGATTTAGAAAAGTCAAAGGCTAAGGCAAGCAAGTTCAAAGATAAGTTAGAAGCAAATATTTTGGAATGTGAGAAGTTAACACAAGAAGTGGCACTACTAAAGGAATATTTAGAGGATTCCAAGAATAAGTTATACAAGTATGTAACCAGTGCAAAGAGTGTGGATAAAATAGTCAAGATACAAAGAGGAGCAACAAACAAGACAGGTCTTGGTTCTAAACAAGTTCAAAAGAAAAGGGAAGAAGAGTCTACTTCAAGTCTTGAAGAAGAAGAAACTTCAGAAGAAGATACATCAGAAGAAGACAGTGTAAGTGGGAGTGAGACATCAGAGGATGAGTTGGACAACAAAGAGTTCAACAAAGATAGGAACAATGCACAGAGAAGATACAGATGGAACAACAATCAGAATAGGAGACCAATGAGGTCAAGACAAGGAAGCTTCAATGGAAGATGTTTTTCATGTCACAGGTTTGGGCACATGGCTTCACAGTGCAGGACACATGAAAGATAGGAATATGGAAAAGGATAACTTTTCCAAGGGTATTGCTACTCATGTAATGAGTTTGGTCACAAGGCAATGAATTGCAAGATTCATGACAGAAGAGGATATGGCTTCACTAGGAGAAATCCTAAGACAGTTGCACCTCCAAGGAATAATAACATTAAGTGTTATAAGTGCAATAATGATGGTCACATAGCAAGATGGTGTAGAGCAAATATTCCAGAAACAAACATGAACAGGAACAGGAATATGAACAGAACAAAAATATGAACAGAAATAGGAATATGAATAGGAACAGGAACATGGATGAGAACAGGAACAGAATAGGAACAAGAACATGGATGAGAATAGGAACAAGAAGAAAAAATGAGAACAAGAACAAGAACAGGAACAGAAGTGATGACAGGAACAGGGATGATGACTTGGAAAGAAACAATCAGAGGATTCAAAAAACTCAGAAAATAAGAGAGAAAGATAAAGGTAAAGAACAGTGCTTTCGGGGAGTAGAAATACTCCCACCCTAGAATTAACCACCTCATGTGGAGGTGGGGGAGGGGCTAAGCTAAGAGGCTCATTCTTAGCCCCGAGCCCCAAAGGTGACCCTTTGCCATTGATGTCAAAGGGGGAGAGATTTGATATTTGAGAGAGCATTGAGCTAGGGGGAGCAATGTCCCAGGGGGAGCAGAAGAAAAAGAAAGGTCAGGTTTCAGTAAAAGGATATGGGTTGCCATCAATGACAAAGGGGGAGATTGTTGGACATTTTGAGTCCCTAAGTCAAAGTTGTCATTGATGTCACCATTGATGCCACCAGATGGAGTCATCATTAATACCAAGATTTTAGCAGGAAATAAAGGTGACAAATATGGTCATTTGATATTCAACAAGAAGGCAGAAGTTCAAGTGAAATAGTGCAAAAGACAGAAGTTAAAAAGGAGTGATAATATTTATTTTATAAATTATTTAAATTCAGGATGAATTTAAATTTTATAAATTTAGGATGAATTTAAATTTTATAAATTAAATATTATAATGGTTAGAAGTGCCATAGTGAAAACCCAAATAAAATAATTGTAATTTTTATTACAATATTTTATATTGCAAAAGTGGGTTTATAAAGTCTAAAAATATCTAAACCCAAAGGTTGGGTTTAAAGGTTTAAGACCAAAGATTATTTTAATAAATCCAAAGGTTGGATTTAGTTTTAGTTTACAAAAGGCAAAGTTTATTTGCAAAGATCACAAAAACACCGACGTCATAGAAGCCAAGGGAAGCGATCATCTTTTTGATTTAATGGAAATGCATATTAATACCATGCCCAAAGTTAATTTCGAATTATCCTTGCTCGATTTGAATGAAAGCGCATACGAATTTAATGCAGAGCTCGTGATAGAGTAGTGCAAATTTCATGGTTTGACTTGATGGCGAAAGAAACAAAAGCAAGCGCATTGATTAGTTGGAAGCCACCAAGGCACTTTGGCCTAGTGGCAAGTGGTGCAAGCTTACGTTTTGGTGTGCATGGTGGATTGTGTTCGAATACCGCAAAAGCATTTGGTGGACGTGTTGAAGGTGCCAATATTAGGTGCATACATTTTGCAAGGCAAGGAAAGGGTGTTGAAGCACGTGGTGCTTCTTCATTCCCAACGAGCTTGTAGCTCGTGTGGTGGTTTGCACCATGGGCAAAGACTTGTGAGGGCTGCATTGAGAGTTCAAAACTCTCCAAAGGCAAAGGTACATTTTTAATGTTTTATTTTATTAATGCCTAAGTTGGAGGTATAAGGTATTTGGTGGTTAAAGTCTTTGCATTGTGATAAAGGTTGGTAGTTGAGAAATATCATTAGGAGGTATAAGGAGAATTTTATTTTTATTTTCAAGTCTTAAATTTTGCTATTGTGGAATATTGAAAGGTTAAGACTTTGTGGGTTGTGTGTTATTTCCAATAAAGGGTTTTGTGATTATTGTGAGGATATTGCTTATTGTTTAAGTTGGAGTGATAAGGTGTAATTGTGATATTATTTTTGTGATATAAAAATTATCCTCTAACCCTTATTGAGTTTGTCAAAGAAGTAATTGTGAGTGTGGCAGATTTGTAAGGACAACTACTCTTCAAGAAAAGGTATGGGTAAAATTCTTCTTTGTTGAGTTAGGTGATTGGCTTGATTGAAAATTAAGTTTGGAGTGAAAAGGATTTGATTAGGGTTTCCTTTTTGAAAGTGGTTGAGTTAATGCTTCAAGGTTTTCTGGATTGAGAGTTGTGATTAAACCTTGTTTGATAAGCATTGTTGTTTAGACCATTGGTTGAGTGAAGTACATTGAGTTAATGCTTCAAGGTTTTATGAATTGGGATGTTGTGATTAAACCTTGTTTTATTAGCATTGTTGTTGAAGCCAATTGGTTATGCAAAGAACTTGAACTTGAGTTAGAAAAGAACATGAGTATCATTGTTATGTGAGATTTGTTGTTGAGCATTGTTGGAAATATTTTGAGTTGGGTGATACATGCTTGGACTAGGGTTTGTGAGAAAGGGTTGTTCCTTGAGGTGATTGGTTGAGTAGAGTTGATTAAGCCTAGTCAAGTGAATGTGTGAAGTGGTTGTTCAAGTTCCATGAAACAAACTATTCTATATTCTGAATTGAGTTGAGATTGAGCTTTGAGAATAGAACATATTGAGTCTCTAACAATTCTCTTTATGCTTCTATGAGATTTGAGTTGAGTGATTGAGCATTGAGTATAGAACATATTGAGTCTCTAACAATTCTCTTTATGCTTCTATGAGATTGAGTTGAGAAAGTGATTGAGCATTGAGTATAGAACATATTGAGTCTCTAACAATTCTCTTTATGATTCTATGAGATTGGACAAGTTCTATGTGGACTTGTTAAGTTGATTTGAGATAAGTCTTTGAGAAGGCTTGTGGACTGATTTTGTGTGAGCTTTTGTGGAAGCTTGCAATGCAGATTTGAGCAAGTCCTAGAGAGGACTTATTGAGCATATTTGGACAAGTTCTGAGTGAACTTGTTGAGCAGATTTGGACAAGTTCTGAGTGAGCTTGTTGAGCAGATTTGGACAAGTTCTATGGATTGTTAGATTTACAAATTTGAGCAGTTCTAGTGGACCTATTGAGAGGACATATTTGAAGAGGTACAAAGGGGACCTATTGAGATTTGAGAAGGTTCTGAGTGAACCTATTGAGCAGAGCTTTGGAGGTGATAGAGCAGAGAGGAAGAGTCTCCAGTGGATAGAGATCCATCAGCCAGGACATTGAGGATAGGTCTTCTGAGTGAGGACAAGAGTCTTCAAGTGGAGAGAGATCCACAATCAATGTAGTGGAGGCAGTCTTCTAGAGGATCACCAGCCAGAGCAGAGGAGAAGGAGTTCTCCTATGGATAGAGATCCACAAACCAGATTTAGGGGATCAACATCTCCTTTGGATAGAGGTCCATAAACATTGTAATTGGGAAGGATTCCCAAAATATTATTTGAGAAATATTTAGAAGAAATATTTTCTCTGTGGAGGTAGCCCACATTGGGTGAACCACGTTAAATATGTGTCTCTATTGTGTATGGTGTTTTGTGCATTGCTTTGATTACTGCTATTGATACTGCTATCTATACACTGCATAATATTGATTTGAAAAGAAAAGTAAAAAGTGGTCTTATACTGTTCACCCCCCTCTCAGTATAAGCTTGTGTTCTTCATAAGGATACCTTATTTCTAGGTGGGTTTAATTCAACCCATTGTTGTAATGAGGATCACCCCATGGTTTTTGAAATACTAAGAATTCCAGGGATTCAAACTCTTCACCCTTATTTTATTTAACTTTATTTGAGATACTTGCTCATTTTGAGAGGAAGCAAGGTATTTTGATTGCTTTTTAGTATTATTACTCATTTTAAGAGGAATCAATAAGATAATTTTTGGAATACTTGCTCATTTAGAGAGAGAACAAGGGATTTTTCTTCACTTTTTTTTAAGGGTGAAGGGAGAGCTTGTCCTTTTGCCAATTCATTAGCTTTCTAGACCATGTACATAATTTGGATAAATAGGGGAAACCATTCACTGTTATGGCAATAGTAACTAATGGGTTACTCTTTCCAAACTTCACAATGTTTTATTTATTATAAAGTGCATAGTCCAAGAGGAAACTTGATTGACTAGGAGTAACTTATAATATCCAAATATTATTTGATTTTCAATGAAGATTTGCTCAAAACACTAGTGGTGGTTGAGTAATTGAAAACACCTAGATTTTGATTTAGAAAACAAAAGTGTTATGCAATATGTGGCAGTAACTTTCCTGTAAACTCACAAGCTGATACAAATAAAGAAATGCCTTTTTAGGATCTTTGTGAAACAATATTGAGACTGAAAATAATATGAGAGTATAAGGTAAGAGTGTTGCAAACATTGGAACTCCATTATGAAACAAAAAGAAGCACTCTTTTTTCCTTTATATATATATATATATATATATATATATATATATATATATATATATTAGATATAAAGCAACAACTTATTTAATAGGTAGCATATTTGTTGCTTGTTAAAGAGAAGTATTTATTCAATAGTAGTGATTTGTAGTTTAGATATACATTGCAAATCAGTTTGTTGCTTGAGATGGTGCATGAAATTTTCTTTAGAACATGGCTTTTTATATTATTTAAGCCTATGTCCATTAAGTAGCAATTTTTTGATTGAGTCATCAATAGGCTTGAGTTTTACTATACCATTTCCAAATATCTCTTCAATTTCATAGGGCCCAAACCATCTTGTCCTTAATATCCCTTGAAAATTATTGAAGTAGGAGTCAAATATCAAAGCCCAATATCCTGGTTGAAACATTCTAGGTACAATGTGTTTATCATAGCATTTTTTTTTGTTGTTGTGTTAATTCCATTCTATGAAGTGCTTCAAGTCCCCTTTCATCAAGAATATTTAATTTCTCTAACCTAGCCCTTTGTGCTTGATCTAAGTTTATATGGAGTTGTACGGTTGTGCGAAGAGTCTCAATTTTATACTCGATGGGAATGATGGCTTGCTTACCATAAACCATATCATAAGGTGTTAAACTAGTGGTAGTATTCTAAGTTGTGTTATAGGCCCATACAACTTCTTTTAATATTTTTCCCAATCTATTCTACTAGTGGTCATAGTTTTAGTTATTATATTTTCAAGCTCTCGATTGGTTACTTCCACTTGTCCATTGGATTGAGGATGATTTGGTGAAGTTTTTCTATGTTTTACTTGATATATTTTGATGAAATGTTCTATTATTTTAGATAAAAATTGAGTTTCTTAATCCAAAACTAGTTCTCTAGGTGCTCCAAAGCACAAAATAATGTGTGAATAGAGAAAATCAAAAATAGGTTTAGCTTGTGCTCATGGCACAACTTCTACTTCCACCCATTTTGTAACATAATTTATGAACATAAGTATATGTTTATTATTCGTACTCGGATGGTCTATAGGTCCAAAAAAGTCAATTCCCCACTTCTCAAATGGTTCAAACATAACTTGGGGTACTAAGGACATCTCCATCATAGGTGTTGGTTTGCTAGCCATTTGGCATGCATCACATCTATCAACAAATTAGTGAACGCCCTTATGTATAGTAGACCAATAGTATCTAGTTTGGTATATTTTACTAGCTATCCTTTGGGCTGCATAGTGAACTCCACAAGGTTCTTCATGTGCTACCCTAATGATATCATACACATGTTCTTCATGCACACATCTTCTAACTACATGGTCTAGGCAAGACTTAAATAAAATCTCTTTAATCCACATGTAAGATAAACTCTGATGTACTAACTTTCTTTGCTTATAAGGTGTGAAATTTTGAGGTATCTTTCCCGTTACCAAGTAATTTACTATATCAACATACCATGGAGTGAAAATAGAAAGAGTAAATAGATGTTCATCTGGAAAACTATCAGGAACTAATTCATCATCATCAAGTATTTGCATACGAGATAGATGATCTGCAATGCAATTGTCTTTACCTACTTTATAAATGATTGTAACATTAAATTCCTTTAGCAAAAGAAGCCATATAACCACCCTACCTCCTATTGTGGCTTTGTTCATTAAATACTTAATGGTAGAGTGATCAGTATGAACAA
Source organism: Wollemia nobilis (assembly GCA_028583015.1). Taxonomy (NCBI): domain Eukaryota; kingdom Viridiplantae; phylum Streptophyta; class Pinopsida; order Araucariales; family Araucariaceae; genus Wollemia; species Wollemia nobilis. The sequence continues at coordinate 11,435,058 of JAQPPZ010014470.1, forward strand.
ATATTTTATACCCTGTTATGTAATGTTTAAATTTATTAAATACATGAACTACAACCAAGAATTCTTTCTCAATGACTGTATAATTTAGTTCAGCCCCATGTAGATTCTTACTTATATAATAGATAACATAAGGTATTTTATTTTCTATTTGTTGAAGTATTGCTCCTATTGCATAGGTCGAGGCATCACAATGGATATAAAAGAGTAAATTCCAGTTTGGCCCTCTTAATATTGGAGTAGTAATCAATTTTTCTTTTATGATCTCAAAAGTTTCTTGACATGCTTCAGTCCATTCAAATTCACTATCTTTAGTTAAAAATTTAAGCATAGGAGAAGAAGTTGTGCTGAAATCCTTAATGAATCTTCGGTAGTACCCTGCATGCTCTAAAAATATTCTTACCTCTATTTGAGTTTTTGGAGGTTGAAGGGACTGAATAACTTGTATTTTTATAGGATCTACCTTAACAACTTCTTTGGATATGTAATACCCTAAAACAATTTCCCTCCTCATCATCATGAAACACTTCTTATGACTCAAAGAAAGGTTTTTCTCTATGCATCTAGCTAGGAATTTTTGTAAACTTGTTAGGATTTCTTCAAAGGTGTCACCATAGACTATAAAGTCATCCATATAAACTTCTACACATTCATTAATCATATCAACAAAAATAGTGAGAACAACTCTTTGGAATGTAGTAGGTGCATTGCATAGTCCAAAATGTAATACCATATAAGCATAATTTCTTATAGGACATGTAAAAGTGGTCTTCTATTGATCTTCTTCAGTGATGAAGACCTGATTATATCCACTATATCCATCCAATAAATAAAAGTATTTCTTACCAGCTAGAGTGTCAAGGACTTGATAAATGAAAGGTAATGGAAAATAGTCCTTCTTTGTCACTTTAATTAATCCTTTATAGTCTACACAGATTCTCCATTTATCATTCTTTTTAGGAACTATTACCAATGGTGAAACCCATTGACTATTAGATATGAGGTATATAAATCCCATGTTTAAAATCTTAACAATTTCTTCCTGAACTAGGTCTTTCATAGCTGGGTTTAATCTCCTTCGAGGTTGTATTATTGGGCGATAACCTTCTTGAATGAAAATACATTGGATACAAATACTCAAATGTATCCCTTTCATGTCCTCATAATTCCATGCAAATGTTGTTCGATATTTTTAATACTTCTATTAGATGTAATATCTATTTGTTTATAATTACTATCTATACTCATTATTTCATGCTTAAGAGCATTTAGTTGATAATTGTAAGGGACCATCGAATGAGGGTAACTTGTGCTTGCTTCACTATTAGTCATGGTAACTTCATTAGCACCTTGTTCCTCATCAAGAAGTGAAGCTAAGGACCCTTCAATTTCTTGTTGAAAATATTCTCCTAGCATATTGATTGATAAATTTTGTAGATCATCTAAGTCTTCAGGAGAATCATACCACAATTGGTTTGAAAAATCATTGTCTTTTATTGATTCAAGAAATAAGCTAAATTTTTTAGTATACTTACCATTTTTAATAGTCATATTCCCAGATCTACAACTAATATATGTGTCAGTTGTTACAAGCCATGGTCTTTCCAATATCAAGGGTGTCCCCCTAAATTTCTCTTTGGCTATAAGACTATAAAGTCTACAGGGTATTCCCATGAACTTACGAAAACTATAATATCTTCTAGTTTCCCTTATGGTAATGGTAGATCTATCTGCAAGTTGAAGCACTATAGAGGTTGGTTGAATTATGTGTATCCCTAAATATTCTGATGTTTTCTTTGTCATGATATTTATGGCAGCCCCCAAGTCTACTAAGACATTATGCAAAGTTGTCATACCAATGTGAACTATGAGTATAGGTACTCCAAGGTTTGTATACTTTGGTAATAATTTTTCACTAGTCATGATTTTAGATAGTTGCTCAATAACTTGAATAGTCCTAGGTTCATTCCTCTTTCTCTGTGAATTTGTTATACTTTTTACCAACTTGGAGTAGATGGGAATATCTTTAATAACTTCTAAAAGAGGAATTCTAATAGAGACATTTTCCAATTCTTGAAGAAAATTGAAAGCTGGTTTAGATGGTTATTCAGGTATAACCAGTATTTCAGGAAATAGAGCTCTTATTTCTTTTTGTGAAATTTGAACCTCTTTTTGTTGGTCAAACACTTCTTCTGGGGGAATTTCTATTCCTTCCTCACATTTATCATTTTTTCCTTTTTCTTTGCTAAGTTTTTGGTAGGTTCTTCAAGTTATGTGAGGTTGCTCTATGATCATCCAATAATTTTCGAGATCTTAATTGAATTTGTTGACAAGGCATTATAGATATTAAGAATGCCTCATTCGTTTCATAGACTTGTTGAGTGTTGTTGAGTGGTATTTTCACACAGTTGTGAAAGTACACTCTCCTTTAGGATTTGGGTTCCAAATCCCCTCTTGCAAAGAAGTTAAACAAACAACTTCTCCAAGGTCTCTGCTATATTAGCATTTGCATATGTGTATTAGTAATATCAAATAAAGATATTCAATTTAAATTCTTGGAACACCTTAGTGATTGCAAGTAACTGTAAACAAGGGGCAATGTTGGTTTATTTTACCATGAAACTTTAGTGATTGTTCATTGAACCAAAATAAAGCAAATGTGAGTTGGCCCTATTCACCTTCCTTAGATGGTTCAGTTATTTCCAAAAGTGGGTTATCTCTTGAATTCAAATTGGTAAAGCTATCATAATCCAAATTTGTAACCCATGATTCAATTTTATCACAATTTGGAAGGTGTGGATCCTCTTGGTCATCGCTTTAGAGAACATCATCCAAAGTGTCCTTTGAGAACAAGTGGTGAAATTCGATTATATCTTTAACTTAATTTGTTGATTTTCTTTCAAATTCATTTTCAGCCACTTGTGATGATTTAGGAGCTTCTATAATGGGATCAATTTTTGAATTCCGTGTCATATAGTTGCTCCAATCCTTTGCAAGTACATCTGACCAAATCATGTCCACATAAGTTTGTTCATCCAAATCCTCCTTTTTGGGTAATGATTTTGGATATTTCTTTTCCAAAACAAGATGGTGATCATTTGATTCCAACTTCTTGTTACCCATCCATAGAATTTCTTCTCCAAAATATTCATGCTCTTCAAGACATTTCGAATGGGTATTTACTTCAACGTGAGTCACCTCAAAATATCTTGTATCACTTGAAGAAGCATAACATGAAATATCATTAAGATCAGCATTATGAATTTTCTTCCTAGGATGATTTGGATGCATACATTGATGTGCTCATTTTTGTGGTGGAACATGCCTACATACCTTCTTAACCACTTTCTGTTGCTCTTTTAATTTTGATACGAACTCTTTGGGTTGAGTGGTAGAAGTAGTAGGATTAGTTGGATTGATATCCATGGACAAAGCTTGAACATTTGTTGCAATGCTTCCATGAGTGACCACATGATTCTCTAATTGAGGCATAGCTGGATAGATGGAAGTACCTGTATAAGCACATGTGGAAGCATAAGTTGGTATGGTAGGATAAAGTTGATTGTAGGGAAAAACACTTGATATCAAATTTTGTTGTGCCCATGCTTGATTTACCATCGAGGTTTGATTGCAAGCCCCTAGTTGTCCTACCATAGTTGATTGCTCCATTCCATAACTTTGTGGCCTCAATTGTTAATCTCCAATCATAGCTTCTGTGTAGGCCGATGCAAGATCAATAACCAAGGGATTCATCCTAACAAATATGGCACACCATGGATCCAATGCTCGAAAGTATATTTGAAGAGCACCACTTTCCTCAATAGTATAGGGAGAAATTAATCTCGCATAAAGCTTTCGAAACCTCAAGTTGAAACTTCTCACTGGCTCATTAGGTTCTCTTTTGCAAGAAGTAAACTGTTGATATATCTTGAGAGGATCAATGAGAAACCTAAATTGATTGATAAACTCATATTTCAATTGAGTCCAAGATGTAATAGAACTACTGGGTAAATTGATGTACCAATCATATGCCACCTCATCTAGGGTTCCAGAAAACATTCTACATGCCACATCATCATGTTTGAAATTCCATCTAACTAGGATATCCACATAGGCTTGAATATGTTCCTCGGCTAATGTTGGACCATTGTGTTTAAATTTGGGCAAACGTTTTTCTACGTTCTTGGGTAAATCATGAGAATCTCCACTAATGTTCAAAGGATTAACATGTATCCCATACCACGTTCTTGCAGTTGTAGCCATTAATGAAACTCAAAGAATAACTTCAAAACCAATTTGTTAGTCATGAATAAAAGAAGGAACCATGACAAAGCAATATTCTAAAAATGTAAATTAGTTTCTGATTCACCAGATCACATATGCGCAAGTGAAGAGCATACTCCTAGTGTTGTAGGCTTTCTGATTCACAAGATCACATTACATGCAAGTGAAGAGCACAATATCGACAACAACTACATTTTAGATAAAATAATTCCTTACAAATAAGCATGAAATGACTAGAAAATATCAAACATGTAACGTATGAATAATCATGTTAGCATCAACCAAGAGATGTATCCATTAAAATCAAATGAAAGTAATTGCATGGAGACAACCTTGTTAGTCAAGACCAAAATTTTTCAAAATCAAATCAAAACACATTATTCCTGTATGAACAATCAAAAGCGTTAGAACAATGCATAGAAATTCATGTACTCCTTTTAACACTACAAGGTTGTATTATTAAAAGAGGGCTAAAGATAATAATCAATAGGGCATGAAATATTTAAAATTTAAATCCCTATAGCATTTAAATCACACTGAAATAAACCAACTCAGGCCCTCATTCTAGCGCCAAAATGTTGAGTGTAAAAAAAAACTAAAAAAATGAAATTTGACCTTAAAATGGAAATTTTCTATTTTCGGATTTTTAAAATCTGCAATAAAACAACAACTTCGATGAATTTTTAAAAATACTAAACAACTCCGAAAATGAAATTTCAAAGTGCGTATGGGAAGTCTGAAGTATAACCTACGCAATGGCGAAATTATTTTTGGATTTTAATTTTTTTTTAATGTTTATTTTAATGCCTGAAGATTAAAAAAAAGTTAAAATTTGTGGAAAATAAAATGCAGAAAAAGTTGAAAGAAAATGCAGAAAACTGAAAATAAAATGCATTCAGTATGATGCTATCCTATTTCAACAAAACCGAAGATGTGAGGTTTTCATTCATGCAACCTAACCTATTGGACCTGCAAAACAAGCACAATCCGGATAAGCTAAGTGCTGGCTCCTAGGGTTTTAATGAGGTTTTCAGATTTAGACATTCACATGAAGCAACCAAGAAACTTGCATAAACTCCATTTACAAGCCTAAAATCTGAAAAGGGGAAAAATAAACATTTAATCTTGCATGCAGAAAATGGCTCCTCCTTTCTTGCCCATAAGATGCAACTTTCTGAAATTTTATGTATTAAAAATTTGTCATTTTACAATAATTTTTTTTTTTGGTTTTCCCAAACCAGTCTATGGAAGAAAAATAGCCCAAAAAGGTCTAGAATGGCCTTCTTGCCTTCAAACCCGCAACTCTGCTTGCAGTAGTTTCCAACCTCTCCAAACATCCTTGCCTGGCGTATTTAAAACTTTCAAGAAGCTTTTCGTTTCATTTTCTAATGGTTGTTCGTTTCACCTTCCATGACTGTTCATTTTCTCCTTCCCTTGTGCATGCATGTGTTTTGTTTTCCAAAAAGGCTTTTCATTTCTATTTTGTGGCCCTTCGTTTCATTTTCTCCATGGGCTTGCGTCCGTTTCCTTTCGCGTGTAACGACCATCTTAAATGATTTCAAATCATTAAAGATTCCTTATGTAACGTTTTGTCTTATTCATTGGATTTTATCCTTATGTCCACGTCACTATGCAATCTTCAGTTTCACTGTCCTGGTGTTCATCACTAATATTAGACACACTGTTAACTACTCTGTTCCCTTGGCAGAAATCGGACATGTCGTGAAATTGCGACACTTCTTGTTTCTCTACCTGCCTGCCCCTTTTGAGTCGTGAAAATGCAACATGTCGCGATATCGTGACACTTTTGCCTCCTTGCTCTCTTTTGTTGCTTTTAGCCGTGAGAATGTAACATGTCACGATATCACGACACTTTTGCCTCCTTGCTCTCTTTTGTTGCTTTTAGTCGCGAAAATGTAACATGTTGCGATATCACGACACTTTTTCTTCCTTGTTCTTTCTCTTCTCTTCTGGCCGCGAAAATGCAACATGTCACGATATCGCGACACTTTTCTATTTTGGCCGTGAAAATGCAACATGTCGCGATATCGCGACACTTTTTCTCTTTTGGCCACGAAAATGCAACATGTCGCGATATCGCGACACTTTTTCTCTTCTGGCCGCGACAATGCAACATGTCACGATATCGCGACACTTTTCTCTTTTGGCCGTGACAATACAACATGTCACGATATCGCGACACTTTTCTTTCTTCTGGCCGCGACAAGGCAACATGTCGCGATATCATGACACTTTTTCTCTTTTGGCCGTGAAAATGCAACATGTCGCGATATCGCGACACTTTTTCTCTTTTGGCCATGACAATGCAACATGTCATGATATCGCGACACTTTTTCTCTTTTGGCTGCGACAATGCAACATGTCGCGATATCACGACACTTTTTCTCTTTTGGCCATGAAAATGCAACATGTTGCGATATCGCGACACTTTCTCTTTCTTGCTTTTTCTCCTTGCTTTGGACTGCAAAAATGCAACATGTTGGGATATCGTGACACTTTCTCTTTCTTGCTTTTTCTCCTTGCTTTGGACCACGAAAATGCAACATGTCGTGATATCGCGACACTTTTTCCTCCTTGTAGTGTTTTGATTTTTCTTTGATCTTTAGCATATGGGCCACTTCGGTCTTCTTGGAAAACATGCAAAAAGGTGGGTCCCCAATTTTGGGGTACGTTGTGGAGTAGCCACAACAAGTGTTTTTATTATTATTGGGATTAGGTATAGGTTGAGCTAGTAAAGGTGGCTATTTAGGAGGATTGTTGTTTGGAGGTGGAAGGAGTTTATTTTGAGGCTGATTTTGAGGTACTTGCCCCCTAAATTGATTTTGAAAATTCTATTGTTGGGGCTATCCTTGAGACCAACTAGTCCTACATTATTGTATTGGCCATTACAACTAGATGCATTTTTATTTTGACCTGCCATCCATGGAGGTGAGTTTCCATATGAATTGGGCATGAATTGTGCCCAAGGAGGCATGTTCCAATCTTGATTATATTGATTCCAATTTGACCAATTTAGAGTATTTGATCAATAATTGGGTCTTTGTTGGTTGGAATAGTTAGAGTTTGACCAATTGGGTGGACCATTCCTTATTTGAGCTATAAATTAGACATCTTCTGCCTCTTTGAACTCAGGATATTTGATAGGGATTTTGATAGCTGAGATATATTTACAATTTTTAGTATTATGGTTTTTGTCATAGATTTTAAAACATGTAGAAATGTTGGAAATATTTGTAACATTCAAAGGGCATTCCGTTAGATTATGTTTCTTTTTGCATCTATGGCAATATATCTCTTCAATGTTTTTATTCTTTGGCTTTTTAGAGGTCGAGGGATGATGTCAATGTGTTTAATAAATTGGTTTTAAGATTTTCTAGCATATTACTGACTTCGACTCATGATACTCCTCCTAATGATGGGTATTTATTACTTATTAAAGGTTTGTTTCTTGAGTAATTTTTACAAATATTTATGATCTCTCCTAACCCCATCTAATGGATATCTCATTTTACCATAAGGTTTAGTATGTCTAAGACATCTTCCTTAAGCCCTTTTAGAAAACATTTTTTTGAACTTCCTAATCCAACTCAATGTTTACTCTTGATCCCATAAATCAAATTTCTCAAGGCAGTCCTAAAGGGATTCATCATATTTTTGATTCATATGAAACAAATCAGCTTTCTTATCCTGAACCTTGCAATAGTCTTGGTGTCTTTCAAGGAATATATCTTTTAATCCTCATTCTCCATTCCATTGGTTGCAAATATTTTTCCCTAGACCCATAAACCATATTAAGGTTGCATCCTTAAGTGTAGAAGGGAATAGTCTTAGTTTTTTCTCATTTGTCGTGTAAAAATAAGCCTGGAACACCACTTCAATTTTAAAAAGGAAAGCATTGGGATCCTCATGTGGTTTACCATGTAAAGTAGGCAAAAAAACAACAAAGACTGCTTTCGATTGTCTTGTTAGCCTATCTTCAGGAGAAGGGATTGAAATACAAAAGTCTTTATCTATCCACCCCCTTTTGGTTTTCTACTTCTCTTTGATCTATTGTTCTTTGACTTTGGTTTCTATTTACTTCCCCTTGTTCACTACCTTGATCAGCCATGACTGAGTATAGAATTTTAATAATTTGACTAGGTATAGGGTTGGTAAAGATAAATGAGGGATCGATATGATCATCAAAATATGGTTCAGGTAGAAAAATATGTTTTAGGATCTTGTTCTAGAGTTTCAATTTACTTAGCTGATGTAGAATCTAAAGCTGCAGTTTCAATCTCTTTTAACTCATACGTTTCAAATTTTTTACTATGGTTTTCTTAGAAGTTTGTTTATGGTTTACTAATTTTAATAAATCTACCCTTTGAGTCTCTAGGTCTGTGCATAAAATTTTGAAATAAAATTCTAATCTTCTGTGAACAACCTATGAATATCATTGATAGGTTTGATTTGCTCAGGATTCATATTATGCTCTTCATTAAAATCAAAGTATTTTGTTACCTTTGTAATCATTTGGATAATAAAAGCCTATTTTACAATTGGATTAGAGTTCTCAAACGATAGCTTATAATGCAAGTCTTGACATAGCTCTCTAAAAAGTACGACTCTTGGTGCCCTATGATATCTTCGGCTATATTCTAGGTTTACTTCCCTATCCTTTATTTTTGCTAGGAAACTGTGGGTGGTAATGGAATCTTTGAAATACTGATCCCACGGGTAGGTTACTGAGTTTAATGTTGCTCTCCTATTCCCTAGCCACCGTTCACAACTCCTAATAAGTTCAAGGTAGGGTGAGTGATAGTCTGACCCTAGAATTTGAGCTATGTTTATTCTATGGATTTGACTCATTTCATCTGATCTATATTTTATGGTATCAAGATGTTTGCACAAGTGTTCCCACTCTTCCCCAGATGTTTGGTGTTGTTTTTAAAAATAAGGTTAACTTCTTTCTCTATCAATAATTTTCTAAGGTCAATGGATGTAGACTGTTTATTATTTTCCATCATCTAGAAACTTCTACTTCTCTATATATAATTTTTAGTTTAGTTTTGTTTTTGGTTCTATTTTTTTTTTCTAAAATAGTTCTTACTATACTAAAACTAAACAAATTGGCCAGATAATTTCAACATAATAAGAAAAAGTAATTTTTTTTAAAGCAGGTCTTACTGACTGAAATAAAATGGATTGGCCAGGTGATCTCAGGTCAATAAGAAAAAGTGTTGATGTTACCAGTTTGCTTCTAAGGGATGTTTTCACTATGGTTGTTTCACTTAGTCACACCTACTTCTTGTACTATGTTGGGTTTCTATAGGCTAAAAATAAATTGTTGAAATAAAAATTGCTGAAAAGTAAATGCTGGAAAATAAATGCTAGAAAATAAATACTTGGGAAAATAAATGACTAAATTTTAGAAAGGCAATAAAAAATGATTTTAATAAAATTAGAACTTGATCCACATTAGGTGGGGGATGCTTGGTGTGTGTGTGTGTTGATCACTGCTTATGCCATCATCCACAAGCAACTCTATATATGTGTTGATCACTACTTGCACCACCCTCCATGTATAGGCCTACACATGCATTGATCACTACTTGCACCACCCTCCACATGTAGGTAAGATTCCTTCCTTACATGGTGTAACAACTTACATATTGATGTAATGGCAATTCTATCCCCAAAAAAGACATAAAAAATGTCTAGCTTGTCAGGCTAATCATTTAATTATCAATATAGTTCAATTTGTTTTAAATAAAAGACAACCCTGTATAGATTTTTCCAAGATAATATTCAGCTTACTTAGTTTGTTTCCTTAATATCAGGTTATAGAGAAATGAAATATTTAAATGTAATATGAAATTAATGTAATAGATATGAAATATAACCTAGTGTGTGTGGATCCACGTGTATCTAATTATGATTTACCTATTTAATTTAGAAATAAAATAATGCAAATTGGTTTATTATTAATTATACTTTATACTAATCTACTCCTATTCTATTGTAGGAGCAGGAGAGTAGGGACTGGTCTTCTAGAAGTGGTCTCTGCTTTCGAAAAGGTTAGTATATTCTCTTCTCCTCTACACGATTTTTACTTCAGTAACTACTTATTTTTTTTGGTAATTGGTGTGTCTATTAGCTGGGTTTTAACTGGGTCCCAACCCCAGATGTACAAAAACCTTAATAGGTTGATAGGAGTCGCTTCTGCATAAACCCACGTAGGGGGTAGTGATGAGAAAAACTAACTGATCCCACGCAGGGGAATGTAACCACAAAAATCCCATGTAGGGGAAAATAGCACCGGTATGAATATAGTACTTGCTCACGCAGGAGCAGCTAAAGACCATGCTAAAAACATCTATGGAAAAACCAGCCATAACCCGCGTAGAGGCCACCACATGATCAGTGATAGAATAGATAGGCAGAAAAGGACATACAACAACAACTAAAAACATGACCCAGAGACGACAAAAAACAAAATTAGAAACCTGGTCCGGGAAGCACGCTTAAGGTTCCGCCTCTGGGGAATCTTCTTTAGCACTTGCAGCATTCTGCTTCAGGTATTGCTTCATGGCAGTGGTGGTATTTTCAAAGGCCGCGATGAAGCACTTCATGAACATCCTGGTCATCTTGTTGGAGATGCCCGAGTTGGGGTCGGAATCCCCGCTAATGTCATCAGACACGTCGACGGGGGAATTCTGGCTGGATTCAGCTTTAGCTTTCTTGGTTCTGGAAGATCTGTGAACCAAGGGAACCGTCTCTTCGACCTTAGCTTTGCGCTTGCCCAAAGTCGCCTTCTTGCTGCTGGTGGGGAGAGACTTGGAGGGAGTGGCTACGGAATGGGAGCCTTTTTTGGTGATAGGGGTTTGGAAGGCTCCATCGCTCAAGGGCTCACTTGAAAGGGAGTGAGTAGGACTATGGACGGGTGGGGGGAATGGGGGGTGGACTGTAGAGGGGTGGCCGCAATTGGTGGGTTGGCTACGACATGGTGGTAAATGATGGCAAAAAGGCCTTGGTGAGTGGGCGTTGAATGCTTTTTGTGGGCACCAAAAATAGACAGGCGAATAGAGCGATGGAGAAAGGCGAGGAGGTTCATGGGTTTGAAGCCGCGAACATGATTAACCAGAGCCAAGTGGAAGCTAGACATGGGTTTCATCGGGTCATCATAGGCTAGGTACTGCATTAGGGGAATAGCGACAGTGGGCCAAGGTAAAGGGAGGGATTCACGCTCCAGGGACATGCCTGTCCATTTGAAATCACTGTAACTTGGAAAACCCTCTAGTTCTGGTTCCCAATTGTGCTTATCATGCCGAACCATACGACTAGAGAGGGGTAAACCAGAAACTTTAGATATAAGGGCCGGAGTGACTTTGAAACGGAGGTTTTTGATAATGACATGGTCGTTAGACCACGTTCTGAAAAAATCATCAGTAATATCCGCTTCAGGGCCTTTAAATTTGGACACAAAGGAAAATAGTCTGCAGGCTTGCAGATGGGAGGCTGATAGAGTGTCGAGCTGGAGGCTACTGGGCTCGATGTAGGCCATGGTGGTAGGAGCAGGGGAACAGGGGAAGGTGGTGGGGAGGCTCGACCGGGGGTTGGGGTGGCGGAAATGGATAACGTCGATATGGCAGAAGCGACGAGGGTGAGATAAATAGGGTGAGGGAAGCTCAAAGGACATGTCGATTGGCATGGGATGGTGACAGGTGGATAGGCAGTGGACAGGGTGGAGATGCTGGGGATTGGTGAGGGGCCTTGAAGTAATATCCACACGGGTCGAATTAAAGGACTTGAGGCGCTTGGAAACAGCTGGAGTCGGTGGGCAAACATGCTTGAAACCAGCAACATACGTGGCTTTGGGATTACAGGAGCTCTGGAACCCAGCGTTGTGATGAACAAACGACCACTCGGGAACATCATGGTTGACAAAGCTGGCAGCGAGACCAATCATGAGGTGGTCAGGGGGCGTACGAAACGGAATACTCCCACGGGAGGTGTTATGCTTCAAAACCTGCGTCACCTTGAAAAAAGAAAACATAGGTTAGAGTGGGGGGAGTAAAAGCACCTGGCTTGCTTGTCCGCAACCGCAATCTGGGAGACACCTAGCGGGATGGAGTTGCACCACACCGTAAGAGGAGTCTGTCCAATGCCCATGTTGGCCAGCTTGTCAGCAAGCCGATTGGCTTCACGGTACACATGGGTAGCTGCCACCTGGTATTGTTGACTGATGATTTCCCTGCTTTCCAGAATAAGAGTTCTGATGTTCCAAGGGGGATTCTTGTTTGAATTGATGTAGCTTATAATGTTGAGGGAATCCCCTTCAATGTGGAGGTTGTTCTGGGAGTCCTTAATAAGGTTCAAACTCTACCACAATGCCCACGCCTCTGCAACATTGTTAGTTTGGTGGTCAAGGTTTTTAGCAAACGCAAGACTAATCTCGCCTTTGTGGTTCTTGAGAACTCCACCTACTCCTGCCAGATCGGGATTACCTTTGGAGGCACCATCAAAATTGAGCTTCAACCAGCCATCTGTAGGGGGATTCCAATGGGATTTCCTCCTGGGGTGGGGGATGGGATGGGATGGGACGGGAATGGGGATGTTGAGGGAGAGAAGAATCTCAACTTCAACTTTGTAGAGTGGGGAATTAGACCATGGGAGGAGCTAGGAATTCTCGACAGCGTAGGCAATAGCTTTGATGGCTATGGAGACAACGTCATCTGAGGTGGTAGAGAAGATTCTGCGGTTACGCTCTAACCAAATTTGCCACAAAAGGTGGTGAAGGCAAATCTTCCAAAGAAAGGTGACCTTGGGATTTTTGAAAGGGGCAGGCCATTGGATAAAGAGGTCCAGAAGGGATTTGGGGTGGGCCCACTGAATTTGGAAAATAGAAAGCATGTGGCTTAGCCCTTCTTTGGTAAACTCGCAATCCACTAAAAGGTGGTTAACCGATTCCCCATTAGAAAGGCACAAGTAACACCTGTTAGGGACCGAGATTCCTCTCTTCATGAGATTGTCGGTGGTGAGGACTTTATTTTGGATAGCGGTCCACGAAAAGAAACTTATCTTTGGGATTAGGCATTTGACCCACACCAAACTGAAGGGAATATTTGGAGTTTGGGGTTTGAGCAGGAGGGAATAGGCTGACTTAACTGAGAAGTTCCCGTTGTCGGTCCCTGTCCAGATCGGGAAGTCTGGGGTGGCAATGGTGGGAATGATGGTGGTTCTCAGAAGCCGAGATAAAGAATTTCTTGCTCTGGCTAGGTGATCATTTCCATTGCCGGTGGGGAGAGCTTTCTAGTTGCCTTGGTTATCCATGTAGTCCTTAACCTTGTGTCCCCATCTTGGTTCAAGAACCGGTCTTAGGGTGGAGATTTCTGGGATTGCCGCAAGAGGTTTGTCTTTCAGCCACGTGTCATCCCAGAAATTGATTGTTGTGCCCCTTCCTAGCTGCCATCGGATGCCTCTGCTGATAAGAGATTTGGCTTGGATTACGGCCCGCCAGAAGGTAGATCCATTGGCAGGGACGTTGTCATCCATCAGGGATAGGTGTTGGAGATATTTGCTCTGAACGATGGATACCCAGTCTGCCTTATAGTTGGAGAAGAGCTTCCACGCCTGCTTGGCAAGAAGAGCAAGGTTCATGTTGACTGATCTTCTTAGCCCAAGGCCTCCCTGGGATTTTGGCTGGCACACTCTGTCCCAACTAACAAGGTGAAATCTTTTTTTTTCCTCCGGGCCTGACCACAGGAAGTTCTTTTGGATCTGTTCGATCTTGGAGTGAACGGAAGCAGGAGCCTTAAATACTGACATTAAATAGACTGGGATGCTCTGAAGGACGACCGTCGTGAGGGTTGCCTTAGCTGCTTGAGAGAGGAGAGCGCCCTTCCACCCTGCGAGCTTGCGCTTGATTCTATCGATGACATTATCCCACATGGATTCTTTTGGGCTCTTGGTGAACAGAGGGAGACCCAGGTAGGAGGTGGGGAGATCAGCTATGTTGCATTGGAGGATGCGAGCGATCTTCCATTGTCTGCTATCGGGGTGTTGAGAAAGAAACATTTGCTTTTGAGATAATTGATTTCCTGCCCAGCTGCTAAGGCGTAGGTATCCAAAATACCCTTCATGGATTTGGCTTGAAGAACAGAAGCAAAGGTAGCGATAATAGTATCATCCACAAATTGCTGGTGGGACAGGGGAGGGGAAGTAGATGATGCTTTAATCCCAGACACACACCCGGAGGCACAGGCATTTTTGAAAGCTCTACCCAGGGACTCAGCAAGGATGATGAAGAGGAAAGGGGATAGGGGATCTCCCTGTCTAATGCCTCTGTGGCTCAGAAAATACCCTGCAGCAGATCCATTAACTAGAATGGAAAACTAGGGTGATGTGATGCAGCCCTTGATGAGATCAATCCAGTTATTATGAAACCCGAACTTGGACAACACTTTTAAGAGAAAATCCCTGTCAACCCTGTCGAAAGCTTTGCTGATGTCTAACTTTAGGAACATGGCCACCTTTTTGTTGCACTGGGTAGAATGGAGGGTTTCATGAAGCGATATAATGCTATCTGTGATGGATCTGCCTTCCACTGAACTGCCTTGGCAGGGATCTATGATGACAGGAAGGATTTTTTTTAGCCTGAGAGCTAGGGATTTGGTTAGAATCTTGTAGATGATGTTGCATAAGCTTATTGGCCTAAAATCTGTCATAGATCTGCACTGAGGGGTTTTGGGGATCAAGGCAATGAAAGTGGAATTGGTTCCTTTCGGGATAACTTTAGTGCATTGGAGCTCGATGATAGCATTACAAATATCTTCCCCCACAATATCCCAAAAGGTTTGAAAAAACTGGGGGAACCCATATGGCCCAGGGGCTGTGTTTGCTTTCATGGAGAACAGAGCAGCCTTGATTTCTTTCTCGGATAAGGGTTGAATCAGAGAAGAATTCATCTCGGGGGTGACCAGGTGGGGGATATTCTGCAGAAGGGCTTCTTGGGCTTCCCGGTGAATGGGGGGGACATTCCCATCATGTTGCTAAAATAAGAGGACGCTTCATCTCTGATATTGAAGATATCCTGAGATACTGAACCATCCAAAAGGGTAAGCTCTCTGATTTTGTTTGAACTTCTGTTGCGCAGGGTGGAAGCATGGAAGAAACTGGTGTTAGCATCACCATCCTTAAGCCAGAGGGCTCGAGATTTTTGGTGCTAGTAAGTTTCTTCTTTGGCCAGAATGTTATGGTACTCAGATAAGAGTTGTCTCTCCTCTTCCCATAACTGGGGAGTCCATTGATCGTGTTGGGTCTGTTGTTCCAGGGATTTAAGTTTGCACAGAGTCCGCTCTTTGTTCTCGAAGATGTTCCCAAACACTTCCTTGTTCCAGGTTTTGAGGCTTTCCTTGACTGATTTAAGCTTTTGAGATACCTGAGTTGTTGCAGATCCCGAGCAGGGGACCCTCCACCATTCAAAAATTCTTTGCTTTAGATCAGGGTGTTGGATCCACATGTTTTCGAATCTGAAGGGAGTTTTGAAGGATGGGGCCCTGTTAGATTCAAGGAGGAGAGGGGAATGGTCAGACCCAGTTCTGGGGAGGGAGGTGAGAGAGGTATCTCCAAATATTGGAATAGCTTGCTGAGATAGAAAGAACCGGTCTAGCTTAACCTGGATGTGATCCGAGCCTGCATGTTTGTTGCTCCAAGTAAACTGGTAGCCTTTGATCTGGATGTCCATCAGCTCATTCTCCATGACAAAGTCCTGGAAATCGAGGATGCTTCTGGAGGGGGTAGAGACGCCACCTTTCTTATCGGAAGGAAAGAGGGGGGAATTAAAATCACCTGCTAGCATCCAGGGGAGGTTGGAAAAAGCATCCTTCATGAGGGATAGAGATCTCCAAAGCATACATATTTCGAGGGGATTGTTGGGGGCATAGATGTTGGATAGCACCCAAGTAAACTGATTAACTTTGCAATGAAAAACCATATTCAGAGTTCTGTTGGAAGAAGAGATCACCCTGCCTTCGACTTGTTCTGGGTCCCATAGGCATAACAGTCCTCCAGAAGATCCCTCAGCAGGGGAGGAGGCCCATTGATATTTTTTCCAGACTGACTGGGCGATGTTGTGAGTTCTAGCAGCATCAGCTTTTGTTTCTTGTAACATGAGAATGGTAGGTTTGTGGTCCTTCCTGATGGTTCGAGCTAATATTTGTTTGCCCGAACTGTTAAGTCCTTTGATATTCCACGAGAGGATCTTCATCTAGAAACTTTGGTGGGTTTCTTGCCTCCCTTGCTTGGTAATGGGGGAGGTTTGGGATTCTTTGCATCGTCCACAGACTGGCTGAATAAGTCTGGGAAAAGGGTTGTTTGCACACCGTTGGCGACTTGAAAATCAGTGTCCTTTTTTATCTGCTCAAAAATAGTGGGTCTGCCTCTTTTATTTTCGCCTCTTGTGTCGACGGGGCCTTTTTTGCTTCTGGTAATGATGGAGCTAGAGTCTGTTTTGTGGGTGGGGCTAACAACCTCCTCAAGGGGATCAGACCAGGAATGGGTTGGGGAAAGGGGATCGGTCGAAGGGGGAAAGGGGGGATCGATGCTTAGAGGGGGAGGGTTAGGATGGGGTTGTGAGGTGGAAGAGGAGGGAGGGAGGGGTGCCTCTGGAAGGCCGGACGGGCTAGAGACGGAGGGGGAGGGGTGGGGAAGGAGAGGACCCGGGAGAGGGGGGGAATTAGCAGCTTCGGGGAAAAGAACTTCGTCGTTTGAGAGAGAAAGAGGTCCAAATATGTTAGGGAAAGCAAACATAGAACATACCTGATCCAAAGCTGAGGAAGGTTGGCTGATGAGGGGATCCTGGTAGGAGACTTGCTTGCCTTTATTTTCTTTTTCCCACCTGGAAGCCAAGGGGGCTTTGGGTCTTTCATTGAGCATTCCCTGATGGGTATTCTGATTTTGGGGAGGAGGATTCTTGGAGCTCGATGCTTCCTTCGAGGGTCTCAGAGAAGGGCATTGGGACTTGAGGTGCCCTTGTGATTGACATTCAATGCAAAAAGCTGGCTTGTTTTCATATTCGATTGCCTGGCACCACTGGAAATCCTCGTAGATGAGGTTGATGCGGGTTGGCAACTGGGAGGCCAGATTTGCAGAAACACAGATTCTGGCATAGGCCATGCGAGTACGGGCTTTTGTTGTGGGGTCAAAAGCCATGAGTTCCCCAATGTATCCACCAATATCACGCAGGATGTCTTCATGGACGAACTGGATGGGGAGATCCGGAAGTCGAACCCAAATGGGGGTAATGTTGATGTCTTGGGTTTGGGGATTGAAATCCTGCTCCCATTTTCTGAGGAATAAGCTCTTTCTACCATAGAACCAGGGCCCTCCTGTGAGGATTCGGGCATAGTCATTTTGGTTATTTAACTGGATCAAGAAAAATCCTCTAGATAGGGCCACCAGCTGAAAGCTTCCTGTTGTTCGCCATTTGTAACCAGCCCACCTTCTTATGGACTCCATGTCGGGTCTGCCTCCTACAAATTTCCCCACCAGGGATAGGGATTCGATGGAGAGCTTATCTTGCATGTGGGAAAGAGGGATAACCAAGTTTTCCCTAGAGGTGACTAAAGGGGGGAGGGTCTCAGACCCGAAAGGCCGGGGGCCAAGAGATCCCGTCACCTTCGTGCAGTAGGAAATCAGAGCTGCGTCCTGAGAAGGGGTTTTGCTATGGGGGAAGGGAGGAATGAAACCTTCCACCCATGGTCTCTCCAACCTATCATTCCCGCCAGGGTCTGGGTCTAGGCCCGTGGGATCGTCTGTTGCATCAGAGGAGGGAATCTCCCCCTGCTCCAAATCCCCTGCTAGGGTTTGGGGAATCTTGCTTGAAATTGCTAGAGCTGTTGATATCGCCATCCAACACTCTTTCAATTTTAGCCAATTCAGTAAATACTTATTTCATCTAACATATTCTAACTATTAATTACTCATTTATTGTAGGAAAATGAAATGTACTACAAATGGAAATAAATCATTATAGAAAATGACATAACATTGCAAGAGAAAATAGAAAAATAATACTATTTTATAGCTAGAATTTGATCGTGCACATTGCTAGAAATTTATAGTGCGACTTCTTCAAATTTCATTCCATAATGCAATTCGGAGGACAAGAATGAGGATCCTTTCAATGGCCTCCTCATACACATTTACCAACTCCATACACATTTACCTTACAACAAAGTAACTTACACAAAATTCATGTAAAATATAAGCATAAATAACTTTTATAATCATTAATTCAATTGATTCATAAATGATAATATTAAAGTGAAATAATAGTCAAAATTATTTATATCCATTCAATTGCAAAGTAAAATGTAAGTAAATCAGATACATATATTTTAACATTATAACACTCATCAGAAGCCAAGGAAGTTGAAGACCCAAGTGGTCAAGGTGATGGATAATGGGGTAATAAGGTTGCAAAGGTTGAATGAGACACAATATCCTAAGATTGCTAATGGTTTAAAATTCAAACCATACAAATTGAAAGCACAAGTAAATATGGTTAACTTTGAATCATCAAATGATAATATTGTAGGAAGATTGATGGAGGCACTACAATAGTGTTTAAAAAAATTTGAAGGAATTTGCTTCTAGGAACATGGAGAACCAAGTGGGACCATAAATTAGGGTGCAACATAGGAAGAGGAAGAAATGAATCTAGCTTGGTTATTTAGGATAGAAAGAGGATAACATTTTATTATTTAAAAAATAGAGTTGGAACTATGACCAACTAAATAAAGAAGGATATAGGTTCATGTAAGATTTCTAGACATAGAAGAACAAAGGATACTCTAATAACTAATAGATGAGAATTTGTGTAGGATGGAGTCTAAATTAAGGGAAAGAACCGATCCAAAACCTAATATGAGAGAAGAGTCTGATGATGAATCTTGGAGTGAGGAAAGTGAACAAGAAGTAGGCTAGATAATAGAGTTTGAAATCTTTTTTTGATAAGTTAAAAAAAATTATATTAAAATGGGCATTTGAAAGGCACCCTAACGCCTTGATACATCACCAAGAGAAAAGGATGCACTATCCACAAAAAACATCAATGCATCCATAAAAACCTAAAAACATAAAGAAAAACTGAAGCAAGCCAAAAGTCAGAGGTAAAATTAGAAAAAGGCCTTGACAGGACAAAATTCTAAGACAACAGGAAAAGACAACCAACTAGGCAATTACAGTATCCTTAATGTCATCCTTCTTAACATACTTCTCAATAGCCTTAGGTATGTCCTTGAATACATCCTTTGAGATTTCCATGACATCATCATATTTGAGCTCAAGTTTGGCTTCGGTGGTGGTCTTTTCTAGAGTAGCCTCTATGAAGTTGTCACAAAATAACAAGAGGTTCACAAAATTCTTATGATCTTTCAATTGAGTAATTGCCACCATGATTGTAGTCATAGCATTCTCCATATGAACAATAGTAGTAGTGGTGGTCTTAATGACATATTCTTGGAGAATTTTCTCTGTAGGATCATCTTGTTCATCATCGGCCACATCCTATGTCTTTTATTAGTTTTGAACACCCTTGTTCTTAAGACGTTGAGAAATTCTCATCGGAGTAGCCTCAAATTTACCATTAATTTTTACCAAAAGCTCAGAATACTAGTGGTATTCATCCATCTTCTTCCTCTTGGAACTACAAACCCTAGAGGAAGGAGTGAAGGACGTATTCTCCTCTATGGTCTCAAATTGTTTATCCTATGGAAGCACATTTCCTTTAGGAAATTTCTTTAGAATATGAGCGTACATGACTTTGAATAGTCCCTGGTGTGAGGGCCAAGATTCCTCCTTAGAGTGGGTCACATTAATAGAGTAATTCATGGACAATTACAAAAATTATGGAATGTTCAACTGTTTGACCTCCTTGAAATAGTTCATGAACGTAATGTGGAAGCTTCTAGGTTGGGAACCTAGGTCATCCACAGTGATGTACTTCATAACTAGTTTCATCACCTCTTTCTAAGGAGTGGGTAAGTCTTCATGAACCATTCTTGGTTTGAAAATATTTCTCATAGGTGACTTCAACTCAAACTCCTTGAGTTCAATATCCCAATTGTGCTTATCCCTATGAAACGTTCTTCCCACCGATGGTTGTCTAGTAATCTTAGTGAGGATTTTTATGTCCACATGGAACTCCACATCATGGATGATGACAATGCCCTTCTCCCATGTAAATACAAATGCCAAGTTGATATCCCAATCCCAACCAAAAAATCACTTTAGGAATAGCAAAAAATTCTCTCGCACTCAGAATTACTTCTGCCACTAGTTCAATTTCAAGCATTTTTTTCTCCAAAAATCTCATGATTACCAAGAAACAGAGTTGAGAAACAGGGATAATAGAGTTCTCACTGGGTCAAGGGATACAAACAAAGAAGTTGAAGAATATTTTTGTAGGGTGGGTTTTGTAAACATTGGACAAGTTTGTAAATTTTTGGAAGCATCTATTCCTCTACCTCACGATTATGCACATCCTAGAGAAAGACAAATTCACCAAATAATGAAGAAAAAATCAACATTTCTTAGAAAACTTAGAGTTCCAATAGCTCCTATCCCCCATGGAATTATAAAGGTGTACCACACCTTGGAACTCTTGGCCAATCAGGTGATAAAACTTAACAACACCGCTTAACTCGTAGAGAAGAATGAATGTATAAGACTTTAGAAAATGGTGAAAAGTGAAAAAGGACAAGAACATTGAAAGAAAGAGATGAGAAGAACTACCAAGGAGGAGGAAGGGCGGTGGGTGAGGATGAATATGCAATACGTTGATGAAGGGCACACTACGAGAAAGGATCAGGAAGGAGCACTCTAGAGAGATAGCAAGAAAAATGGTAGACTTAGGATCATTGGAACTAAAACCAAAAGTGTTGACAGGAATAATGAGCATGGGGTCTAGGAAATACACAAGGAGGATGTACCAAAAAAACATACTCGTGCTAAATATCTCGAGCATTGAATACCTCAACAAGTTGAATCTCATCATGGAAATGATAGGGTTGCTAAGGAAGATCTTTATAGGATACAAGGCATTTAAAATATTGAGATCTAGAGGGAACAACCTTTTCATGCCAATGAAATTGAAAAAATAATTTTTATGCATTTTGAATATTTGGAATTTTTATGACCTTACAATTTCTTCAACTTTATGAGGAAGGGTGTCAGTCCATGTCATCATTCCTAGGGCATAAAATCTGATGTTAACCAACTTTTCTGCCACACCATTTGCTTCCCTGAAGATATGTTGGATAATAACCTCATGTTGATAAAGGATTAGGCTTCGAGCTTCTTCAATTAGGTTTTTCACCTTCCATACCGTATTTTTGGAGCTTTTTAAATAATTTACCACATTTAAGGAGTCCCCTTCAATAATGAATTTTCTCTAAAATTGCTTAATTAATAGTAGACCCCTCCATAGGGCCTTAGCTTCAACTATGTGGTTAGATTGTTCTCCCAAACATTCAAAAAAGGTAAAAATGGGATTTCCATTGTGGTACCTAAGAATTACCCCTACCTTGGATCTGCATGGTTTTCCTTTTGCCACCCCATAAAAATTAAGTTTGACCCAATATTGGGGAGGAGGCATCCATTTAATATTATTTTTAGATATTTGGGTATTACTTGGGTTGGGATTATGTAGAGAAACATGTAAATACTAGAGTAAGGATACTTCAAACCTAGGTATGGGATGAGGATCACTTGGGGACGAGAGTGCATTTTCCTTAGCAAAAAAAATAATTTTATTGGTGATGGAATCAAAATCCTTGACCAAGCTGAAAAAAACACATTTGTTCCTTTCAAGCCAAATTTGCCAGAGATAATGATGAAGGAAAAAATTCGAAATTCCTTTCAAAAAAGGATTGCTGAAAGGATTGGGCCATTGAGAGAACAACTCAACTATCGATGGAGGTTTGGCCCAACTAATTTGAAACTTTTGGAAAAGCTTGTTCAGAATGGAGCTAGAAAAAGGACAAGAAATGAAGATGTGACTCGTAGACTCCTAATTAAAGAGACATAAGAAACACCTATTAGGGAGAGGGATTCCACACTTAATGAGATTTTCTACAGTGAGATTCCTATTTTTAATAGCCAACCAAGAAAAGAAGGAAACTTTTGGAGTTAGGTGCTTGATCCAAACTAATTTGAAGGGGATAAGAGCTTCTTCAGGGGCTAGTTAGGATAGAGTTTTAAATATTATGACAAATGATATGTAGGGATATGTAAATGTTGTAAGAAGAGTTTGAAACTCTACATAAATATAATGCAAGGATGAGGGATCAAATTTTTCAATATTTAGATGAAATGATGCAAAGGCTCAATGAAAGAGAAGTTCAAAGATAGGATGAGCTAAATGATATAGAACAACAAAGGTTGATAAGAGAGCAAGAAACATATACACTATGGATAGATATCTATGAAATACATTTATATCAAGAATAGGAATGTAATTGAAAAGTAGTAGTTTATTATAAATGAGTTCAAGTAGTCCCTCTTCAAGATTATATGCAATTAAAATAAATAGTAGTAATAGTAGTAGTTCAAGCTCATCACTTAAAAGGAGATCCAAGATGAACTTGACTAGAGTTCAATTAGTACCTTAAGCAAAGGAGAGAAGGGATGCTCAAGGAGACTCTAAGGAAGGAAGGTAAACTAGGAGAATGTTAGAAGATATACTAGAATCCATTGATACATAAAAAATGGAAACCTAGTAGTTCAAAAGGATTACTAAGAACTCCAAGAGTTATACCATATGGAAGTAACTTAGGTAGCTTGTGGAGACAATTATATCCTCTCAATGGTCTAGAGTTACCTGAACAAGGGAGGAGTTTGGTTGGCCTCTATCTCGGTGGCTCAATGGAAGAAATTTCCCTCCTACTACCCTTAGGATATAGAGTAAATAGGATGGGCAAAATGGACCATTCTATGATTAGGAAAAAAACAACCAGCTTTCAAGTGATCATGAGGTTGGTGCATCTGGACCATCTCATAGTTTTTTTTAACATGGTGGAATTGGTAGCTGCCTCGAATCTGGGCAAGTTGTCCAAATTTTATGGCCGCCATAGTATTCTGTATTGTCCACCCCAAAATTCATCACATAGATCTTTGTGTAGTCCACCCCTATAACCGCCATACCAAAATCATTTTAAACCTTTTATGCCGCTGAAAGTACCAGGAAAGGGACAAGCGTTCAGTTCTATGAGGCCCGAGATTTGAACGTTAGACCTTCACCCCCATTATGGGATTTGGATGAACCAATTGGTCTGCACCTCAGACCTTCCATCTCATAGTTTTTTAAAACTAAGTATGTTGTAATAGATAACTAAGGACTTGGAAATGTTTTATATTATTGAAGAATATGGATAGGTGGTCCTATACTATGGAGGTTTACTTAATGGAAGTAGTAGTAAGAGAATCATCACAAGGAAGATGATGAACTACAAAATAATGAAACCAAATTAGAAAAGAAAGAGTCTAACAAACTAGAGAAGAGCTATGAAAAATAGGTTATTCCATAGGTCCAAATAGACATACAAGTAGTAGTAAAATAAGGTAAGTTTCTAATAGCTATTAGTAGGTCATTAGGATTCCAAGGGACCATCGAAAGGTCAACAAGATGATAGATTATCATCAATAGACTGATAGGATGATAGGACAAAGTCTACAACTAGAAAAGATATTAGGATATAGTTTGTAACCAGTTAGGATGGAAGGTTGTCAAAATGAAGGTATGATGATAGGACACCATTAGGAATAATATCAAATTATAGAAGAAGTCAAAGAAATAGAATATCATCAATAAGGGATCCAAACAAAGGACTAACATCATGAGATTAGGTAGATGATAGGTACCTAGTCATGACACAAATCATGATATAAATCACCATAAAATGAGATAATTAAATTATTCATTGATAGAAGACATAATTGAGATCTAATTTTGTATCACCATACAAATTATACAAATAATATGACACCTGATAGTCACCTTATAGAATATGTAAATAAAAATTTGAAAAAATAATAAAAATATGAAATGGAGAAAAAGATAAAAGTAGAAATAAAATAGAAAGCATTATCACTCACATGTAGGGTGGCAAGGTGGTTATCATTCATCATATAGATTGATGAAGTTTTAGTTGCATAACCATTTTACATGGGTGGTAACCAATTTCAAAAAATTATAAATGGAGGTAAGTCGAGAGGCATAAGCATAGTGCACTTGATCAAAGTTGTAAGTGAGAAGGACATAGGAATGATTGTAAAATTTGGATGAATATTAGAAGAAAGCCATGAAAGGATGACATTATAAAGGAGATATTGTTAAAGCTAAGGAGGAGTAAGTTATAGATGAGTTTTTTAGACAAGAATATGATAGAAGGATAGAGGTGTCTATGAATTAGGGTAAGGAATAATAAAAAACATATGGAATGGAGAGAAGGCCATACATGTCATAGAATTTAGATAAATTTTGAACTCCTATAATATTTAAGCACATAAAAGGGTAACCACTGTTCAAAGCAATTGTAGGTATATGGAGTGTCATCCAAAGAGAAATCAAAGGATCTTCCATTTGAAGCACTATCAAATATTGAGAGTCAAATGAGATACCATCTAAATGGTTAGAAAAATTGTCATCCAAAAGTGTTGTCTAAGTTTTAGTGACAAGTAGTTACCATCTGAAGGCACCACTTGAGGTTCATTAAAATAAATGAGCTATCATTTGAAGGTTCCACCTGAGGCACAACAAAAGAAAGTGTTGTCTAGGATATTGTAGCAATGGGTTTTCTATCTAAAAGGTGTTATCATCTGGAACATAAATAGTGTTAACTAAAGAGAATTACATCAAAAAAATTGTAGCATAAAAGTATTATCAAGAAGGTACCATCAATAGAACTACAATAGGAGTAGTGCCATCCAAGAATACACTATCAAAGAAATTGCCATGTTTGAAAAATATTGTTGTTAAGAGAAACTAATTACCAACATGAACAATAAGCTGATGATTCTTCAAAGGATTCGATAAATGGAGCAATAAAGAAGAAATTTACTGGATCCTATTTTGGAAGTACAAACAAGGCATAACCTTGAAGCACATTCATGGGAAGGTGAACATGATTGTGGTTTAGATACAAGACTAGGCATTGAAATGTAATCATGGATTAGAGTAAGAGCTAGCATTCCAAAATAAATAGAAAGGGATGCTAGAAAACAAAACTATTAGAAGATACCTTTGAAGGAAATAACTTGGGTACATTCAACTAGAGAGTTGTTGGTCAAAATGACAACACCTAGGGAAATAAAGGTACTTTCCTCAAATTTTGTTGAACAATAAAAAAGGGTCGCGATAGCGCAACGTTTTGGAGAGAAAAGATCAAGCTAGGGAAGAGAGTTGTGAGAGCACAACATTTTGGTGAGCCGAAAGTGAGCCAAGGAAAAAAGTCATGAGAGCGCATCATTTTTATGCGCCAGGAGCAACTAAGGAAAAAATTTGCAATAGCATAATATTTTGATGAGCCAGGACCAAGCCAAGAAGAAGAGTCACGATAGCATGACATTTTGATGAGCCAGGATCAAGCCAAGAAGAAGAGTTGTGATAGCGCGACATTTTGATGAGCCAGGAGCCAACATGTCTAAAGAGAATATTGGGAAGATCTCTGTAACAAGAAGATCTTAACCTTTTCGGTTAAAAGCTCCATGACTTGAAGAATATCTTTGTAACAAGAAATATCTCGATCTCCAACCACTCTTTCACTAGAATCTGCCCATGGGCAATTTGTTGTAACAACTTTTAGTTTTCTATTATGTAAAACTCTATATATAGGATGAGCGACCTAAATTCCAGGTCGGATCTTAGGTGTTTACAAGGCTATGTATTTAGACTTCTAAAATATTAATAGAGATCATTCATCCTGGTTCTGAGCTCATTTGGTGTGCAAGTATGTATGTGTTTGTCTATTGCTAGTTTAATCTATGTTGAATGTGTCATACATTAATTCTTAAGCTGAATTTCTATATTAAACATTCTATAAGATCTGTAATTGACTTCACGGATAAAATGCTGTAAAGATATATATATACACTGAATGATCTTAGTTTCTATGCTTTGGTTCTCATTACGTTTTTCTACAAAATGTTGAAGTAGTTCTATGTTGTTTCTTAATATGTACCTTACTATCTCCTAGCATTGGCTATATTTCCCTCTCTTTAAGCATTCCTTTCTCTCTCCCATTTTCCCATAAAAGCAAGGAACCAACCTTCTCTGGATACTAAACCAGGCATACTCTATTTGAGCCTGGTCTTTCAATGTTAATGAAGTCTTTGGCGCAAATCATAACCAAAGGTGGATTTTGTTCCAACAATTTTTGGCACACCCGGTGGGACACAAATCCTATGCATTATATACAAATCAAAGTCCCAGTGAAGCCTTTGCCCTGTTAACCTTTCTATTATCACCTGACAACTCTGCACCAGAAAGGAACCCTAAAAAATCCTTACCCAACTTCTGGTTATGAACCATATTTATGATAACCAGATCTAAAGATAAAAATTTAGAAGAACCCATAGAGTTCTTTGAACTACATATTGGTAGCCTTTGAGCTAACCCAGTTTTGGTTGCTAGAACAATTTCTACTCACAATAGCAATTCAAGACAAAAATATACTCCTCTTACAACCTCCCTTAGCACTGCTGCTATCAGAACCTTGACTCAATTTACCAATACAACTACAATGGCTGTAAATATTCTTGTCCTGCCTTATCCCTTGAGGAATCATACATGCCCTTTGAATCTTGCAGTTAAGCACCCAGTACCAGTAGCAGCTCTGAAAGTGCTACCCCAATATGATGGTACTAGAAAGACAACATATGAACATTGCTTGGATGTGGCTGCATTAGCACCAATATACGACATCTCAGAGGAAGACGTGATGATTAGACTACTAGTTATTTCATTAAAAGGAAAAATGCTCTATTGGTATAGAGCCCTTGACAACCAGTATATATCTACCTGGGATCAACTTACTGGTAAATTAGTAGAATAATTTAATGAACATGTCAATCCATTTTATTTGCTAAATCAGTTTAATGCCATTCAGAAGCATCCTAAAGAGGAGATTATAGATTTTAATATCAGGTTCAGTCGAACCTGGCAAAAAGTCCCTGATGGTCTGATGCCAACACAAAAAGGAGCTATATACTACTATTTAAGAGCTTTCAATTCAAAAATAGGTATGGCTATCAGATAGTACCGAGTCAATACTTTCCCTGAAATCTATCAAGAAGCACAGAAAGCGAAAAAGGACTTGATCGCCATAGGAAGATTCCCTTCAAAGATGATTCCACCTATTTTTCCAAATTTCCCTCAAGTGTCAAGTGCTATTGTCCTAGTTCCCCCTGCAAATCCTAACACTGGTCTTCCCAAATGGAATGGATAGCCTAGCATCCCACTTCTACCAACACCCCCTACCCTTTCGATGCTCCCTTCTATCCCTGCACCCTCTCCAACATCAAACACATCTACTCAGGACACCTAACTGGCGATATTGCAAGATTTGCAAGCCTCTTATAAGAATATATCAAATAAATTCATATCTATGGAGCTAAGATAAGCGAAAAGAAACTCTCAATCGAGACGTTATCCATAAGTGACCAGAGATCAAGCCTCCTCTAGTGGATGAAATTATGAAAAAACAAATACAGTTTACTCTAATGAAGAAGGTGGACCCAGTAATGCTTCACTAGAATCATCCTTCTAGTGTTCCACATGCAATGATCCTCATGGTGAAACTGCTTGCATGATTCATCAACATTAGGTCTAGAAGGTGGCTACAGAAAAGGCAGAAAGGTCCCTCAAGGGTCAGGTAAACACAACCAGAGAAGATGATCAAGATTTTATGATGCCCTCCCTAGAACAAGTCTCAGTTCTGACTAGGTCAGGAAAGAAACCTTTTTAGGTTTATCCTAAGGACCTTAATCCTTTAAAGGTACCTACTTCTACAAAAGAGTCCTATTGAGAAAAGACCTCCGTAAAATTCAAATCCAAAAGGAGCAAAGATTCAAAAGGAAATACATTCAACTAAAAAGATAGAAAATCAAGAACATGCTAGAGAAAAGTTGAGGTATCCTTCACTGACTAAATACCAAAGAGTCGATGCTACTCAGGGATACAAGAATAGGTTTGATACGACAGTAAAATAAAAGAGTGTTGATACTCTCCCATTCAATATCGTTGAAGAAATGAAGAAGACTCCCTCCAAAGCCACTATGTATGAAGCCCTACGGATCCCAGGACAAATTGACCTACTGCAGGAATCATTGAAGTCTATGAAAAACAAAGATAAAAATCTAGTTAAATTGGATTCTGCCCAAGCAAGTCTTACTTCCACCTCAGGAAAGAATAGACCTCCCCCATTTTATTTATCTCTCCAAATGGAAGGATGGGTAGTCCATAATTGTATGATTGACTCTGGAGCCGCAACTACTATTATGCCTAAAGCAGTGTGTGATATAATGGGGATGGAATACACAAGGAGCACTCCAAGAGTCTTACAATTGGACCAGACCCCTATAAAAATGGTAGGCATGATCAAAGATATTCCTATAGTTCTTCATAGGCTTCCTCAACTCATAGTTATATAAGTAGTAGTAGTAGATTTAGAACCTTACTTTGGCATGTGCCTATCTAGAGAATTTATTTCCAAAATAGGAGGATATCTCTCTCTTGATTTTTCACACCTAGAAATCCTATCAAAGGAAAAAGGGTGAAGATATTCAATGATAAGCCTTCCATATTCCATGTAGAGAAGCTTGGAGAAGAGGATAAGACCTCTACTACTGTAAACATGATGACTACAAAATTGATAGAATTGAGTCTTATGGAAGAAGCCCTTAATGAGTTACAAGAAGAAGACCAATTTTCCCTCCTGGATTTCAATGCCATGATCGAGACAGATCTAGGGAGCTATACCATTCAAAAACCTAAGAAAAGCAAATCTACTTCTTCCTCGCTACCTGATATATCCACTAATCAATTGTGGAAGCTTTTGTTTGATGGTGCTAGATGTAAAAATGGAGCTGGAGCAGGCATTGTCCTAATCACTCCAACTGGTGAAGAGAAAGTCTTCTCTTACAAGCTAACCTGGAGCTGCACCAATAACGTAGCAGAATATGAGGCACTTTGTTTGGGTCTAAAAAAGGCTAAAAATATGGGCATTAAACAACTACAAATTTTTGGCGATTCTAAGCTAATAGTAAATCAAGTGACAGGGAAATGTGTAAGCAAACAACATTATCTTAAGGCTTACAAAAATAAAGTTTGGGATTTGCTAGAATATTTTGAATCCCTGAACATGAAAGCAATCCCCAGAGAGAAAAACATGCATGCATATTTGTTGGCTTCAGTAGGGGCAAAATTCTGTCCTATAAGCAATGTTATTCAGAAATAAAAAATAGTCAGATTGATATACATGCCTTATGTACTTGATAGAGATACCTTCTTGTAGGTTTTCGAGAATGATCAGCATATAGTGGACTTCATAATCCATGAAATTAATTGCTCCAAAAATAGAGTAAATGAAGATTAAGAAGAGGAAAATGTCATCTAGTTGAAAAATAATCACATCCCCAAGGGGATGGTCACACTTGAGTCTCTATTTGATAACAATGATAGGTCAACATGCCATAAGATGAAAGTTGACAAACATAAATATAAGGAAGCTAAAATGGGACCCAAAAAGGCCATCAAAGTAGGAGTGAAAACTATAGACGAGGAACTGGATGAAATCAGAGAATTATGTAAGGAATTTCCAGATACGATTGCCTGGACCTATGGTGATCTAAGGGTGTACTCAAAGGAAATAATCCAACATACAATCGAGCTTCAAGAAGGCGCTAAGCCTTTTTGTCAAAAGCAAAGGCCAGTAAATCTAAAAATAGAAGCTTTGATGAAACAAGAGTTGTTAAAACTGCTAGAAGCTAAGATTATATATCCAATCAAGCACTCGACTTGGGTCGCTAATATGTACCAGTAAGAAATAAAAATGGAGATATTCGACTGTGTTGAATTTCACAATATGAACAAAGCTTTGCTCAAGGATCATTACCCCCTCCCATAGATCGATCAGATCTTATACATAGTTGCAGGAGCTAAAGGTTTTCTCTATTAGATGGTTTCTTCGGGTACAATCAGGTATGGGTCAAAGATGAAGACCAATTTAAAACGGCGTTCACAACCAAATGGGGAACATTTGCTTACCAAAGGATGCCTTTTGGGTTATCAAACACTGGAGCAACTTTTCAAAGAGCCATGGACGTAGCCTTTGGAGAACTTGTAAACAAAATAATAGTGATATACCTGGATGATATGACTGTTTTCTCTCACAAGAAAGAAGATCATATAACTCACCTCAGAAGAGTACTGGAAAAATGCTGAGAATTTGGGATATCCATAAACCCCAAAAAATCTATTTTCACCGAGGAGGGAATCTTACTTGGTCATGTAGTTTCAAAATATGGTCTAGCCATAGACCCCAATAGAGTGAAAGCCTTTTTGGAACTTCCCCTCCCCCTAAACAAAAAGGGCTTGTAGTCATTTTTTGGTCAAATCAATTTCGTGTGCAAATTCATAGAAGATTTTGCACAAATTGTTAAACCTATGACCGAATTGTTGAAAAAGGATGTTATTTTTAAATGGACATATACAAGAAAATAATATTTTCAATAGATCAAGGAGCAAATAGCTCAATCTCCTATCCTGGTAAACCAAAACTACTCCAAGGATTTTATCTTGTATGCCATAGGTGAACAGGGAAGCTACGCCGCAATACTCACTCAAAAGGGTATTGACGATGAAGAAAGGCCTATCACTTTTCTAAGTCAAAATATGCAAGAACATGAGGAAAAGTATAATTTCATTGAAAAATAGATCTATGCTATCATGAAGTCCCTAAAAAAGTTTAGGCACTTCTTATCATAGAGCAAAATCATAGTTTATACAATTCACCCTAACGTACGAAGCTTCATTATGCAAGGGGAGCTCGATGATACAAGAGCCGATTGGGTAACTAAAATACAAGAGTATGACGTAGAAATACACCCATCCAAATTAGTCAGAGGTAGAGCATTGTTCCAGGAACTTGCAAAACAAGCATCGACAGATTATGTAGCTTTCCAGGCTCAAGAATCAATATCAGATGAAGATCAATCTTCAGAACAACTTGATTGGGCGGATGAGTTAATTAGGTATTTTTAGACTGGAATATGTCCGGCCAACTTGAATGCTTCCCAAAGAATAAGATACAAGATTCAAGCCCTAAAATACACTTTATTACCTGAAGGATTATATAGGAAAAACTTGGATGGAGTACTGCTTCATTGTGTGTTAGAAGAAAAAAAGCAAAATTTTTTAAAAGAATTTCATGGAGGCCTATCAGGAGGACATTACTCTGGAAGAACTACCGCACTAAAAATCATCAGGATTGGGTGTTATTGGCCGATGATTTTTGTAGATGCTTTCAAAATCACAAGAAACTACGAAGAATGTCAGAGATATACAGGAAGGAACATGAATGCTTCATTACCCCTAAAAAACATTTAGGTTGAAGAACCATTCCAACAATGGGGCTTAGATTTCATAGGCATCATAGAGCCAAATTCATCGGTAGGTCATAAATACATTCTCACGACTACTTATTATTTCACAAAATGGTCTGAAGCTATACCCACAAAAAAGAATGACCAAGAAGTAGCGATTAAATTTGTTGAAATCCTGATCACAAGGTTCGACATCCCAGATGCCCTTGTCACAGACAATGGATCACACTTTGTGGGAACCAAGATAGTTGACTTTGCAAGAAAATATGGGATATACTTAAAGACATCGTCAAACTATTATCCTCAGGGTAATGGATTAGTTGAGTCCACGAATAAAATTCTACATAGGATTTTGAAAAGAACACTCAAAGATAATAAAAGGAGTTGGCACTCTTTGATAAATCAAGCGCTTTGGGCTGATAGGATCATAATAAAAAAATCTATCAACACATCCCCTTATTCTTTGGTCTATGGTAAAGAGGTTGTACTCCCAATACACATAGAAATACTAGCTCTAAAATTGTTGAATCTAGTTAGTACGAAAGAAGCAGAACCAATGGAAAATAGGCTGATCCAACTCCTACAATTGGAAGAACAGAAGGAACAAGCCTATGATCACTATAAAAAACATGCAGTTGCAACGAAGGGATGGTTTGAAAAGAAAACAACTCTAAGGAACTTCAAAGTAGGAGATCTAGTCCTGAAATGGAATGAAAAGAAGTCAAAACTAGGAAATCATGATAAGTTCGATACATTCTAGGATGGCCCTTTCAAAATCATTGAAGAAAAGTAGCACAATTCCTTCCAGCTAAAATATGAACAGGGCCAAATCCTATCCATTCCCGTTAATGGTTTTCACCTAAAGCTATATTACAAGTAACGGGCTCTTACCTATCCTTGTATATATTTTATTTCTTACATATGTAAATGACCTTGTAAATATGTTACTTTTTATAAGCTTCTCCGTTATGTTTGTCATGACGATGTGATTTTTGGGCACAAGAGTGTATCTATAAGGTAGATGGTCGTGATGGCATGAATTTTGGGCATTAATGGCCCCATTTCAAATAAAATGTCATGATTTTGTGACTTTTGGGGCAGAAGAGTGTCTTTCCAAGGTGGATGGTCACGATGGCACAAATTTTGGGCATTCGTGGCCCCCTTTCAGATAAAATGTCATGATTTTGTGACTTTTGGGCAGAAGAGTGTCTTTCCAAGGTGGATGGTCATGATGGCGTGACTTTTGGGCATTCATGGCTCCATTTCAGATAAAATGTCACAATTTCATGACTTTTGGGGCAAAGAAGTACAATGCATGCTCTAAAATATCAGAATGCCATGTCAGGCCTCACACCTTGGGCAGTAGAATGCCACATCAGGCCTAACATTTTGTACAATTGTGTGCCATGTCTAAGTAGTCAAAAGTATTGATAATAAAAGCTGGCATCTTAGGAAGACAAAAAAGTACCACTCTTAAAATGAAATCATATTTGCTGATTGGATCCAAAGATGACGTTGCCTTATTGGCCCAGTACTATGACATAAGATTTTCATTGGACTATATCATAAATGACAACTCAAGGTAGTTGGTATCCTTAAAAGCTGGCACACTAACCAAAAATCTTGCCAACGTTCAAAATCAACATTGAGACGCGTACTGCCAATCGTAATTACTCCACGTCACTTGGGTGGCTTAATTGCGTATCTTTTGGCATGAACATGTGCAGTGTTTTATATTATTAATTTTTCACCTCCCCTATTTTCATCTTTTGCTTCCTGCTCTCTGTGTTCTAATAGTCTCCTAGAAAGTTCTACAATTTTTGGATACTTCTCTGTGTTATGAGTACTTGAGTTGTAGGTGGTAGAATCACAATGGTTACCCCCTAGCTCCAAGTTCTACATCTGCATATTCAAATAAGAAGAGGAGTTTGAGCATCAAAGTAAACAGCTTTATAGATCCCAATGACCACATTACAGACACGAAGCTGATATGGAGAGATCCAGGACAAATCCGTAAGGACATAGCTGCCAGGTGGGCTGCAGATGCTTCTCCTTTGAACCCAAGAAATTTCCCATACTACTCTATGCTCTATTGGTATGTATGCCCCCAGGTCCACCCATGTCAAGAATTAATTAGAGCAATGGCAAAACTATATGATGTAAAAAATAGGAGTGTAAAAAATTACAAAGGAGAAACACTTTTTACAATAGATCCCGACACAATCAGAGTAGTTTTTTCCCAAGGATATAAACCTCTAGTTCCCCCCATTTTGTTTGATCCAACCAACTCTACAAAATATTATCTCAATACCCCAAACATAAGAGCTTTCCTCCAACAGAATATTGAAAGCGATCTCCCTAAAGGTTCCATCCCCCAATCTCCCATTCTCTTGTCCAAGTTCAAAAACAAGCAACTCTTCTCTATGTTGGCCATGGTAGTAGGGTTGGAAGATGACTCTCAGGTTCATGGGTGGCAAGTTGTAGTGGTGTAGTGCATTTCAATTTATAAGTTTTATGATAAAACGTGCCTAGACCCGAACAAGGTTCCACTTTTCTTCGACTGACCATCCTATTTAGCTCAGCAACTACATGCAGGACTGTCAAAATTACACACAGAAGCCCTAGATGCTTTCAGGTACTCCTCCTATTTGGTCTAGCTCTTCTTATTTTTTCAATAAAAAAATTTGAAGTCAATATCTATAACTCAAAAATATGCAAGAGGAGAAAATTTGTTTGTATGTGAGTGGACTCCGCTCCTATCAAATGAAAGTTTGTATTATCAGTTCAATATGGAATTCCTGGGCCCTGCTCTATGGATTGTGCTAGGACAAATGCAAAGGATTCCTAAGCAAATGGAGGAGATCCTGAGACGTCCCCATGTAGAAGAAGGGGACTGGTTCATCCTGACCCAAGGGGTGGTCATAAGGCTTTACGACTTTACATAAAAGCTTTTCTTGTTGCCCTACTATGTCACCAAGTGACTCTTTGCCTTAGAGTATGTAAGGCAACAATAATTCATCAACTGTACATTTGGGACAGGCACCCAAAAAACCCACACTTGCCTCATGCCCTTCCAGTTTGAAGGAGTAACTATGTCAAAGAAGGGAGATCATCAGAAAATTGCTCAAGTATTAAGAAACATGAAGCTGGTGGAGCTTCCACAGAGGTGGAAATATGATCCTAAAGACATATTCTCTAGAAGGCATGCCACTATAAATAAGGCTCACTTCCAACAATTCCATGCCTCTGATAGGGGTGTCGAGCAAGACCAAAATAATAATGAGGATCAGCATCTTGAATGGTGTGTTGAAATAATGTATCCACTAGCTTCGTGGCATGATTTCTATGAGCATCTGGTAGATTACAACCTAGATTCCTACCCAACCCATAGAATCGACACCAAGACCTTCAACAAAATGAAGAAAAAGGGCGATGACTGGGATGATGCCAAAATCTCGGTATGGTGGCAAATGCGGTGCCACATTAATACTTTCACAAGATATGGGCTCAAAATGGATACAAAGTTCTGCACCAAATACGATGAGCACCATCAAAATTGGTCTAAAACCCTAATTGAAGAGGTCCCACTTGGTATAGGTGGCGTTCTCCCCAAACAATCTGAGAAAGGTGCTGATAAGGAAAATGGGAAGGAAGTTGCAGTTGAATAGATAGAAGCCCCCAAGAAGAAATGTCAGCTATATCTTCTATGTTCAGGATCAGATACAGAGTTTGAAGATGTTGCTTCACTCAAACGTAAGAAACCAACATATGATTTGAAGAAAAGAAAAGCAGAATCAAAAAAGGGAGAGGGCCAAAAGAAGAGAAAAATACAAGAATCCTCTTCTGAAGAATTTGAAGAAAAAGAGGAACGATAACAGATAGAAGATAAGGGAGATACAAGGGAAAAATTCGAAGAAATATCTGAATAGGCACAAGAAAAGGAATAGGTGGCTGGAGAAGCAGAAGAGGTTCCCCAAAAAGAGCCTCCAAGTCAGCAAGAAAAGATAGAGGATAAGGAGGAAATAGGGGAAAACTCTGAAAGGATATCCGAACATGCACAAGAGAAAGAACAAGTTGCTAAAGAAGCAGATGAGGTTCCCCAAAAAGAGCCTCCAGAACAGGAGTAGACCCCACCGTTGGTAACTGATGGTACAGATATTTCATGTTTAAAACATATAGCAAAAGTCTACACAAAAATGTCACAGGAGACTGGGAGCTCCAATCTGCAAAAGAAACAAGAAAAATCTCCGATTGATCTTGATACCCCATCTTCTTCCCCTCATTCCCATAAAATTTCCCCTTCCCATTCCAAAGATAAAGGTGTTTTGAAGCTGTCATCACCTCCTAAATCCCCACAAGTTTCACCTCATCACACCCCAACCGGGTCTCCCTCTCAAAAAATAAGCATGGAATCTTCCCTACCACCCACACCATTCCCCCTTTACACAAACCTATTGAGTCTTCAATCCCTACAAAGCACCTCCTCTTCCAATAATTCTACTATTTCCAAATTTTGAAAAATGAAGAAAGCCACGATGAATGCCGCAACATGGTTGAAGTCACGGAGTTCTCCAAGTGATATTGATTATGGGCTGAGTGTGAGAAGGAAAAGTATTAGACCCGATTAACATGCAACTATCTACCATGAAGATGACTCCCCTGGTATAGAATCCAGAGAAATAGATGACTCTGGATGACTATCAAGCTAAAATAATTACAAAAGACATTACCCAGCTGCCAATGGAGGATGAGTGGAGCAAAGCCCAGAATCACATGGGGATGATCTATATGAATACAGGGCATTACAAAGAAAAATTTCTCAGAGCAGAACAAACCTGACAACGATTAGAGGGGGCCTTCAACCAACATAAAATCACTGAAAAGGCTCTCAAGAACAATGCCAAGAAATGGGAACAAAAGTTCAACGAGGCCGCTTCCTTACAAGAAATGGTAGCCAAGGCAGAGGAATAGGTCCAAATACTGTAACAAAAAATGCAAGACCTGAAGAAGCAATTGTTAGCAGTTTCAAAGAAGACTCAGGGGATCTCTAACGAAAAGGTGATAGCAGTCCAAAAAGAAAAGCTGGCGAGAGTCAGCAAGCTGGTCCTAAAATCTAGACCCAGTATGACTTACTTTTCTAAAGTTAATAACACTTTAAGTCAGGTAGAAAAATAATTTGAAGCTTCAATTAAGATCCAAGTTCCAAGAGTATCTGCAGCTAACAAAATCCAAGTCTTGGCGAACAGTGCACAAGCAATAGCCAGCTACAGAGCTCAAGATGAAAACTGGTCTCAAGCCAAAGCGATCGCCAAGAACTTTTTCAAGCGGCATAAGTTTGTAACGAAAGCTATAAATATTATGCAAGAATTGAAAGCAGAGGTAAAGTAAATTTCAAAGCACGCTAAAATTGCTGAGGACTATGGTATGCCTAGATTTTGGGATGCCAATTCTAAACTCTTAGCAGAAGATAAGATAAAGGCTATTTGGCAGAATTTCTATGATGACATATCAGAAATTAATAGTTGGGAAGAGCTGGTACAAGAAGATCGTATTTTTAGCATGGCCCAAGATATCACCCAAATAAACTCCAGTCTTAATGAGCTATACCTCAAGTCAAAAAATCTATCTTATGATAAAATAGAGGAGTTGGAGTACTTGTACGCTACTTTCAAAGAAAATGTGAACATTGATGAAGAGACCTGGAAAAACGCATGTTGCCTATAATGAGGTTGTTCAATCTAGGGACAAGTAGGACAAAGAGAAGCAAGCAAAGGCCAAGAAGGCTGCAGCAAGCGGTACAACACCTGCAGGCCAAGAAGGAGCAGATAAATATTATGAAGAGTCCCTGGAAGAATGATCACTCCCAAGCATTATTTTTTGTTGTTTTTTATGCTTGGTATCATTCCATTTCTTTCCCCTTATTTTTCTTATTTTTAATTCTCCTTTTTTGACTCCATTACCCACTGGATAAAGGCTCTAAGTCTAACATTCAATTAACAAAATTACCCTAGGAGGTGCCAAGAATGTTGGTCAAAATGACAACACCTAGGGAAATAAAGGTACTTTCCTCAAATTTTGCTGAGCAATGAAAAAGGGTCACGATAGCATGATGTTTTGGAGAGAAAAGAGCAATCCAGGGAAGAGAGTCATGAGAGCGTGAAATTTTGGTGAGTTGAAAGTGAGCCAAGAAAAAAAGTTGTGAGAGCACGATATTTTTATGCGCCAGGAGCAATTAAGGAAAAAAGTCATGATAGCTCTATATTTTGATGAGCTAGGACCAAGCCAAGAAGAAGAGTCATGATAGCGTGACATTTTGATGAGCCAGGATCAATCCAAGAAGAAGAGTCATGATAGCATGAAATTTTGATGAGCCAGGACCAAGCCATGAAGAAGATTTGTGATAGCATGACATTTTGATGATCCAGGACCAAACCAAGAAGAAGAGTCATGAAAACATGACATTTTGATGAGCCAGGACCAAGCCAAGAAGAAGAGTCATGATAGCGTGATATTTTGATGAGCCAAGACCAAGCCAAGAAGAAGAGTCATGATAGCACGACATTTTGATGAGCCAGGACCAAGCCAAGAAGAAGAGTCGTGATAGCACGACATTTTGATGAGCTAGGATCAATCCAAGAAGAAGAGTCATGATAGCGCGACATTTTGATGAGTCAGGATCTAACATATCTAAAGAGAATATTGGGAATATCTCTGTAACAAGAAGATCTTAACCTTTTAGGGTTAAAGCTCCATGACTTGAAGAATATCTTTGTAACAAGAAAGATCTCAATCTCCAACCACTCTTTTACTAGAATATTTCCACGAGCAATTTGTTGTAACAACTTTTAGTTTTCTGTTATGTAAAACTCTATATATAAGATGAGCGACCTAAATTCTAGGTTGGATCTTAGGTATTTACAAGACTATGTATTTAGACTTTTGAAATATTAATAGAGATCATTCATCCTAGTTCTGAGCTCATTTGGTGTGCAAGTATGTATGTGTTTGTCTATTGCTAGTTTAATCTATGTTGAATATGTCATACATTAATTCTTAAGCTGAATTTTTGTATTAAACATTCTATAATATATGCAATTTACTTCATGGATAAACTACTGTAAAGATATATATATATATATATATATATATATATATACACCGAATGATATTAGTTTCTGTGCTTTGGTTCTCTTAATGTTTTTCTGCAAAATATTGAAGTAGTTCTATGTTGTTGCTTAATATGTACCTTATCATCTCCTAGCATTGGATATATTTCCCTCTCTTTAAGCATTCCTTTTTCTCTCCCCTTTTACCATAAAAGAAAGGAACCAACCTTCTCTGGAGATTGAACCAGGCATACTCTGTTTGAGCCTGGTCTTTCAATGTTAACGAAGTCTTTGGCGCAAATCATAACCTAAGGCGGATTTCGTTCCAACAAGAGTACTACCAAAAAATGTGGGAGAAGGCCCCAAAGAAGCATCTTTTATGGATGAAGTTGTAGGAGGCAAGTGTTAATTTCATCTTGTAGGTGCAAAAATTTGATAAAGAGTTCTTCAAGGAGTATCTACTATAAACTTTGAAAACATATGACCCAAAATAGAATATAACTAAATTGTGAGTGGGTGATCAACCCATAATTGTTTTTTTTAGTAGGTAACTTTAGATGAACATTTGGTCTACCTAATCAAATATTACTAGTGGTGAAGGATTCAATGGATTCCATCCAAAGTAGATAATTGATATAGGAAGTGACAAACCTCACCCTAGAATAATTACAAAAACTAATGTCACAAGAGATCCAAGGAGTTAAGAAAAAATAATTGAGGAATGAAGAGTTGTAATGCACCATGAATGCCATAATAGGAAGATTGTCTAGAGAGAAGAGGGCTTTAGAGTTGCCCATATGATTTATATTCTATATGCAAAGGGTAGTAGTTGAAGAAACCTATGAATGAGCATATTACCTATTATATCACATTAAGACTTTCATTATGAAGCGTACAAAGATATTTTAAATGATATTTCATGCCATTGGATTGTTGTTGAATACCAGACAAAGATACAAATTATAGGATTATATCATCCTAGAGAACTATTAGAGTTGGCATAAATAGTAATAAAGTGGATGAATGAAAAACCATTTATTAAGGAAGGTAATTCAACAAAAGCATCTATAAGTAAGAGGATGTTGAAGATATAACTACTAGGTGATTTACCCAGTGAATATTTAAAGGATGATACACCACCATTGAAGTTAGAGTTAGCCCAAATCAAAAAAAGTTTATTAAGTTGGTGTTGGAAGAGCAACCTCCATACCCACAACAAGATATATTAGATGTAGGTGATAAATAGAGCATTTTGTGGAAGAAAGGAAACAATAAGGAATAATGTAGCATGAAGCTAAATAAGAAGCTACAGTTAAATAAAAATAGGAATTGGAGTTCCAAATATTATGCCCATAGTTAGGGGAGTCCAAGAATCTATGGATACAATGGGAAATATACAAGTTGGAGTAACTATTATTTTGGTAAAAAATTAGCAATTTGAACAGAGTGCATCACCTCTGGTGCAAGGAGAGATAAAAATTGAGATCACATCCATAGTGGAAAAAGTACAATAGAGGAAATAAGTTATATTTTATAAAACACCGGAGAAAGAGAAACCACATGAGCTAGCTCAAAAACTAGAAAAGAAAAATATCCAACAAAAGAAGATATAGTACCTATACCTATACTAGTACAACAGGGATTAGACTCAAATGATAGTGAAACCAAGGAGGCTAAGACCTAGAGGACCATCATAAAGGCTAAGTCTTAAAATAAAAATTAATACCACTTGTATATTGTAAAATGGGAACATCCTATGAAGAATTGCTTGCTAAAGCTATAGAAGATTGAAGCTAAGCTCTTGAAGCAAGGTGGAAATATTTGAGATGATGAGGGAGATTTGAATGTATTTTCATCAACTAAAGAGGCCCACTAGAGTATTCATTACAGGAGGAAGGTATTATTATCACTAATATATTATTTTCTTGGTCCCTTTGTTCAAATGATTGGGGGTGTTGAATTTATAATTTGATTCATGACCAAGAGCTGACATTATGCAATGTATTTAATATTTTTTAATATTTAATTATGTAATCCAAATGGGCCATGGTTAACCTTGTTATGGTTAAAACTTATTTAATATTTATATTTATCCCAAATCTCACTTGTTATGTAGGTTAACCTTTATATGGGATTTTGGTATTACTATAAATGCCACCCCATAGTCATCATTAATCATTAGAGTGTTATG
Source organism: Wollemia nobilis (assembly GCA_028583015.1). Lineage (NCBI taxonomy): Eukaryota > Viridiplantae > Streptophyta > Pinopsida > Araucariales > Araucariaceae > Wollemia > Wollemia nobilis. Next base: position 11,476,299 of record JAQPPZ010014470.1, read on the forward strand.
AAATATCATCTATGGTTCCTTCAAGTAACCCAATACTTTTTTATCTCTATTGATTTATGTATAATATTTGAGTTTATGTTTTAATTTTATTTGTTTTTGGAAAGCATTGTGAATTACAATATCATAGAGTGTAGAGACATACCATACTTAGAAGCAAAAAATACCTACTATCACTTTTATGATAAGGTATATTATGTCATCATGAAAAAATTTAGAAGAAAAATGCCAATATTGATAGATAAGGTAAGAAAGATGTTAACAAATGGGAAATGGCTTAAGGGGGCTTGTATTTGGGTAGGACAAAATCCTTCATTTGCCTCTATGACTTTTCAACCATGCCCTTTGAGTTGTCTACAAGATTCCTAATATAAAGTATGTTAGGCAACTCAACTATGTATTTTTAAAGTACTTTAAAGGGAAAAGTAAAATTATCTTTTACCCACTCAAACAATAGATCACGAGCATCACCCCAAAGGTGCATAGCTGTAAATGGTGGTAGAGGTGAGGTTGAGGGAAATGTATATAGAACAAATTAGATACCAATGCTCCTATGAACCAAAGGGAATTTTGAACAAAATATTAGAGATAAAAATTTGAATACCTTCTTCACACATGAGAAGAGGTATAAATTCTAGTAGCCGACCAACTTGGCTGAAGAGATAGCCCTTGCCACTCTAGGGATCAATAGGGGTTATGAAGATAAAATTTAGATTTGGTACAACAACCCATAGAGTGACATGATTTTTACTAGAAGGTGAAAAATTATTTCAACACAAACATCAATCTAAATCATCATATGTGTGAGGAACTTCAAAAATTAGGGCACATGGATAAAAATATTCTCACATGGAAGAGAATTATGTATGAAATAAACATGATGACTAAATCCATAAATAGTCCATTAAATGCCAAATTTTCTATCACATGGGATGAGAGACATCCCAAAAGTGAAAAAGGGATAAAGTCACCATGGAGGTAGAAATAGACACGTTAACCCTACACAAGGAGAATCCCAAGAAGTAGCTAATGTTAGTGATTACCATTTTAGCTGCACTAAAATCACTCATAGTGGTCAACATAGTAATTAGATAGATGGAAATCCAGGGGGAAAAAGGGTTTCAAAGATATGGATTAACGTTTGATGAGATGGTTGCAACAACAAAAAAGCAACAGAAAGAGTAGTAAACCCAATTGGAGGAGGGTGAAATACCTCAAGGAGAATATCATCCCCATTTTGGAACGACCAATTTAGTGGCCATGATTACACACTCTTTCCCTCATTTTCCACCATCCACTACTCCAACTTATCTCTCTCTCATTTCTTTTACTTCTATCTCTACTATATTTTCTTTCTCTTCTTCCTCCTGTATTCCCACTCTTTTCCATTCTTTTATTGTGCTTCTCCCATCTTCCATTAGTGTAGAACTTTTTTCTCTAAGAGACATCCAACATCCAATTGTCATGGTCATAGTGGGTACCATTCTAATCACATCCCCACTCATTGAGGCCCTTGCATCACAACCTTTGGTTCCATAAACCTGTTGAGTGGTAATTTTACCCAATTGCAAAACCACACTCACTTAGAATTTTGACCATAAAACCCTCTCTTGCAAAGAAATATGAAATTTCTCCAAGGTTCCTCTATATAAGCATTGCATATGTGTGTTTATAATCTTGTGAAGATGTATCAAATGAGCGCTAGGAATACCTTTGTGATTTGCAAGTAACTGTTAACAACGGGTCTGTGTTGGTTTATTTTATTATGTTATACTAGTGATTGTTCATGAAACTTAAAAGAAAAAGAAAATGTGATTGATCCTCATATGACCATGATGTAAATACCTTAGTTTGTTTTATATTGAAGTATTTTAGGTAGATTTTATCTTCTTTTGATTAAGCAAAATTTAGACAAGTTTTATCTTGCATTATTAAACCCTGCTTTAAGCATAAAAGAGAAGACTAAAATATATCTTTCAAAATGAAAAAAATTAATGATGATTGGATTCATTTAATTTTACTTTGAATATAAAAATAAAAATAGCATTTGATATAATAAATAAATTACCCCTCTTTGATGAAATTAATTTTCATAAAGAGATCAATTTATTGCTCTAAAAATGATGGCCTTTGAAGTGCCATATAAATCACTCCCCTTTAATTAAATTGTGATTTTCATAAAGGAAAGTTGACTTATTGTTTGCAAAACAAACATGCAAGGCTTGAAATCTGATTTACCTTTGAAATGTAAAATTATGTAAAATTCCAAAATTATAAAATACCTGTAAAAATAGCAACTTTGAATAATTTTTATAATTTCGAAATGGCTTCAAAATGAAATCAAAATTGTACTAAATGGAGCGTTAAATCTTGTTCTTCACACCCATGCATTTATTTTTGGATTTTTTTTTTTTTTTTTGATTTTTATTTTAATTGCCAAAGTTTAAACAAAACTACAAAAGAGAAGGGTTAGAAAAATAAAAATAAAATATGGAAATGGATCAGAATGCAGAAAATATAAACATGTAAACTATTCCCAATCTAATGCTACCCTATCCTGCAAAACTAAACATTGTGAGAGTTTTTGGATGTAACCTAGTCTATCCGAAGCTGCATTTGCACATTCTGAAATAAACTAGGTACAAACTTCTAAGTAATAAAAATAAATTCTATGTTTCTAGATATTCAACAATGCAATCATGAAATGTATTAAAAATTGCCTATAAACCTAAAAACAAAGAAAATAAAGATGAACATTAAATCAAAACATCCAGAAATGATTCTTCTTGGATTATGCTTATAAAATGTAGATTTCTAACATTATTTGCATTAAAAAAGACAATAGAAGTTCTGTTACAACATATCTGCAACATCTTCCGAAAGTCCAGCCTTGGCCTTCAAGATCTAACCTCCTTGGCATTGGATAAACTTCCAACCCTCGTCATTTCTTTTTCATCGCCTTATAAAATTTGCAATATGTCTTTTCGTTTCCCGTTTCCAACTATTCATTTTCGCTCTCTTTGTTTCTTTTTGAATCTTGGCTTCATGTCCCTTTGTCACTCAACGTGCCTGTAAGGATATGAGACATATTTTCCCATTCATAATACCTATAGCTAGTGGTTCATGTATTTTATCATCAAATTTTATCTTATTCGGACGTTGCATGCTTAAATTTTTGACGTTTATTCTTGTAACCATCTAAAAAAATGTTTCTAACGCTACCTAAGTCCTTGGGCACCTAATTTTATAGCATCATTATTTACTATTGTAATATTGGAAACTGCCCATAATTAAATTCTACACACATCTATCCATGCACCTATCATATTCGTTCAACCACCATAGCCACCGTGTGTTCATACATAGATAAATTAATTCAATTATTCGAGGAAGCAGATTACCTTCCAAAAGAAAATTCGAACAAATGCGAAACTCAACTACATCTATAGGCTCATATCCCTAGTGCCTTCATCCACGTAAGCACAATTAATAGATCCTCACTATCCACATCATTGGTCTCTACCCTATCAAAACGTCCATTCATTCAGTGACCACTATGTTTCACGTACCATATTTACTAAAAAATACGAGTCAAACTGCTCTCTTCTGCTCCGGATTATTAACATGGTCATTGGCCACGTAGGTCTGTATACTTCCCATGATGTATTGGGCATCAATGAGCCTGCATTAGATTATTATAGCTATCATGCATTTTACCTAATTTTATAATACCTCAACCGCATCACACTACTTAATTCATAAATAATTTCTAGCCATGCGATTTGTGACATCCATCACACCAAAATTTATCATGAATCCCATGAGTTTTCTCATTCTTTTTGGGTCTGCTTGCCAGTGCCACCATCACCTAGCACTAGCCACTATTGTATTTTCTCAATGTATCACCTAGCTTGCGTCCACTTTGCTGATGATTTGCTCACGTTGTATATGTTGAGTTGTCTACTCTATGCCAACTTCCCTCGCCAGCCCGAATCACGCTATCCAAAATCATTGAGACTTACCCCGTAAAAATTCATTATTCAAATGATTGATAGACAAAAAGGAGCTAAGGGAAGCATGGGGCCGATTTTAGTAAACTTTCAAGACCAAAGCATCCACGAAGAGACCACTGATGCTTTACACCACACTATCTAGATCAAAAGCCGTGCCACCCTACTAGGATTTCATCATTGCTTCCTACCACGAAATCAAACATGGTATCAGATAGGTCTATGTTGTCAGGGTCAATCCACACTGGTTTTGGGACATGTCCACGTGGTATTTCGACCATGTCATGCTGAATCCTCCTAACACAACATCCGACATCTATGGTGTATTAGTCGAGCTCTGTATTCCTACCAACTCACTCTAGGTCCACATGCCATGTGTCTGTTAGAATCATGGCGTATCTTGGTTTTCATATCATACGTATAGATCTACATGGCATCGAGGATCCTCATCATGCATCGTTCTACCCCAATAATCATTTGGCTCCATCCAATTTCATCCCTGCAACATCAAAGAAAGGCATAAATAAAAATTCGACGGGACACCTCCTTTTATTCCAACAAATTCATGAAATCATTGACATATGTAAATTATTTATCTAATAGAATATATGAAATACATGAACCCGTTGATATATATATTTTATTTGATTTCATTTTTCTTTTTATATTATTTTATTATTATTATTATTTTATTTTAATTTCTTTTTATTTGAATTTTTTTGTCTCATATTATATATATATATAATAGTTATATATATATTTACTATTTTTTTATATCAAATATATACATATATAAATGAGTGTAATATATATATATATATATATACATATATAAATGAGTGTAATATATATATATATATATTTATTTGCTTTCCATTTTCCAAAACATTAAAATTCTAACATTAAACTTAAACAAACCAAAATAAAAATAACGAAACACTAACGAAGGATACCAAAACAAACAACATAAAGCCTCCTCGATATTTATTAACCAAACACAAATCAAAACTTGAGAGAAGGCAAGAAGACATTAGCCAACATAATGCCTTGGAACCTATCAAAACTAGCATTCCAAGAATACAAAACTTTCAAAAATGTGAAATTTAAGGTGGGTCCCCAATTTTGGGGTGAGTTGTGCGACAGTCACAACAAAACTATGTTACCCTTTTTGGTCACTTTGGTCATATTGGCATCACATCCCACCCCCCACTTCCACTTCATTTCTTCACTTCACCACTTAGTTTGCACCTCTTGCCATGCCATCCACCTCAACTTACCTACCATCCCATACATGAATTTTTTTCTATAGGTGATAATGCCCATCATCATATCAAGGAGCTCCATCTATAAGAGGTCCCTCATCAACAAGTGTATTTGGAGGGCTTGGACCAATCTATGCTTACAAGGCTAGAGACACTAATATTACTAAGGCATTAAAAGTTATTTTTCTTAGAATAATGGATGGAATAAAGAATATGCATGACTCAATATAAAGACCTTCAAGGCCTTAATGTTCTTTCATTCACAACTATCAAAGAGGGAAGATAAAGTGTACTTTATTGAGGATATATAAATTTAACGAATGAATTTAGCATATGCTTCTATTGAATTGACTATTAGGGTGTCATAGCTAGATCAAGACAATATGCACCCATACCAAATGGTTTGGTTGGCTAACCAATTTTGGATTGTTAACCAATTTTATCTTCTTTTGTTAAAATTTTTTATTTTTGGATTGTTAAGATTTGTTTGAAACTAAAATAAAAAATGACTAGAATCTAACTTTGCAATGTAAGGAATTTTGGAATGTCACACTAATTGTTCATTTTAAAGAAAAGTTGAATTTTATTGAAATTTCCATTTTCATAAAATGAAATTAATTTGATTATTTGGAAAAAATTTGCCAAGTTTAAAATTTCAAATTTCCCTTAAAAAAAATGTGAACCTATGTAAAATGAAAATTTTAATTTTAATTTTGGAATTTCCATATTTATTTTTTGGGGTTTTAAATTTTTTATTTTTTTTTTGTTTTGTATTTTGTACTTGGTGAAATAAAAAAAAATGTAACAGGTTTAGGGTTATAGAAAATAAATTGAAAATAACAAGCTGCAGTAACTTAAATTTTGACCCAAATTTGCATAAGCAAATACCCTGTAGTAAACCAACACTAATCTGACCAATTTAACACAGTCCAACATTAATGCGGTGCAATATTCAAAGGAAAAAATACACAATATATCAAGAAAAATTATATAAGTCTACCATCCGTATGCATAAAATTACTGAAAATTCCAATATATTGCCAACATGAATTTTTTTCTAATGAACACATTTGCAGAATACTTTGCTTCACAAACTATAATGGTGAAATATGGTGCAGTCCAGCAACTTGGGAGGAGAGGCTTCTTAAAAAAAAATTGTTTCCAACATGCACTTCATTACAAAAATTCTCCGATCTTGCTTCGTAAGATTCAATGGGTTTTTAATTTTTTTTACAAGACTCTTCATTTACTTTTCCCTCCCTTTGTATGGTTTCTAAGTGCCTTCTTCAACAACAAATCTATCTTCATATTTTCTATGTTTGGTTTCATAATGCTCCACGAGCGTCCATTTGCGCTACATCTTCATTCTCTCCCATGCAATATAACTGCCATTGTCCTTTGGTAACACATTTTTTTATGATGCTTTCACCATAATGTGAATGTCACATGTCTAGCCATGGATGCTATTTTATTAAGAATAAGACCAAACTATATTGAAACCAACATCCTTAGGAGATGGAGCATGAGTATTTGGGCACCAAAAGAAGATCTAGGCTTTTATTTCAATTTAATACCTCTGCTTCAGTAAAGACCCAACATGTGGTTTACAAGTGTGAATCCACCATCTATCCCTTGATTATGACTTTTGACACATGTCACTTTTTTTTTTTCTAAATATAGTACATACTCTACTATATCATCAACACTTTGGATGGTATCCTTTAAATTTGCTACATGGTTGAGAAAGGAATCCACCTTGGCCTTACATTTATAATATTCTAAATACTTTTCAAGGAACATGACGCTCTTACCATGTTCTCTTATCACATCTTAATGGATGTATATTGGACAGGGACTATCCGATTTCGTCTACAATGTAGGCAATATTACCCTTAGATCCATGTTCAGAGAAATGGCAAATTGTAACTATGTAAATACCCACTTCATACTATGGCTGTCACTGTTGTTCTCACATATTGCTACTCGTGGCCTTATTGTCACTACTAGAGCTGAGTATTCTGGGATATATATATATATAAATTATGTAGTCAAAGACATCCCAACTACAGAGGTGTTTCTCTCCCTTTTAGCTTCTTCTAAGCTTTCACTTGGCTCTATGAATCCAGCAAGACAACTCCACATTTGAGGTACAAAATATGATTGGTGACTTAGCAATGCACAATAATTCGCTCTATTGACCACTAACATGATCACTATAGGATATACATGAGGATATAACCTCTTTTTGTAGCTACTATTATAGCCTTGTCTTTGCCTACCTACTTCAATGGGTAATATTGTTGTTCCACATTTCTAGAGACTTGTTCATTTGGAACATCATTCTAACATCCATGGCCATAGTTTATTTTATTTCCTTGATAGTGGTAGGGTTATAGAATAGAAAATTCTCATCCTCACATAAAGGATTTGGCTAAATTATCATTTACCACCATTCCACATGTTGTATCATATACCCATGGAGAGCTTCACCCAATTCAAACACCAGCATCAGATACATGTCACTTCACCATCTATAGATATGCGACAATAATACTACAAAAAGATGCTCACCTCTATTGATAGCAAGGAATCCATCCCTAGCATATTTTTTTAAATAACAAGTAGTGCAATCATGCGCAACATCTTTGTAAACTAGGTGATTGCTCTTACTAGGTGCTACGACTTTGAATACCTTGATACACATACACAAGTATTCATGCAATGGAGATGTCATTCTACAAGCTTCTAAAGAACTGCACCAACACCATAAAAATAGTGAAGCTCCCATCATGAGTTTAATTCCACACATAGAATGTAGTGGGCTTGGGAACCATTTAGAATAATGAATGTGCAAGTTATATTTTGATCACCACATGGTGATATAATTCATTTCATGCATCCATCCTATGTAACCCGTGTGCATTATATTATAGCTATCAAGGTCATAAGTCCACGTTCGTATCATGTATGTTAAGTCTAGGTCCGTTATCACTAGGTCCATGTCAGATTAATTTGAGCCTATCACAAAGTTCAAAAGTTCTATAAATATTATATGAAAAATTATGTAAACAAAAGCAAAAAGTTTTGTATTATATTATATGAAGAATAAATTTATAACTTTGATATTACTTTTTTCAATTAAAAAAGTATTGCAAAAAGTGCAATATTATACCAATCATGGTGTTGTAGTGATGGTTGAGAAAAATAGTGTAATATTATATATCACTAAGATGCTTAAAACAAAAACAACATCAAAGTGACTTTATGAGTAGAGGCATGCAATCATATAAACTATCAACCAAGGTTAAAATCAAAGTAAGCCAACATAAGGCATAAGTAAAAGTGGAAATTGGAGCAATCCAATGTAGAGGCCAATGCATCCTAAAACATGAAAAATCAAAGTAACTAGCCAACATAGAATGAAACCTTATTTTGTCCCTTTTGCAACTTTGTAATCCACAATGCAAAACTTGCTTGACAAAATTAACCATCAAAACATTCAATGCAAACAAAAAGGTCATATTAAAATTAAAATTTAAAGTGGGTCCCCAAGTTGGGGTACATTGTGCGATGACAACAACAAATGGCAACTCTGCTAAAAAATGCTTATGAGAATTTTGGATAAAGAACCTAGTCTAAAATTAAGAAAAATGAATATTAGCAAAATATAAAACATCCAACAACATCCAAGAAATATGGGGTTAAATAGCTTCAATTGAACATAAACACTTTATTTGCTTTAGCTTAGTGTGTGTTTTGTGTATTCATTCTCTATTTTTGAATCCATCAAAATTTCCTCATCTCTTTCACATTTAGGCTATGAACAATGTTACTCATAAAAATTTACCTCTACATTGCTCCATTACCAGTCAAGAATCCATAGCTCTAGTGGATATGACCTTGATCTCTTATAAACATTTCTCTACTACCAGCCAAGCATCTATAGCCCCTGTAGATATTATCTAAACCACCCAAGCATTTTATTGATTTACATTTTTTTATAAGCATTTGATTGCTTTACAAATGTCATATGCCCCTTGGGTTAGAGATAATATGAGACTTAATATGGATTCTATAATTTTTTTACCTAATCCTCAAACCAGAATGATTTTATCCTTCAGGAGTCAAAAATATCTTTTAAATATGATTTTACATGTGAAGCTTCAACAAAATATCACATCACTTCAATATCCACCATTCTAATCCATAATTCAAGAAAAACTACTAGATAATCTAATTTCACCAACTTTAGTTTCACTTCATCTCAACCAAGCAATTCATATTCCATGACTAAGCAATATTTCCAAAAAAGGGATAAAAGTTTATTACAACTACACAAATATACCACAAACTAGATTACCAAAACCAAAACATGTGGTGAAAGTGACGCAACAAAAGGTGAACCCAAACCAAAACACAAATAATTTTGCAAGAACCTAAATTATTGCGAAACCAAAAAATAAGGGATGATTGTATCCACATAGTACATACACCCACACAAAACTATGCACAAGTAAAAACCAAAACCAACACACAAAAATTGCATACAAGCAAAATTTACAAAACCAAAAACTATGTACAAGAAATGAATATATACAAGTGATGGATGTGCTTTCTGTCTCAAGGATGGAAATAGTGCTCTAAAAATTACCCATTGACAGGCAAAGGAATATTCTCTCCATCCAAAGTTTTTAATTGCAAAGTGTTTTCTCCAAGAATTTCTAAAATCTGGTAAGTACCAAGTCAAAGATTGTCAAATTTATTGTGATCACCATTTTTCTCATATGCCTTATCCCATAATAAAACCAAATCAGAGATTCTAAATACCTTAAAATTAGCTCATTTGTTGAACCATATTTTAAAAATATCCTGATGTTTACTAAAATGAAGTAAAGCATCCTCTTGTTTTTCATCTAAATGCATAAGGTGAGTAAGACGAGCTTCAATTTTATCATTTGTTTCAAGGTATTCCTTCATAAATTGTAAAGTTTGTAATTTAAGATTTGAAGGAAAAATTAGATCCTGATCATAAAATAAATGATAGGGCAATGTTCCTATGGACTCTTTAGTTCTTTTTCTATCCATCCATAATGCAAATTTCAATTTATTATGCCAAACCTAAGGATTATGTTCAAGCAATCTCTAAATAATTGATAACAAGTTCTTATTAGATGATTCTGTTAAACCATTACCTTACAGATAATAATTAGAAGAAAAATTTATGCTTACCTTATTGTCATAAAACCATTCTATAAACTTAATTGAAGTGAAAGTAGAACCATTATCACAAACAATAGAATATGGCATACCAAATCTAGTAACAATTTATTCCTCTAAAAATTGAATAACCACTTTAGAAGTACAATTCTTAGTGGGAATGGCCTCAGTCCAACTAGTACAATAATTTACAACGGTTAAAATGCATTTATGGCTAAGTGAAGAATTTGGGTTTATAACTCCTATGAAATCTAAATCCCATTGTGCAAATGGTCTAGCCTCAAATATGGGTTGTAAAGGCATGGTGACATTTTATTCTCTGTTAGCAACAATCTAACATGTATGGCAAGAACGAATATTAGCATGGGCATATTTGAAAATGTGGATTCTATAGTAACCAGATATCAAAATATAGTGGGCTATGACATTAGGATCCATGCCCAGTCCATACTTACCATGAAAATCCTTGAGAATTTACACAACCTCATCCTTACTCAAACATCTAAGGAAAATTCCTTCATGATTCATTCTGTATAACACACTAGTTTTAATCATAAAATTAGAGATTTTCAGTCTGAGTGCTCTTCTTTGTGTAGCATTAAAGTGATCCAGGCACTTACCATTCAAAATAAAATACATAATGTCATTATACCATTCATTCATGGTGATGCTTTCTATAGTATATTGTTGACACACAATTTGAGGATCAATTTCAGCTAGAGACTTTGTCAAACATTTTCCTCTAACAAGCTTCATCATACGGATCTCTAAATAAAAATCCTACAAAGTAGCCAACCATTTGCTTCTCCTTTCTCCTGTTCACTCTATATCAAGATTGTTTTGATAGCAGGATCAGGTACTATTGCAAAAATTTTACTATGCAAAATATAATGTCTAATATTCTTCACAGTTTTAAAAAGAGCATATACATGTTTCTCCATAATAGTGTATTTTAATTGTGCATATTTTAATGGTGAAATCAATAAATCAATAGGATTTTATAAATTATCTTCATTATTTTGAGTTAATACACTAGCAAAAGAATTCTTAGAAGCAAATGAATAAACATAGAAAGGTTTCTTGTAATTAGGACTCAAAAGTATAGGTGCAGAAGATATTGAATTTTTCACATCCTAAAAAGTTGCTTTAGCTTCACCAATCCAATTAATGTTAGCATCATTTTTTAACATATCATTTAATGGTTTGACTATTTTAGCAAATCATGAAATGAATTTCCTAACAAAGTTAGTTTTTCCAAAAAATGATTGTAATTCTTTCTTGCTACTAGGAAAAGGAATTTTTGGATGGCTTATATTCTTTCAGGATCTATGGAAATTTCATCTTTTGAGATGACATGACCTAAAATCTTACCTTTGGTTGCTCCAAAAATGCACTTTTTAGGATTTAGTGAAATGCCATGTTCTCTACACCTTTGAAGAACTTTTCTCAAATCATTGATGTGGTCAAATCTATTATTTGATAAAAGAGAAATGTCAACATAAATAACTATGTATTTACCTATCAAATCTCTAAATGCATAGTCCATGGCTCTTTGAAATGTTGCACCTATATTAAGCAATCCAAAAGGTATTCTTCTATAAGTAAAGTTACCCCACTTCGTGGTGAAAGCAATTTTCATCTTGTCTTTTAGGTCAATGAGGATTTGGTTATATCCAGAATAACCATCAAGAAAAGACATCATCTTAGAACCATTCACCATTTAAAAAATGTGATCAATGGAAGGAAAAGGATAATTATCTTTTTATGAGACATTTTTGAGATTCCTAAAATCAACACACAAACAGATTTCAACTATTTTCTTCCTAACTGGTACAACATTTGCTACCCATGTAGAGTGTCTTACTGGAAAGATAATATTAGCATCTAACAATTTATTAACTTCCTTTTGTATAAGAGGCTCTAGTAATGGGTTTACTGGTCTTTGTTTTTATCTAAATGGTTTTGAATCTAGATTTAAAGGAATAGTATGTGTTATGATGTTTTCATTATAAGTCATTAAATTCTCATAAATCCATGCTATTACATCAACATAATATTTTAAAGCCTGAATTATTCCTTCTTATTCATAATGAGTGCAAGCATTTCCTATGAGTACATTGTGTGAATTTTTACTAATCCCAATATTGATAAGCATCCCGTGAGAGTGAGGTTTTATTTTAAATTTTTCTTTTGTAATAAATATCAAGAAGCTTCTCGAGAGAAACAATACCTTTTGGAATGGAATTTACCTTCTTTGTTACCTCATGATCTTCATTGTCATCTTCTTGCAATATTTCATCCTCATTGATCACCAGATTTAAAAAAAACACTTGAATTAGTTACAAAGTAAAAAATATATCTGTCACTTTCAAACACCTGTAAAATTTTCACATTGTTAAGTATAAAAGGATAGGGTATTAGCTCAATTGAAAACTCCTTTAGCCTCATATTATCAATAGGCTTAAGAGTACCTATTGCGATAGCTAAAGAATCAACAATTCAATTGTTCTTCCTAGATTTCAATGAAATATTGAAAGCATGGAATTCATCAATCAAATCCCTAACTCTATTTCTATAATGAATTAGACTTTTATCATGATATGTGTATTGGTATTTCACCTGTTTAATAATCAACTCTAAACCTCCTAGCACTTTCAAAAATTGAATATTTATATTTAATATCAACTGCAAACTGAATATCAAAGCTTCATATTCAACCATATTACAAGTGCAAGAAAAATGTAACCTATAGGCTAATAGAAATGACTTAAATTTAGGACTAATCAATTCCACACCAACTCCACTAATTTACTTGGATTTAGATCCATCAAATTTAAGCACCCAAACAAGATTTTCATCCTTAATTAGATTAATAGATAGTATTTCATATTCATTTTTAGTATCACCTGCATCCAATTTTATTTCCAAAGTGTAAACACCTAACTCAGTTTCATTGTAAAAACTTCATTAGTTTTGTTATATTCAGTAATCAACTCCTTGAGTCTAGGTTATCTCTCAACTTTGATTTGGTTTGCAACACCATTCCATGGTAGCCACATATATGAAAAATTAACGACCATATATCCGTTTAAGTTCCTAGACCAATCTCTACTCAACAACATTCCATACTCATTCAATATGTCTATAATATGTATATAAATATACTGTTGTATCCTAGGTTCTGAGGAAAACTGTATGTGAACATTATTAAGCATTCCAACTACATGGAATTTAGATTTATCCAATTGGACAACTATTCTATTAGAAGGGATGTGTTTCAAACCCAATTTTTGACAAACCCTATGAGGCATGATATTACTGGATGCTCCTAAATCAACAAGACAATTGTGTAGATTTTTTCCTACAATTCTTATGATCAACATAAAGGGAGGAGCTTCTACTTTGTCCCTTCATGAAACAAATTGCCTATCCATGGTTTTTAGGGATCCATTCTTGCTTTGATTCACAAAAGTCTACATCAAAAACTCTTGTTGATTAGTCAATTTAGAAACCTAAAATAGAGATATATTCGCTTTTGTTTTCTTTAAATCCTCCATAATATTATAGGTAATTTTGTCAAGTGGTGGTTGAGGCAAATTAACATTAGATGGGGGTATGGGATTGTTACTAGCTCGTGTGTTAGGAGGAATTATGGTATCATTTAGTGGAGTAGAAGAAGTGAAAGGAGCTTTAGTCTTACTCCTAAGCTTGTAATATGATTCCCCTTTTTAAATTTCTTGAAGACTTGAACTCTTCTTCTATAGACCCATAATACCGTTCATCTTCTTCAACTGATTTAAATGTTTCAACAACTAGTGCTGATTATTTTTATTTTCTAGTGCTAGCCTTTTGGGAAGGATCATCATCTAAAATAATTTCCATGTTATCCATCTCCTTTTGTAGGAAATCTAGATCTATTTTGAATTCAGGCACTCATTCTCACTATGTTGAGTTGTAGAATGCACCCTACACCAACTATTTAAATTCAACTCCAAAATATTAACAATGGTGCTATTTTGATTGGAACTAGTGGTAGCATTGTTATGATTAACCATGGGACTAGGTACTCCTCTATTGTTTGGATGAGTATTCCATTGCTTTCTCTAAAGACTAGATGAGAGTTTTGAAGCAATTGTTTTTGTATTTGTACCATGTCACTATTGAGTTTTTGGATAACCCTTTATAGGTTGTTTACCTGAGAATTAAGCTCATTATTCTGTCCTACAATAGGCTGATTGATTGTGTTACTCATAGTGGCAGTAGGATTTAGAAAATTTAGCAAATTTTGATTTTGCACAACCTATGGAAAGGCTATGTTATTTTGATGAAATGTCAACACATTTGAAGTGGGTGTTGTATTGAAGAATGTAGGTATGGTTTGAGTATTTATTTCAGCCATATTATGAGTGGTGAATTGGTTTTCCAAATATGACGTCAGCAAAAGTCTGAAGTGTCACGATTTCACGACAAAAGCAGAGAAGAAGGCAATGGAGTCTAAAGTGTCACGATTTCGTGACAGAGTGAAGATGACGTCAGCAAAAGTCTGAAGTGTCGTGATTTCATGACAAGAACGTTGTCAAAGCAGACAAAGGCCAAAAGTGTCATGATTTCATGACAACAGGCAAAAGAAGGGGTACGGCAGGCAAAGGTGTCACGATATCGTGACATGTTGTAGTTTCATAGGGATAGCTACAGAACCAAAGGTGGTTGAAGGACAGAGTTAACTTTGAGCCGACAAAGTTAAATCTGGGCCGATGCAGCGTAGGGTTTGTAGCCGACATGGTTGAAGGGCAACAACCGACTAAGGTTGAGTGATTTGATCTTGAAATTCATTCTATAAAAGGAGGGTTGTTTTCAAGATAGAGTGAAAAAGAAAAATATCGAACTTGTGCAAGTGAAGCCCGCAGAGCGCAGAGGCTGAGTCGAGTCGTATCGATCGAAGTGTGCGTTCGAAGTGCAACTTTCGCAGATAGAGTGCGGGGAGAAGTTCGATCGCAAAGGAGCACAAGTGGATGTTTGATCTAGTGCTGTAATTGCACAGAGGTATAGTTTTGAGGACATTAGTGCCAGATCAAAGAACTGTGTTTGGTGCAGACAAGAGGACCAGCTTTGGAGGTGAAAGAGTTGAGGACAGAGGTCTCCAGCCAGAGCAGGGAAGATAGGTGTCTTCTGTGAATAGAGTTCCACTTGCTAAGGGCAACAGAGACAGAGGTCTTCTAGAGGATCACCAGTTAGAGCAGAGTTAGGGGAAGGAATCTCCTTTGGGTTGGTGCCCATAAACATTGTAATCGGGAAAGGTTTTCCCAGATTATGAGTTGATAAAATTTAGTGAAAATTTTATTTGTGGAGTAGCCGCATTGGGTGAACCACGTAAATTGCTGTGTCTCTTTTGTGAATGGTGTTTTTGTGCATTGCTTTGTTTACTGCTATTAATACTGCTGCATAATTTTGATCTGCAAGTTGAATTGAAAGAAAAATTGAAAAAGCGGTCTTATACTGTTCACCCCCCCTCTCAGTATAAGCTTGTGTTATTCAAGTGATAGGTGGATTGTATAGCAAATTGAAATTATTGAATGAAATGGGATATGAGTAGCAATGAATCACTACTGGGTGGAATAATAATAATTTGACTCTTAGACCTTCTAATTCTCCTTGTAGGATAAATGCTATGGAAAATAGTCTCTTTAGAAGCCTTATATCTTGTGATTATGGTTTTTGGTTCTAGCCTTAGCAATGAAAACAACAAGCCTTAGAAATGAAAATAACAAGTGCTTAGTACTCTTGAAATGAAATGACTTCCAATTTTAACAACTTAACTGATAAATCATCATGTGCATCAATAAAATCCTAACAATAAGGAAAATTCTTAAATTTGTAAAAGGTTAGCATCAATGCCTCATCAATTAGAGAATTTTCCAATCAATAAATGTGAACAACCTTTAACAAAAAACTTGTTAGTCAAAACTAATAACTTCAATTAAGCCCTCCTAGCATCAATTCTATTGCGCATTGAGGGCTTACATAAAATTTTCAATTCAGAGATTTCAAGTAACAATGAACAAATCAACATTTACAGTAACAATAAAATAAACCATTCAAGTGGCCCTCCTTCTAGCACCAATTCTATTGAGTGATATTTTACCCAATTACAAAGATATACTCACAGTCAGGATTCTGCCCGGATATCCTCTCTTGCAAGGAAATATTTATGATTTCCCCAAGGTTCTTTTAATGTGTTAAACTTGCTTGCAATGCTTAGTGAAATGTGAAATGTTAAATTAATTGGATACCTCAGTGTATCATATACTTGTTAACAAGGGGCCTGTTTTGGTGTGATTTGATTTGCAATGACTTTGTTGTTCATGGAATTTGTGAAAATGTGAATTTATTGATCAATTATATACTTTGAAATAACAATCCTTGAATGGTGATTTAATCAATTTTATCTCAAATTATTAAAATTTTTTATCTTCTTTTGTTAACCAATTTTATCTTCTTTTGTTAACAAATTTTTATCTTCTTTTGTTAACCAATTTTATCTTCTTTTGTTAACCAATTTTATCTTCTTTTGTTAACAAATTTTTATCTTCTTTTCTTAAAAAAATTTATCTTCTTTTGTTAATTAATTTTATCTACTTTTGTTAACAAATTTTATTTTTGGATTGTTTAGATTTGCTTGAAACTAAAACAAAAAATGACTAGAATCTAGCTTTGCAATGTGGGAATTTTGTCTTCTTTTGTTAACAATTTTTTGTCTTCTTTTGTTAACAAATTTTATCTTCCTTTGTTAACCAATTTTATCTACTTTTGTTAACAAATTTTATTTTTGGATTGTTAATATTTGCTTGAAACTAAAATAAAAAATGACTAGAATCTAACTTTGCAATGTGGTAATTTTGAAATGTCACATTTATTGTTCTTTTTAATGGAAAGTTGGATTTTATTGAAATTTCCATTTTCATAAAATGAAATTAATTTGATTATTTGGGGAAAATGTGCAAAGCTTAAAATTTCAAATTTCCATTAAAAAAATGTGAATCTACGTAAAATGAGAATTTGAATTTGAATTTTAGAATTGCCATATTTATTTTTTGGGGTTTTAAATTTTTTATTTTTATTTTTTTTGTATTTTGTACTCTGTGAAATAAAATAAATGTAAAAGGGTTAGGGCTATAGAAAATAAAATGAAAATAACAAGTTACTGTAACTTAAAATTTTGACCCAAATTTGCATAAGCGAATACCCTACACTAAACCAACATTAATCCGACCAATTTCACACAATCCAACATTAATGCGGTGCAATATTTAAAGGAAAAAAGTGCACAATATATCAAGAAAAATTTGATAAGTCTACCATCCACATGCATACAAATTACTAAAAATTCCAATATATTGCCAACATGAAATATTCTCTTATGAAAAAAATTGCTTAATACCTTGCTTCACAAACTACAATGGTAAAATATGGTGCAGTCCAACAACTTGGGAGGAGAGGCTTCTTCAAAAAAAAATGTTTCCAATATACACTTCGTTGCAAAATATATTTGACCTTGCTTTGTGAGCTTCAATGGATTTTCAAAATTGTTTGCAATATTCTTCATTTACTTCGTTTGGTTTCCAAGTACCTTCTTCAACGACAAATCCATCTTTGTCTTTTTTGTGTTTAGTTTCATAACGCTCCACGAGTATACATTCGTACTACATATTCGTTCTCTCCCACAGAATGTAACCATAATTGTCCTTTGGTGATACCTTTTTTTATGATGCTTTCACCATAATGTGAATATCATACATCTAGTCGTGGATGCTACTTCATTAAGAATAAGACCAAGCTATATCAAAATTGGTATCCGTAGGAGATGGAGCGCGGGTATTTGGGCACCAAATGAAGATCTAGGTTTTTATTTCAATTTAATACCTCTATTTCAATGAAGGCCCTAGTTGTAATTTACAAGTGTGAAGCCACTGTCTACCCCTTGATTATGACTACTAACACATGTTGATTCTTTGCTTGCTAAATATAGTACATCCTCTGCTATATCATCAACACTTTGGAGGGTATCTTTAAATTTACTACATGGTTGAGAAAGGAATCCACCTTGGCCTTACATTTAAAATCTTCTGAATACTTTGAAGGAACACGATACTCCTGCCCTTGTTGGACATTTTGAGTAGATGAAGTTGTCATTGATGTCAAAAGTTCAAAAGGAGTAATACAAAAGGTTGGTGGAAAAAGAGATTCATAATGTTTATTTTTAAATATTATGTGAAGCACAAAATAAAGGTTTTTTTATTAAAACCATGGTTGAGCAAAATAAAAGGTTTTTATTAAAACCATGGTTGGGTAAATCAAGAATGTTTTCTAAAACCTAAGGAGGCTTTTATTTTAAAATACCAAAGGAGATTTAAATATTTAATTTATAATATTTAAATTCCTTTTAATTTAAATAATTATAAATAAATATATTTCAAAGGTAAAGTTGGTAGCGCTAACGACAACATTGTTTCCCCGTATTTTATTCTCTATAGATGTGTGTGACAAGGGAAGGCATATGGTATAAATACCATAGCCATTCCTAAGGTTTGGTATCAATTTTATTGTATCCACCTTAAGAGAAAAGAAGCTCGTGCAAATTTTGAAATGTGCACCTCCTGAATAGCACAGTGTATGGTTCCACCGGCGTCGAAGAAAGAGCCAAGGGATCTTAAGGGGTTGAAGGAGTCAAAGCACACATTGTGCTTTGAGGATCCAAGTGGAGCACGTGGCTCACATGGCGTGGAAGCCACAACCAAGATGTTTTGGGGGTATTGTGCCAAGTTTCAGCCCCACAAAATGTAAAAAGTGGTAATATTTTTTGGAAATTATTTCAATTTGTTTTGCTAAGGTTTAGGAGGGATAAGGTGGAAATTAAGTTGTGAAATTAACCTAAGTGTTGAGGAAATATTTTTTTTTGATATATGAAGGATTATTTTTGCTAAAGGAAAAGCTAGGGTAATTTTGATTTACCTTAGAAAAGTGAGAGATTGAATTATTGCATTATTTTATAAAGTGATTTATTTAATTAATGCAATATTAAGTAGGGAGTCATAAGTAGAGTTTAAATTATTTTTGAGATATCTTTCTGAAAAGGGTTATGATGAAACTGAATTGTTAAGATGTTATTTTGATGAGTTAGAGTTTTGGAAGAAGTGTTTTGTTTAAAGATTTATGGTGTTGGATATTATTTTAAGATGGAGCAATAAGGTGTATTTGAGCTTTGATTAATTTTGTGACTAAGGGATATTTTGAGAAAGTGTCAGAATGATATTTTGGTCATCTAACAATTGAAAACTAGAAAGAAAGAAATTGTGATTAAGACAGGTTTTCTAAGGGCACTTCTACATCAAATAAAAGGTATGGTCTCATATTCCTAGTGAGTGATTGTTGAATGTTGTGAATGCTAATTTGGAGTGAAAAGGGTTTTTTCTGGAATAAAAAGTTGTTGATAAAACCTTGTTTGATAAGCATTGTTGTTGAAGTGATTAGTTGAGTGAGGAATTTGATGTAGAGTTTGTGCAAAGATCATGTATCGTTGTTATGTGAAGTTGTCAAAGATCATGAGTATCATTGTTATGTGAAGTTGTCAAAGATCATGAGTATCATTTTTATGTGAAGTCAAATATCATGAGTATCATTGTTATGTGAGACTAGCATTGTTGTTGAAGCAATTAGTTGAGTGAAGAACTTGAACTAGGGTTTGCAAAGATCATGAGTATCATTGTTATGTGAGATTGGTTGATAATAATTGTTGGAAACATTTGAGTGAATGTTCATAAGTTTGGACTAGGGTTTGTGAGCAAGGATTATTTAATTGAGTGATTGGTTGAGCCTAGTCAAGTGGATGTGTTGATGTGATAGTTCAAGTTCTGTGAAACAAATTATTCCATATTCTGAATTGATTTGAGAAAGAGGTTGAGTGTTGATGAATGTGAAACATATTGAGTCTCTAACAATTCTCTATATGTTTCTGTGATAAAAGAGAGATTGAAAGTGATTAAGAGTTTGTGAGTGTGAAGCATATTGAGTCTCTAGCAATTCTCTATATATTTCTATGGTAAAAAGAGAAATTAAAAGTAATTGAGCATTGTGGTGAATGTAAAGCATATTGAGTCTCTAACAATTCTCTATATGTTTCTATGAGATTGGACAAGTTCTAATGAGGACTTATTGAGTAGATTTGAGGTAAATATTTAATAAGACTTGTGAACAGATTTGTGTGAGCTTTTGTGGAAGCTTACAATATAGAGTTTGAGGATAAAAATTATTGAGCAGATTGGACAAGTTCTAGTGAGGACTTGTTGAGAATATTGGACAAGTTCTAGAGAGGACTTGTGGACAAATCAGTGTGAGCTTTTATAGAAGCTTACAAGGCAGATTTGAGACAAGTATCTGAGAAGACTTGTGAACATAGTTGATTGATTGATTTGTTCAAACCTTGAGTTAAGATTTGGGGCAGATCTAGAAGTGTTGATTTGTGATTGGATCAAGCTTTGTGTTAAGGCTTGAGGACAAATATTGAGGATAGATTTGTTCTAGAATGAAGGACTATATTTAGTGTAGATCAGAGGACAGGTATTGATGATAGGTTTGTGCTAGATTTAAGGACCATGTTTAGTATAGATTTGAGGACATATTTTGGTGCAGATTTAAGGATAGGTTTGTACCAGAACAAAAATAGAGTTTGCTGTAGATTTGAGGACAGATTTGTGCTAGACCAGAGACAAAGATTGAGTAGATTTGTGCTATACTGAAGGACTGTATTTAGTACATATTTGAGATAGATCTGAGAGAAAGCTTTAGAGGTGACAGAGTATAGAGGATGATAGTATCTAGTGTATAGAGATCCATTAGCTAGGGTAGTGAGGATGGGAGTCTTCAGTGGATAGAGATCCATTTTCCAGTGTAGTGGAGGCAACGGTTCTTCTAGAAGATCACTAGCCAGAGCTAAGGAGAAATAAGTTCTCCTATGGATAGAGATCCATGAACTTGATCAGAGAATTGGTGTCTTCTTTGGACAGAGATCCATAAACATTCTAATAGGGAAAGGATTCCCAAGAGATTGATTGAGAAAATTTTAGTGAAATATTTTCTTCGTGGAGTAGCCCACATTGGGTGAACCATGTTAAATTGGTGTCTCTATTGTGTGTGGTGATTGTGCATTGATTTTATTACTACCATTGATATTGCTATCTATACATTGCATAATATTGATTGAGAAAGAAAAGTAAAAAGTGGTCTTATACCGTTCACTCCCCCTTTCAGTGTCAGCTTGTGTTCTTTAATTGGTATCAGAGCGGATTCCTTTGGAAGAGTTTAACAGCTTGAAGGAAAATCATTCAAGAACACAATGGATTCTAAGAATGGGTCCTCAAATAATTTAATACTAGTATTTTATGGAAGCGATTATATATTTTGGATTATGAGAATGAAGATTCACTCGATGGGACTTGGCAATGAAATATGGAAAGCAGTTGAAAATGGATACACACCAGTAGCTACTCCACCTATAGATAAAGATGGTAAGCTTCTACATCATTACAATTCAAAAGAAATGAATGCAATTTTGAGAGGTTTGCATAGAATAGAGTTCATAAAGTTTATGCATTGCAAATCAACAAAAACAATTTGGGATAAGTTACAAAGCATATATGAAAGAGATAAAAGTGTCAAAAAGGAAAATATAAAAAATTTCAAGGGACAATTTGAAGATTTAAAAATAAAGGATGAGGAAAAAATTAGTACTTATCTACTTCGAGTAGATGAGGTTGTTAATGCCATGAAAGGACATGAACTTGAGATTGAAGAATCTGATATTTGTGATAAGATATTAAGATCTCTTCCAAAAAGGTTTAGTGAAAAGATATCTGCTATAAATGAATCAAAATATGGTGATATTTTGACAAGAGATATGTTACTTGGTATTCTTATAGCTTTTGAGTTAAGAACAAAAGAGGAACCTAATATTCGAAAGGAATCAACATTCAAAGCTACTAAGAAGACAAAGGGTAAGAATTCAAATTCAAGCAATGAGTCATCCAGTGATGAAAAAGCTAATTATGGTAGAAGGAATAAGGATTCAAGAAGATTTAAAGATGCAAAATTTGTTAGATGTTTCAATTGTGGAAAGTATGATCACTATGCAACTGATTGTCAAGAAGCTATAAATAGCAATGATGAAGAAAAATAGGACCATAAGAATAGGGAATCAAAAAAATACAGGTACCAAAAGAAAGGCAAGTATGGACAAGGCAGACAAGGGAAGAAGTTCTTTCAAAGAAAAAAGAGGAGCTACTATGCAGACAAGGCAAGTAAGTACTCAAGTGATAGTGATAATAGTTTCTCAGACAATGATAAATATGAAGTCCTATTTCTGATAGAATAAAAATAAGAAATTAAGAGAAGGTCACCAATAATTCTCAAGTGTTTTAGATGTGGTAATTTTGGACATCTTGAAGATAGTTGTACAAAGAATGGTTTTAGTTTCAATGATGATGAATATGAGGATGCACTTGAAGGACCATAAGAGAATATTCTAATGACACTAGAAGAAGGAGATGATCTTATAGAAGACAAGTTAGAAAAAAAATGAAGATGTTCTCAAAGGTAAACAAATAGAGGAAGAATCAGAAAAAGGAGAAGTTGATATTGAGGGAGAGCTTATTTATGCTCTTAAGACTTTAAAGAAGGTAAGAAAGCAAAACTCCCAACTTGAGTTTTAGTTTCAAGAATGTGATGAAGAGAGAGGAAAGCTTATAGAGGATCTAAACGAGTCAATGGCTAAGACAAAGAAGTTCAAGGTTAAGTTAGAAGCAACGTTATTAGAATGTGAAAATTTAGAACAAGAAGTAGCCCTACTAAGGGAAGAAGTAGAGAATTATAAGGACAAGCTACACAAGTTTGGAAGAAGTTCAAAGAATTTGGATAAGATTATCAAGTCACAAAAGCCTACATCAAGCAAAATAGGTCTTTGTTTTGAACAAGCTCAAAAGAAATAAGAAGAAGAGTGAACCTCAAGTTTTGAAGAAGAAGAAAATTCAGAAGAAGACAATGTAAGAGAAAGTGAGACTTTTGAGGATGAGTTGGATAATAGAAAGTTCAACAAGGAAAGAAAAAATGCACAAAGGAGAAATGGATGGAACATGAAGCAACATAGGGTAAGAGAGACTAAGAGACCAATGAGGTCAAGACAAGGAAAATTCAACGGATGATGTTTCTTATATCACAAATTTGGGCACAGGGCTTCACAATGTAGGACACATGAAATATAGGAATATGGGAATTTCAAGAAGCAAGCAACCTTTTCATGGGTATTGCTACTCATGTAATCATTTTGATCATAAGACAATGAATTGCAGGGTCCATAATAGGAATAGATATGGCTTCACCAGAAGAAATCCCAAGATATTTGCACCTACAAGGAATAACAATACTAAGTGTTACAAGTGCAATAATGATGGACATACATCAAAGTGGCATAGAGCAGATATTCCAGAACCAAGCATGGACATGAACATGAATAGTCATAGAAATTAAAAGAATCATATGAGAAATAAAATGGACAAAGGTAAAGATCAATGCTTGATGGGAGTAGAAATACTCCCACCCCAAAATTAATCACCTCAAGAGGAGGTGGGGGAAGGGCTAAGCTAAGAGACTCATTCTTAGCCCCAATCCCAAAAGGTGAACCTTTGCCATTGATGTCAAATGGGGAGAGATTTAATTTAAGAAGAGAGTATTGAGTCAGGGAGAGCAGTTTCCCAGGGGGATCAAGACAGAAACAGGTTAAGAAAATTTGAAAATATAATTGGGTTGCCATCAATGACAAAGGAGGATATTGTTGGACATTTTGAGTAGATGAAGTTGTCATTGATGTCAAGGATGAATTGTCATTGATGTCAAGGATGAATTGTCATTGATGTCAAAAGGTCAAAAGGAGTAATGCAAAAGGTTGGTGGCAAAAGAGCTTCATAATTTTTATTTTTAAATATTATGTGAAGCACAAAATAAAAGGTTTTTATTAAAACCATGGTTGGGAAAAATAAAAGGTTTTTATTAAAACCATGGTTGGGCAAAATAAAAGGTTTTTATTAAAACCATGGTTGGGCAAAATAAAAGGTTTTTATTAAAACCATGGTTGGGCAAATCAAAAAGGTTTTCTAAAACCTAAGGAGGCTTTTATTTTAAAATCCCAAAGGATATTTAAATAATTAATTTATAATATTTAAATTCATTTTAATTTAAATAATTATAAATAAATATATTTTGAAGGTAAAGTTGGTAGCGCCTATGACAACATTGTTGCCCCGACGTATTTTTCTCTCCGTTGATGTGTGTGACAAGGGAAGGCATATGGTATAAATACCATAGCTATTCCAAAGGTTTGATATCAATTTTATTGCATCCGCCTTAAGCGAAAAGAAGCTCATAAGAATTTTGAAATGTGTGCCTCTCAAATAGCACAGTGTATGGTTCTGACGGTGTCGAAGGAAGATCCAAGGGCTCTTAAGGGTTTGAAGGAGTCAAAGCACATGTTGTGCTTTGAGGCTCCAAGTGGAGCATGTGGCTCACATGACGTGGAAGCCATGACCAAGGCGTTGTGGGGGTATTGTGCCAAGTTTTGAGCCTCGTGGATTGCAAAAAGTGGTAATATTTTTTGGAAATTATTTTAATTTGTTTTGCTAAAGTTTAGGAGGGATAAGGTGGAATTTAAGTTGTGAAATTAACCTAAGTGTTGAGGAAATATATATTTTTTGATATATGAAGGGTTATTTTTACTAAAGTAAAAGCTAGGGTAATTTTGTTTTACCTTAGAAAAGTGAGAGATTGACTTATTACATTATTTTATAAAGTGATTTATTTAATTAATGTAATATTAAGTAGGGAGTCATAAGTAGGGTTTGGATAATTTTTTAGTTATCTTTCTGAAAAGGGTTATGATGAAACTAAATTGTTAAGATATTATTTTGATGAGTTAGAGTTTTGGAAGAAGTATTTTGATTAAAGATTTGTCGTGTTGGATATTATTAAAATATGGAGCAATAAGGTGTATTTGAGCTTTGATTATTTTTGTGATTAAGGAATATTTTGAGAAAGTTTTAGAGTGATATTTTGGTCATCTAACAATTAAAAACTAGAAAGAAGGAAATTGTGATTGAGATAGGTTTTCTAAGGGCACTTTTACATCAAACAAAAGGTATGGGCACATATTTCTAGTGAGTGATTGTTGAATGTTGTGAATGCTAAGTTGGAGTGAAAAGGGTTTTTCTAGAATAAAGAGTTGTTGATAAAACCTTATTTGATAAGCATTGTTGTTGAAGTGATTAGTTGAGTGAGGAACTTGAACTAGAGTTTGTGCAAAGATCATGAGTATCATTTTTATGTGAAGTTTTCAAAGATCATGAGTATCATTGTTATGTGAAGTTGTCAAAGATCATGAGTATCATTGTTATGTGAAGTTGTCAAAGATCATGAGTATCATTGTTATGTGAGACTAGCATTGTTGTTGAAGCAATTAGTTGAGTGAAGAACTTGAACTAGGGTTTGCAAATATCATGAGTATCATTGTTATGTGATATTGATTGATAAGCATTATTGGAAATATTTGAGTGAATGTTCATAAGTTTGGACTAGGTTTTGTGAGCAAGGATTATTTCATTGAGTGATTGGTTGAGCCTATTCAAGTGGATGTGTTGATGTGATAGTTCAAGTTCTATGAAACAAATTGTTCTATATTTTGAATTGATTTGAGAAAGAGGTTGACTATTTATGAATGTGAAACATATTGAGTCTCTAATAATTCTCTATATATTTCTATGATAAAAGAGAGATTGAAAGTGATTAAGAGTTTGTGAGTGTGAAGCATATTGAGTCTCTAACAATTCTCTATATATTTCTATGGTAAAAAGAAAAATTGAAAGTAATTGAGCATTGTGGTGAATGTGAAGCATATTGAGTCTCTAACATTTCTCTATATGTTTCTATGAGATTGGACAAGTTCTAGTGAGGACTTGTTGAGCAAATTTGAGGTAAGTCTTTGAGAAGACTTGTGAACATATTTGTGTGAGCTTTTGTGGAAGCTTACAATACAAAGTTTGAGGACAAAAATTGTTGAGCAGATTGGACAAGTTCTAGTGAGGACTTGTTGAGCAGATTGGACAAGTTATAGAGAGGACTTGTGGATATATCAGTGTGAAATTTTGTGGAAGATTACAAGACAGATCTGAGATAAGTCTTTGAGAAGACTTGTGAACAAAGTTTATTGATTTATTTGTTCAAACCTTGAGTTAAGATTTGGGGCAGATCTAGAAGTGTTGATTTGTGATTGGATCAAGCTTTGTGTTAAGGCTTGAGGACAGAGATTGAGGATAGATTTATGCTAGACCGAAGGACTGTGTTAGTGCAGATCAGAGGATAGATATTGAGGATATATTTATGCTAGATTGAAGGACTATGTTTAGTACATATTTGAGGATAGAGTTTGGTGCAAATTTGAGGATAGGTTTGTGCCAGGACCAAAAATAGGTTTTGGTGCAGATTTGAGGACAGGTTTGTGCTAGACCAGAGACAAAGATTGAGCAAATTTGTGCTAGACCGAAGGACTATGTTTAGTGTAGATTTGAGATAGAGCTAAGAGTAATATTTGGAGGTGATAGAGTATAGAGGATGATATTATCCAGTGGATAGAGATCCATTAGCTAGGGCAGTGAGGACAAGAGTCTTTAGTGGATAAAGATCCATTAGCCAATGTAGTGGAGGTAATAGTTCTTCTAGAAGATCACCAACCAGATCTAAGGAAAAAGGAGTTCTCCTATGGATAGATATCCATGAAATTGATCAAGGTATTGATGTCTCCTTTGGATAGAGGTCCATAAGCATTATAATAGGGAAAGGATTCCCAAGAGATTTATTAAGAAAATTTTAATGAAAAAATTTTCTCCGTGGAGTAGCCCACATTGGGTAAACCACGTTAAATTGGTTTCTCTATTGTGTGTGGTGATCTATGCATTGCCTTGATTACTACTATTGATATTTATATCTATACATTACATAATATTGATTGGGAAATAAAAGTACAAAGTGGTCTTATATTGTTCACCCCCCTCTTAGTATAAGCGTATGTTCTTAAGACCTACTCTATTATAACATCTCAATGGATGTATATCACACAATGATTATATAGTTTTATTTGCAATGTAGACAATTTTAATATTAGCTCCATGTTCAGAGAAATGGTAGATTGTAACTATGCCAATACCTGATTTATACTATGGTTGTCACCGCTATTCTTATGTCTTGCTACCCATGGACTTAATATCGCTGCTAGAGCTAAGTATTCTAAGAGACATATATATAAATGATGTAGTCAAAGACATCTCAACTACAAAGGTTTTTCTCTCCCTTTCAACTTATTTCAAGCTTTCACTTGGCTCTATGAATTCAGAAAGACAACTCCACATTCAAGGTACAAAATGTGACTGGTGACTTAGCAATGCACAATCATTCGCTTTATTGACCACTAACATGATCACTACATGATCTACATGAGGATAAAACCTCTTGATGTAGCTACTATTTTAGCCTTGTATTTTCCTACCTACTTCAAAAAGTAGTGTCATTTTTCAACATTTTTGGAAGCTTGTTCATTTGGAACATCATTCTAACATCTGTGACCACAATTTAAATGATTTCCTTGCCAACGATAAGGTTATAGAACAAGAAATTCTCATCCTCATATCAAGGATTCAGCCAAATCATCATTTACCACCATTCCACTCACTGTATCATGTTCCCGTGGAGAGCTTCACCTAATTCAAACACTAGCATTGGAGACATGTCACTTCACCATCTATAGATATTCCAAAGTGATACTACAACAAGATGCTTACCTCTATTAGTGGTAAGGAACCCATCTCTAGCATCTTTTTTTAAATGATAAGTAGTGCAATCATGTGCAACATCTTTGTAAACTATGTGATTTCTCTTTCTAGGCACTATGAATTTGAATATATCAAGACACATACACATGGATTCATGCAATGGAGATGTTATACAAGCTTCTCAAGAACTTTACCAACACCACAAAAATAATGAAGGTCCCACCATGATTTTAATCACACATGCAGGATGTGATGGGCTTGGGAACAATTTAGAAGAATGAATGTGCAATTTATTATTAGCATTGGAGGGCCACTCCATTTTTTTGTTGTTTTTTGTTGTCCTCCCTCTTTTTATGAAGTGGCAAACAAGGTGGTATGCCTAAATATGAGCCTGTGTGCTCCACTATCTAGTGGAGTGCATGGAATTCCTAAGGGTGTGCAAGCCTATGCACCCCAAGCCAGGTCCATGCACTCAACAAGTGGAGTGCACAAAAGTATTTTTAGGTGCACGAAGCCACGTGCTTGACTTTGGTCTGTCTGCACCATTGGGGAATGGAATGCACAAGAACATCTAAGGGGTGCACTACTCTGTGTGCCATGCCTTGAGTTTGTGTACTCCATAGGATTGTGGAGTACACAAAGTTTTCAAGGGGTGCATGACTTTGTGTACCCCAAAATTGGTCTACGTGCTTTACGTCCATGGAGCACACAAAGGTCTTGAAGAGTGCACAAGGTCATGCATCCATCGTAGAGTCTGTGCACTCCACTAGAAAGTGGAGTGAACAAAATATTTAAGGACATGCAACTTCACATGCCCTGGTCCTGCCCATGTGCTCCACTCTAATGGAGTGCATAGGAGTATTTTGAGCACACAAGGTTGTGAACCTAGAACTCGATTAGAATGCTCCACTCCAAAGTGGAGCGCATGAAGTCCTAAAGGGTGCACAAGTTTGTGCACCCCGCATCATGTCTATGCACTCTAATCCAATGTATCGCACCAAGTTATGTACCCACCTTTGGGTTTGTGTGCTCCACTAGAGGGTGGAGTGCACAGGGGTCTTGAGGGCACACAAGGTCATGCACCCCATTTTTGTCTATGCGCTCCACTCCTTTAGAGTGCACAAAAATTTTTCAGGCATACAAGATCATGCGCCTGACTTGAGGTTCATGTGCTCCACTTCCCCAATGGAGCACATGAAGTTTTATCAGGTGTACGAATCCGTGCATCCAGTTCTATTTGAGATGCACAAAGAATTAATGAGGTGTAATCTTTGTCCACCCCATCCAAACAGCCATGTGCCTCACTTGAGCATGCCCTACCTAAGCCAATTAAAAGTTACCACATGGTCAGAGATCTCATCACATCGTAACTCAGCCAAGTGGGCGTAAAAAGTAGCCAATCCATAACCAACAAGGAGAGTGACATGGTGCACTTAGCTCTATGGCACGACCAATCATAAAGCCCTAGTGAGTAAAAAAGTACATGCCCCACCTAAGAAAATTAATGTAGGCTCTTTAAATGAAAGGTGGTGGACCTCCCCCATACCATTAGTGTAAATGTACATGTAGAGTGCTTTCTCAATGAGGTCGAGCATAGAAATTTGAAAACCCTTCCTATCCACATAGATGTTCTTTAATGGCTTCCACCAGTGTAGCTGTAGCAGGAGTACCTAATGTTAAGATCTGTATTAGGATAATTACAGTGGTGTGGCCAATTACTAGAAGGGTAGGGAGAGCCTAGGACCCAAAGGCACTGACAACCCACTAGATTTGGGTAAGGATATTACAACATACCAATAGTAGGAGGTAGAATATGTGATAATTTTACAATTTTGATCCCACCAAAGAGGATAACCAATGCCACCCCACACTCTTGAGGAGTTTGTTCATGAGAGCACAATGAGATAGCAATGAACCGAGCCCAATTTGCAACAAATAGAACACCAACCTAGGTCGGTTAACTTACCCAAAGGTCTACCACTCCTTAGACCTCCTAGCATGGTTGGTAGTGGCCTATGACTCTAGGAATAGGACTATTCATGACCACACAAATCAAGTCATGGCCAAATTGATAGCTGATAGAATCAGGCGGGTGTTTGGGCTTACGATTGCATCATGAGCTCTAGATTTTCACACACTAGCTCTTTAGGCCAATTTCATGTTAAATACTATATTTTATAAATGCTTTTAAAGAGAGTTAAATGTAGGTCTCCTGGCTTACCAATTCACAAATTCCTCCTCAGGCCCTGGGTACAAGATTACATAGATTTTATCAACCTGGTGTTGGGCACAAAAAATTTGGAGCTTATTACAAAGGAGGTCATGTTCCTGATTATCTAGTGTAATAGGACAGATAAAATACCTCTCTATCGATGGGAAGATGTCATTAGTGATAACATTGATAGAGAATTAGTGAAATTGCAAGCAACCATACTAGTTGATAAATAGGAGCTTCCTCCATTCTCCTCCTATTTGTTTTTTATTCATTTGGTTATAGCTCAGTTTGACAAATCACTGGTGGATCGATTGGGAGGAATGACTATCATCGCTATTTAGGATACACTGCTATGTATACAAGAAGGGTGTTCAAGCTATGCAACCTTCTTTGAAAATGTCCTCCCAGTGGTACACACTCGCCTGTGCAACATAGAACCTGATAGATTTGAGGTCAGGATGAGAAATTTTTTGCATGAAGCCAAGGTAGGATATTTATTCTATATAGAAGAATTCTATTATATTAGGATATATGGTTCTAAATTACCCTTGAAGGCATTACCAAAGCACTACCCTACCTCCATAGCTATCATAGAGATCACCCAACATATTATCGAGGAGGTGAAAGTCAGATTCCTCATAAAGAAGGGGAGTGTCCCATGGTTGCTCATTCCTTGCTCGATGGGCCCCTATACTTATCTAGGCATTTTTATAATGCTGTAATCCATATGGAACATGGAAACCTACTGCTTCCTTGAAGTTATGTGGATACCCTACGACCCCAAGGGCCACCATAGACAGGTTGTTGATGACAAGCTTGCTCTCCTGCAAGTTAATCATAGGGGAGATAACTTTGAAGACAATATGTAGAAGGCTATAAAAGAAAATCAATTATTGGAATGGGTATGGAAAATGGATAGGACGCCTTATAGCAAGCTATAAGAAGTTGGAGATTATGGCTCTGAGTTGAGACTACAATGGAAATTTTTAGTGGATAAGGTGGACCACTGGTCCCAGATACTCTCCCAGAGGAATTCTAGGACCCAACTTTCCAAGTGGTCCATCAAGATACTGACCTATTTGAGGTCATGATGAGAATAGTAAAGAAATCATAATAGGAGAAAGTGAAACTTCCCTCTTCCTCTAGTTCTACCACTACCACTTTGAAGGGGAAGGAGTTGGTCACTTGCTCCTCATAGCAATCACAAAGTTTCACTTCATCAGTTCAAATACTGATGTGTCCATTCGAGAAGACCGATGTGGTAGTGTGCCAGCCCTAATTATTCACCACCACCTTGGTGGTCAACCAAGAAGAACGTCCTATTATCTCCTAGGTATTTTAAGAAAATACAAGCATGGGGATTATCCAATGTGCTCATGGAGTATGAATTCCAAGAAATAAGTCCCTCACTATCCCCCACTAGGAAGAAAGCCAGAGTTGAGTCTTCTACTAGGGACACCAAAAATTTTACACTAGCAAGGGTGAGGGACACACTCCAGTTCACTATAGATGAATAAGATCAAATACAAGATATAGAGGAGCAAATGTCTCCTAGTAAAGGAGTAAGAAGACCTCAAGGGACAATTGTACAAGAAACATGCGATGTATCTACCGCTACGTTTGACATCCCTTTACCACCGATACTGAAAGAAGACACCATTGATATTAGTAAGGATGTAGTAAGGGTAGAGGACGATCAAATAGACATGATGAGGTCCCATGTAATCTCTCAAGTATAGGTGGTAGCTTTAATGGAAAAATAAATGGAATGTTTAAAGAGCAAATCTACCGAGGCGAGACAACTACAACTTCAAGTGCAACAACTTCAAGCCAAGGTTGATCAATTGAAGTAGGTACCAGATCCCTCCCAGGCCCTTGCTGCATAGGCCAGCGACCACTTCAGGTCTATTGATGAGTTTAAATAAGAGATGAAGGAGAAGATACTAGAAAATATGGAGGATCTTACCTCCATATTTTATAACATTTATGCCACCAGGCACACTATTGGTCTCCTACGCAAAAGATTGCAACAAGTAGATTAGAGAGTGAATGCAATATTTTCCATATACAAATATTTTAGGTAAATCTACATAGAAATCAATGGAGGAGTAGTTACATTGGGATATGGAACTATCTATTTCTTTGCAGAGGAATACTCTAAAGTTTTTGTGTATTTGCAAAATAGATCCAATTGGCTCCTCTGGGACCAGGGAGTCATCGATGTCAAGTAGGAGGTTGAGGATGAATTAAATGATTGTGGATTCACACTGAATGAATTCATCCAAAATCCTGACATCAAGGATTTTGTGCTCAATAAAATACAAAATTTTGACTTTGGTCCAGATGGAAAGTTATCAAAATAGTTTATGGCTTTGGTGCAAATGGTCGACCACTTATGTGTCTTCACTAAAAATACCATGGAATGGGCCAAAGAAAGGGTAAAAAAAGTCACACATGATATCAAACTATTAATATTCACCTTAACCTTCCATGACGAAGCATGGGGCTACATTGACCAAAGTCTACAGGACCTTGAAAGGGAAGGAGTGGGGCCCAGCTCACTAGGGAGAGCACACGAGCCAAGTGCAACACATCCACCTATACAAGATCATGTGAGAGATAGTGCATAGCCTCAACCACCATCTACTTAAATATAAATATGTGGACTACATATCTATTTTTGATTACATCCCACTTTTAAGGGAAGCAAGATTGGGCCAGTTGGAGGAAGCAGTTATAGCTCCACTCAAGCAACAAGTATTATATAAAGGATACCATTACAACAAAAGATTTTTTATCAAACATATATGAGAGAAATATTAAGCCCAGGTATTTTTGTGTCCAAGTGTTAGTCGTATTTCCCCTTCTGTGTGTTTTGTTGTCTACCTTATATCACCTTTTATTTTACCTTTTTCCAGGGACTGTCTAGGAAGCACTATTCACTGAGATCATTTCCTATGGAATGTACCAAAGTTGGAGACTCATGCATCATTATAATAAGGATGGAGAGAAAAATTTCCTTATTGCGATATTCGAACAAGGGAAGCATTGTAGTCATTATCATATGAGACCCGAGCACTCTATCGAGATTTTTATGTATATCGTTTTATTTTATACAAATTTTGAATCTATTTTTGGAAATTCCTACGTTGTGGTCTATGTGTCTGCTCATTCGTATGTTATAGTAATTTGAATGTGTGGGTGACGCTTTCTTTTTATAGTTTACCATTTTTATTTATTACATAATTTGAATGAATTAAAATGAGCTAGTTCCTCTTTCTCTTTCTTTTTTGAGTTAACCATGAATTTAAATCTGCTATGACTACCCAATGGACATGGCACTGGTTTGGTCTTAATGGTCTTAACATTGCTTGGTTTGGTCAAAAATAACAAAAAATTAATATAATATCATCAAATATGGTAATCTATGGGTGATTGTGTCATAACAATAAATATTCAAGCCCATTGTCTAGGGTTTCCTTACCCAACCTGGTCTATCTAGAGTCACTTAGATAATCTATTCCTGGGTTAAAGAGGTAGATCCACCAAAGTCTACAATACTCATGATTTTTGGGATTCTTGTGATGTGAGAAAGCTTAAGGAGGTAACCAGGAAATCCCCACAACAATTACATTTTTATCACCACATAGTGATCTAATTCCTTTCATGCATGCTAGATATCAAGGTCGTTAGTCCATGTTCATGTCATGTATGTTAAGTCTAGGTACTCATCATCGCTAGATCTATGTCATAATGTCGAACCATCCATATCATCACCATTCTCATCACTAGATCCATATCATGGTTTGAATTTGGGTCTGGCTGTTTGTGATGTCTTATCGCACTATCTTCCTTCCTTGTGGATAGTGCCCAAATTAATCTGAGCTTATCAAAAAGTTTAAAAGTTTTATAAATATTATATGAAGAATCATGTAAACAAAAGAGAAGACTTTTGTATTATATTATATGGAAAATAAGTTCATAATTTTGATATTACTTTTATCAATTCAAAAAGTATTGCAAAAAGTGCAATATTATAACAATCATGGTGTTGTAGCAATGGTTGAGAAAATAGTGCAATATTATAACCACTAAGATGCTTAAAACAAAAGCAACATCAAGACAAATTTATGAGTAGGGGCATGCAATCATATAAACTATCAACCAAGGTTAAAGTCAAAGCAAGTCAACATAAGATAAAAGTAAAAGTGGAAATTGGAGCAATCCAATGTAGGGGCTAATGCACCCTAAAAAATGAAAAACCAAAGCCATCTACCGACATAGAATGAAACCTTATCTTGCCCCTTTTGAAACTTTGTAATCCATAATGCAAAACCTGTTTGATAAAATTAACCATCAAAACATTCAATGCAAACAAAAAGGTCATATTAATAGTAAAATATTGAGTGGTTCCCCAAGTTGGGGTATGTTGTGCGATGGCATCAACACGACTCAAGGAAGTGATTCACTCAACAAATCTGAGCAAATTGATTAGAGAGGAAGAAAGGTAAAAATCAACGAATTTTGAGGAAAACCTTCTAAGAAATATTTTTTTGGTGTTTTGTGGTGCCTTAAGGATTTTTGGATCCTTCTAATCCTATTATATGCATGTAATATTTGAAGGTGCAACATTTTACTAAAGTTACCCCCAAATATTTACTTTTACTAGGCGTAATTATTTTTTTACCCCAAGTAACTTATGGGTGAATTTTTGCCATAAATATGAGCCTTGGACCCTCATTATAGTTATTTTTTTACCATGATAATTTAGAGCTACACTTTAGTAAATTGACATTTTTATTTGTACTCATGAGGTTGTAATAAATTGGAAAATTGTTATGCATCCTATTAGTTGCACTTCCCTCCTTATTTTCTAATTGCATGGCTATTGTGACAAGACATTCTTGCTCATTTTTCATTCACTTATCAATTCATAAATAAATGAATAGGTGGACATTGATGTTATTAGATTTATCATGTGTTGACTAATCTCATGCTCTCTTTGCTATGGTGTAAGAATCATATCTACTTCCATTTCTTGCACTTTAAAATTTATTAAAAAAATGCACTTTAATTTCATGCAATTTTTGTTTCTACACTTTATTTTCATGCATATAAGTTTAGATTAAAGATATAAACAAGGATACCCGAGATATGACCTTAATATCAAGGTCAAGGGAAGCATTTGGAAAACATATTGAACCTTTTTGAAGCTTGGATTTGGGGGAACAACAATTAAATTAGAAGTTAGAACAATTTTTCGAATAAACACTTGCACATAACAAATTAAAACTATAAGACTAATGCTAATGGGAAGTTCTAATAAAAGCATGTTATTTAAAAAAGGCCAAAATGCTTTGGTATACTAGATATATGACCTAAATTTACATCTTTTATGACCAGGTTTATTCTCAAAATAAAATTTAAATTTTTAAATTTCTCTCTAACTTTCCTTAGAATGCCGTGTGGAACACATTGGAACACTTTGCAAAACATTCTATACACCAACCACAATCTACCACGTATGTAAGCCAACTAACCAAATTTGTGCATAGATTGAATGTAGACAATTAGAAAATAAAAACGAATTGAGTTTGACCCTTGTCCTCTAATTTGATGAAGGTGGAGTATAAGAAGTAACAACTTGAGTTTTTAATCGAGTTGGTATGCCATGTTAATTACATGAAAAGTAATGTCAACCATAAATCACTAGTCTAAAGTGATGACAAACCAAATGAGTCAATTTTAAATCCACCAAAGAGTTGAATGGGGTAATAAATAAACTTGTGACCTCTCATGCATAACCATTGAATGATGACTAAGCCATCCAAGGATGCCATGTAAAACATAGGAATATAAAGTTATTTCCATTTTAAAATGTTGAAGAAGCAACTTAAACGAAAAAATTTCTACTATGTAAAACAAAGAAACTCAATTTATTGCCAAATTGGCTAAAATTAGGATTTTTTGAAATTTGGAATTGGCTAATATTTGAGACCCTTGACTAGGGCCCATTAGCCAAAAATTTTTGGGTGTAAATTTTTTTGGGTTGATTCACCCCAATTTTATAATAATTTGACCATTTTAAGTTTAAATTTCCAACATTACCCCTAATAATAGTGAACCTTCTACATGCTTTTGGACACTATTCACCTAGATTTCGAAACTGATTTGCCAAATTTTTATAAATATATTTTGGGACCGATCCCTTATGCATAACCCTGACTCAAATCACTATCCTCCCCATCCTCAGTGATTCCATGAAGAACCAATGACCAAGTTTCCTACTACCAATTGAAGGGAAGAAGAAGCCTAAAAATAATATTAAGTTAATGCTCATCCCTAATCCAAAATAATATGCCATCCAACAAAAGAGGGGATTAAACAATTTCTTATACATCTAGTTGTTCTACCAAGGCTTATGTGGCCACATTGTCTATAATTTGAACACTCCAGTTTAAAAAGGAAAATACTTAGTTAAATTTTCCTTCCTTTATTATCCTCAATGAATAACTATCATGAGAATTAACTTCCTAAACTTACACTAACCAAAGAATCTCAGAGTTCCAAATGACCACTTTGTCTATTAACCATGCTAGGATCAAAAAAAATAATAAAGTGATTGGCTAGATCACCATCTCTCTTTATATTGAAAGTGTAAAATATGATTTAACTAAGACCATATCAATCCCAAATGGCATAACACCCTACCTATAACCACTCAAACTTGTATCGTAAAAAGTATGAAGGGGATGTCAGATGGGTAATCCCTCTCATGTGAGCTTGTAATGTTATAAAAAGGAAACACATCAAAAAGTATTCCTACTATAAAATAAAAAATAATTTTTTTAAAATTTAGAAAAGACATGGCAAAAACCTAACCAAAACATATTTGGATAATAAAATTTAAAGAAATGTTGAATATATACCTCTACAATATTTTTTTGCATATATTAAAAAATTATCACCATTTTCTTTAATGTTTTTTTCTATATAATAATTCTATAAAATTTGTAGTAATAGTTAATTTAACATAATTTAAGATATGATAAAATTGGCAAACAAATATTAATTATTAATTGTAGTCCCAAAATGACCACATCCTTAGAAAACTTTGAAAATTTATTCTAAGGGATGAAAAGGGCTCCAATACACCAAGGGTAGAAAGTATTTCAGAGTGGATCAACGCAAGAGGTTTCAATCTACTCGATACTTAGTGCTTTTTTGCAAACATGAGTGAAGTGTTCTATTCCACTCGATACTTAGTGCTTTTTTGCAAACATGAGTGAAGTGTTCTATTCCACTCGATACTTAGTGTATCTTGCAGCGACTTAGCACAAAGGTTCCAATCCGTAATCTGACCATGTCTTAATGATGTCAGCACATTTCAAAATGCGGATTGGCGATAATGCTTTATCTCACATGCTTAAGCGACTAAGTGTCAATAATACCCATTCCATTGAGTTCCAAGGCTATTTTTGAGCAAAATGGCGACAAGATCCATACCACTCGGTAAGAAGGTCTAAAGTGCTTAGAAATAAGTAAAGGCAACAAAATAGCGCAAAGATCATTTTTCATTACTTTTTGAGCAGATTAGCATTTTTGTAGTCAAACCAAGTCAAATATGATAGAGTAGAAATTGAGGAGCAGATTGCAACTAATGTATTACACTGTGAACATGAGAAGAAAATAAACTATTTAAAGGCTTAGTTGAGCAGATTGATGATGAGCTGTATTCTACTCAAAACTCAGTGTATTTTTCACGTAAGCTCAAATCCGCTAGCTAAAGCCATACAATATGACATCAACATTTTTTTTAGAGTGGATTGGTGATTTGTTCCACCCCACTGGTCTACAGAGAATTATTGAGGTTTAATCACAACCATTCACAGAGTGCATCAACAACGGATATTTGATGATATTTTCATGATCATACAAAGGTGTATTCTTGGTGGATGAAGGTCAATTAGTTTGAGCGGGTAGGTAAAGTGTCCAAGGGTACCAAGAACCAAGAACCAAAGTGGTTGCATATCTATGATGAAATGGATTTCTCAAGAAAGATGAATGGTTCAGATTTGGTCTCTAATGGCTTGAGTTTCCACTGTGGCATTATCGGACTAAAAAGTTGTAGAGTCAAGCTGCCATGGTGAATGAATTCCAATGGATTTATCGAAACCAATAGGTGAATGAAATAATGCCAGCATGGCTCTTTGTTGATATGTCATATGTTGAATCCTTGTAATATCTCCTCTAATTTCTTTCATTGTAAACTATAAATAGAGGTCAAACCCTCAATTTTTAGGGTCAGCTCTAGCACATTTGCTTGCCCTACTGTGTAATATTTTCTACAAACTAATGGAAGGAGCATTAATCATATTTTTTGACTCAAGATTTACTATATTTGATATCTTTCATTAAGAGGTTCAAGTCGTAAATTGCATTTCTATCAATGCTTTAAAGTTTAGTTCATTCTATTTGTATTGAATTACTAGTTGTTAAGATAATTAAAATTTGTTCATAGTTAGATCTGTGTTGGCAAGAAGTTTATTTTTGTAAAGTATGATTATTGATCTATTCTACTAATTTAGATTGTTGATATATTAGATATTAAAATTGCTTCTTGGAACATATATCTATTTTACTTTATTGTATGAATATTTTATGGTTTTGGGTGCTGCTAATCCTGAGTGTGGAACACTGGAAGTATTTTACTAGAGGTTTTTTCTATGGATGCCTATGCTGTTAGCCCTATACGACCACTTTTAATGCATAATTTATTAACCCTAAACATTTTTTTCATCATATTATTCAAAACCATTATTTGAGCTTAATTGAGTCAACATTCTGTTAGTTGACAAGGAACCAACCTACTCTAGAGGTTGGGCTGAAGCAATCTTTGGTCCATCCAATGTTGAGTTTTGATCTATGACTATCAGATGCAAGCCTGGCTTGAAAATTGGAAGATAGAAAGTTTTAGTATTGAGTAAAACTTGATGACAATTCGAATCCCAATAGTTTTGGCATGCTCGATGGGACATGTTTGCAAGAAACACTAAAAACCATCATATTATTTATTGTTTATATCTTTTATCAAAGGAATCAATATTTGGTGAATTTTATTGACCTTGCTAAGTGGTGATCATCGAATTCACCTGGCGAATCCCTAGTCTATGAATTCAAAAAATTTATCCCTGTAGCTTGTAATTTTTCATGAATACTAGGTCATCCACGAGGAATAACGCAAACTCCTTTTTCTACTATGAGCTACCTTATAGAGGGTCTACTATTATAAGATATTTGAATAAATATTTTCATTCAGAACAAACTCCTCTTGAGGATAATCCTATAGTACACCCAAGGCCACCTCCAACAGGATCTACACCTAGAAATATGGCCCAACATCAAAATGCAGTTCCAAATCATCCCTTACAAAAGTATCTTAGCTAGAATATAGTTGGCCCCCTTAGACTAGCCCAAATGTATGACATTGATCAAGTTGCCATTCCCACCTATGATGAATCTAGTAAAACTACAAATGAGCACTGCCAAGATATTCTTAATCTGGCAATGATCCACAATATAAAAAATAAAGATATTATTGTCAAAATTCTAGCATTGTCCTTTAGAGAAAAGATTTTGCATTGGTTTAGGACCCTTGAAGACAATACCATTACCTCATGGGTAACATTGGATGAGCCCTTTGTGGAAGAATTTAATGAATTTGCTGATCCTTTTTCCCTCAATCAATTCACATCTATGCAAAAGCATCAACAAGAAACTATTTCAGATTTCAACTTGAGGTTCAATAGGATCTAGAAGAGAATTCCCCCTACAACTAGACCAGCTGCAAGCCTTTCTTACATGTATTATATCAAAGCCCTTGGATCATATTTAGGCCTGAAAACCCAATAATTTGGAGTGGATACTTTTCCACATGTTTATAATGTATTTGTTCATGTAGAGAATGTCCTTATTAATATGGGAAGATTACACCTAAAATCTATGTTGCCCTACAATTTGGAAACCACTAATGTCCAAGGTCAAACAACTACTTCATCTTATCTGGACCCTCCTCCTTTGTGGGCTCCATTCCCATAGATGACTCTCATTCCTCACTCAAAAGCACCATCTACTACAATTCCTTTCCCTCACCTTCCTTCTTAGATTCCCTAAGAATCCTCTGTCCTCCTTGATATCTAGAATACCTTGAAAATTCTTGGAAATAAGATGAATTCAATGGATAAGAGAGATATGGAGATGTCTCAAAAAAAGAGATTTCCTTATTTGAATAAGTATCAAAGACCTAGTGCTAGCAATAGCACTAGGGTTAGAGTAAAATCAATGCAAGAAGAGATTGAGTGTTCTTCAGAAACAAGTCTGGTGAATGTATGGTGTTTGGTGTGCAATGATCCCCATGATTCATAATCTTCTATTATGTACCAACACAATGTATAGTAGGCTATGGAGAAAGCATAGAGAAATCAGAAAGGAAGAGTAAACATGCTCTGGCAACCAGATGAGTCATGGTTGGAAAAGACCTTGATGAGGATAGACCCATTTATGTCATGACAAGGTTAAGAAAGAAAAAAATGTAGGTTGATCCAAAAAATATGAGTCAATTTTAGGTCCCCTCTCAAAAGAAGAAGGACCCACCTTCCTAGAGCAGTGATACTTTCCCTATTTCCTAGGAAAAAGAAAATGAAGTCAGTCTTCCCAAGAGATTTGAGAAAGAAATTGAAGGATATAGAATGATATCCAAGAATGAGGCTCAAGAGAGGCTTAGGTTCCCTTATATTACCAAGATATAGAGAATCAAGGCCACACAATAGTATAAAAGAAAGTATGGTGAGCCAGAGATAAGGCTCGAGAGACCTACCTCTACCAAGTTTAAATACAACATTGTGGAAGAAATAAAGAAGATACCATCTAAATATAGTCTGTATGATACTCTCTTCATTCATGGTCAAATAGACTTGCTAAAATCTTCTCTAAACAAATATCTGTAGGAAAAGCAAGCCACCACAATCCTCAACATACCCTCTAAAAATAAGGAAATGTTCCCTACCACTTTAAACAAAAAACCCCCTCCTTTTTACATTTCTCTAATGATGAAGGGGTGGATTGTCTACAATTTTTTGATTGAATGAGGGGCATCTACCACAGTTATACCTAAAGCATTTTACGAGGAGATGGGTATGGAATATACTACATCTTGGCCTAGAGTCTTGCAGTTAGATGGGACATCTATGAAGACAGTGGGAGTGATAAAAAATATCTTGATGAGGCTGCATAGAGCACCTTAGGCAACCATAGTGCAAGAGATAGTTGTGGTGGATCTAGAGCCTTATTTTAGCTTATGCATTTCAATAGAATTCACTATAAAGTTGGTAGGATGCATGTATATGGACTATTCCAGCATGGTGATTCCTTTCAAATGAAAGAGCATAAGAATAACACCCGAGAAGCTTGTGTCTTACCACATTGAAAAAATTGAGGAGGACATGTGCAATCTTACTCTAGAGGAATTTTAATTAGTGGAGAACTTTGAAGAGTTAGAGATTGAATATGAACAACCTTTTAGAGAGGATTATAGCCAATTTGGGACAGGTATGGGTACATACATTATTTTTGCAAACACAGAGAAAAGAATTCCTGCTATATCTAATTAGTCCTTGAGATAATTAGAAACCTGGATGATGCACTTTGATTGTACTAGATGTAGAAATGGTGTTGGTTCTGATGTGCTATTACAGTCCCAATCAGAAGGGACAGAGAGTTTTGCATATAGGCTAACATGGTCATGCACTAAAAATGTTGTAGAATATGAGGCTCTATACCTTGGGCTCATGCAAGATAAAAACATGGGCATCAAGATATTGAACATATATGGTGACTCTAAATTTATTGTAAATTAGGTAAGGGAAAGGTGCAGTAGCAAGCACCATTACCTGAAAGTATATAGAAATAGGTATGGGATTTGATGGAATACTTTAGTGCCCTAAACATTAATTTTATTTCTAGGAGAAAGAATACCTTGGTAGATTCCTTAGCAGTTGGGGGAGATAATTTCAACCCTTTTGTAGAAATAGGAGTTCATAAGGACAAAGGGATCAAAATGATTAGGCCTGCAGTTCCACATAAGAAGATTTTTTGGTAGATCTTTGAAAGTGATAAATAAATCATTGATTTTTTGGTAAGAGAAGAATCTTGTTTATCTACTGTTCAACAGGAAAATATAGAAGATATTGATCAACAAGATGTCATCCAATTTAAGAATAATTATATACCTAGAGGGTTGGTTACTCTAGAGAGCCTTTTTGATAATGAGTACAGGAAAAGGATCAGATACATGGAAATCAATGAGAAGATCTATAAAGAAACTGAGAAAGAAAATAAGCTCAAGGTTGGAGTTCGGTGTTCTCTAGAAGAAGAGGAGGATATCAAATACTTATGCCTTAAGTACCAAGACATTGTAGCTTGGTCATATGAAGATCTTAAAGTATACGACAAGAAGGTCATCCAAAACATAATTGAGCTAGAGCCAAATGCAAAACCATTCAGGTAGAAATAGAGGCCTATGAATTCTAGGATTGAAACCATAATGGATAAGAACTATTGAAGTTGCTAAAGGCTAAGATCATTTATCCAATCAAACATTCAACCTAGGTATCCAAATTGGTACCTATAAGGAAGAAGAATGGTGACATGCGCTTGTGTGTAAATTTCAGAAACCTCAATCAAGCATTACTAAGGGACAACTACCCCCTCCCAAAAATTGATAAAATCTTGCATATTGT
This sequence comes from Wollemia nobilis, assembly GCA_028583015.1. Classification (NCBI taxonomy): domain Eukaryota; kingdom Viridiplantae; phylum Streptophyta; class Pinopsida; order Araucariales; family Araucariaceae; genus Wollemia; species Wollemia nobilis. The sequence continues at coordinate 11,519,715 of JAQPPZ010014470.1, forward strand.
GGCAAGGACAAAAAGGTTCTCACTGCTAGACGACTTCTCTATCTATAACAAAATTTGGGTGAAGGATAAGGATAAATTTAAAACAACATTTGTTGGTAATTTTGGGTACATTGCCCTTGATCATGTGTATAAGTTGTCATTGATGTCAAGAATCTCTTGAAAGAATTTGTTTGATGTCAAAAGTTTTGCTTTATTAAAAGGTTTCTTGGAGGTTCCGACATGTCAGTTTCAAAGGTATTTTGTAAACCCCAAGTTGGCAGGTTTAAAGATTACAAGTGAATGCATTAGTTTAATGCATTTGGGTCTAGGAGGAAGTATTTATTTAAATAATTAAAAACCTTGTTAAGGTTCCCTTTAATTATTTTTAAATAAATATTAAATTATTGTTTGCAGTGGGTTCTCCTAACCCATGGCGCTATGTTTTAAGATTGTGAGCGCTAGCCAAGACCTCCACCGACGTGTTAAACTCCTCACCGACGTCAAGAGCTTATGGTAAAAATGCATATAAATCTCCCTCAATGAAAATCAAGAATTATCCCATCCTCTTTTTGAAAAGAGTTGCTCACTGTGGATTCGTGATCTGCTGTTCGATTTCTTCGTCGTTGTGATTTCCTGATCCGCTGTTCAGATTTCTTGTTTGACTGTGTCCTCGCCGTTTGTCGTAAATATGTCGTAAGGTTTTCATCTTCGTGTTCATGTCAGAAGAAAGGGAGGCATTGTTGTTTTATTTAATCCCTGGCGTAGAAGGAACAAGGCTAACAGCATGAGGTTTAAACCTCACTGGGTGCCTTTGGCACATAGGTAGCGGCTAGGCTGTTGGCGCGCTACCCGAATGGGAGGTTTTGCATTTGAATAACGCGAAAGGGTTTTTCATCGTGAAGTGGACGCAGCGGATGGTGTTAGAATTCATGCATAATTTCTCCATAGCGCGATTTTTGATGTTGGCCAAGGTATTTTCAAAATTAATTTTTGCTAAGTGTATTTTGCGGATGGAGGAAGTTTATTAGAGGGCAAAACAACTTAGGAGTTATAAGGAGTTTAAAGCTTGTTTTATTTTGATAAAATATTCTTTTGAAGGTGTTGTTTGAAATATATTATTGCATTCTTATGAGAAATAAATTTTATTTTTGATAAGACTATAAGGGAGAAATAAGGTATCTGCTTGTTGTGGTGCAATGGTAAATGCCCTGGGTGCTGGTAGAGGCCGACCCAGGTTCCATTCCCCTTGTCTCCATCCTGCAGATATATGGTATAGTTAGGAATGTCCTATGTGCTGGTAGAGGCCGACAAGGCTCCATTTCTCCTATGCCCAAACTGTTGAAAGTGGCACCTCGAAAGGGGTGTTTTCCACTATAAATTAGTTTATCTGCTTGTTGTGGTGCAGTGGTAAATGCCCTAGGTGCTGGTAGAGGCCGACCCAGGTTCCATTCCCCTTGTCTCCATCCTGTAGATATATGGTATAGTTAGGAATGTCCTATGTGCTGGTAGAGGCGCTCCATTTCTCCTATGCCCAACCTATTGAAAGTGGCACCCCGAAAGGGGTGTTTTCCACTATAAATTAGTTTAAACCACCGGAAGGTGTTCAGGTTGTCCCACGCGAGATCGTTACCGGTTGGAGGTAGCTAAACGCGCCAAGTGGGGAACCCTCCATTTCTTGTTGACCTGATGCATGGTTGGTTTGTTCACTTGTTCGGTTGACTTCAGCATATGCCTATTGCCCATCGGTTGGAGGTGTTTGGAGGAGACGAAGCTCTCCCTGGTACAAAATTAAACCCCTCTTTGGCGTCAGATTGTTTGTGAATCTGATTCTCAGATTGTTATAAATTTGTTAAATTCTGGAGATAGTCTTCATGGTTGTTGGCGGTTGAGTTGGGTTGCTCGACAAATTCTTAATATCTCTGCTCACTTGGACTTCATTTCTTTTGTGCATATTCCTCGAGAGTGGAATAGGGTAGCGGATTTGTTAGCTAAATGGGCTTCTAAGTTTCAAGATGGTTGGGATGTTCAAAATTGGTCTCAACTTTCTTCTGATTGCTCTCAATCTCTCTTCTTTATTGAGAGCTGATATGTCTGAATAGCTTCTGCTTTTTCTTTGTATCATGAATGTTTTGCTGAGTTAATAAATTTTTACCCTCTTTTAAAAAAAAAAAAGGGAGAAATAAGGTGTATAAGGGATAAATTTTTCTTGTAATGTTGAGAGTGCTTTTGGTTGATTATGGAAATGAAAGCATGATGTTTTAAGGTTAAAATTGCTTCTTGTGTGAAGTTGTGAAACCTTAAGTGGGCAGCTTTGAGATTGACATTTGCTTTCATTAAATTGGTAATAATCAAGCTATTATTTACTTGGTTAAAGTGTTGGGCTTACTCCTTTGTTGATGATTTGAAAAGTTGTGTGTGCTCTTGTTGATTTGAGTTGGTGGATGTTTTTTGTTCAAACAATATTGGAGAGAAAAGGAGTTCTACTTGTTTCCTTTTCTGATGTTGATTGTGAAATGCTTCAAGGTTGTGTTTTGAGTTGAATGGTGTTGATTGAACCTTGTTTGATGAGCATTGTTGTTGAAGTCCTAATTGATGGTGAAAAGAACATGAGTATCATTGTTATGTGATTCTTTGCATAGTTGGCAATTGTTTGGGTTTCATGTTCTTGAAAGAAAGCATTCTATCCTATCCATTTCAGATATTGAGTTGAGTTTTTAGATTTGAGATTGAGTTTGAGCTGAGTTGATTTGTGTTGATTTTTGAGATTGGGAGTTGAGTATAGAACATATTGAGTCTCTAACAATTCTCTTTATGCTTCTATGAGTTTGACAAATCACATTGGGTCTCTAACAATTCACATTGTGATTTCCTACTAAGAAAGTTTTTTTTTTCTTGGTGAGCTTGCTGATTTTTGGACAAGATTTGATGGGGACTTGTGAGCAGTCTTGGACAGGTTCCGGTGGGGACTTGTGAGCAGTTTTGGACAGGTTCGGTGGGGACTTGTGAGAAGATTTGGATAGGTCCTAGCAAAGGACTTGTGAGCTGAGTTTGATAGTTCTATCAGAGAACTTGAGGACAGAGGTGCACTGGTTCTTTGAGAAGAACCTGAGGATAGATTTGGCAAGTCTTTGAGAAGGCTTGTGTGCAGAGGATTGATTTGTTCAAGCTTAAGCATTGGATAGATCTGACAAATAGAGGAAGACTTGTACTAGACCGACTGACTATGTTTGGTACAGGTTGTTGAGCTGCTGTGGACGTGATCATAGAAGGCAGAGGTCTCTTAGGCTAAGCATTGAGGACATGAGGTCTTCGGTGGAAAGGAGTTCCACATGCTGGAAAGAGGTAGAGGCAATTGATCTTCTGAGGGATCATTTCCAGAGCAGAGGGGAAGATATCTCCTTTGAGCAGAGGCTCATAAATTTTGATTGGGGGAAGGTATCTCCTTTGGGCCGAGGCTCATAAATATTATAATTGGGAAGGATTCCCAAATAACTTTGAGATAAATTTTAGAGAAAAGTTTTGTGGACATAGCCCAACAATTTTGGGTGAACCATGTTAAAATTGGTGTCACTTTGTGGATGATATTGTGCATTGCTTTGATATTGCTTTGGGTATAATGCTTTACTATTTTGAGGTATAAAGAAAAAAGTAAAAAGAGGTCTTATACTGTTCACCCCCCCTCTCAGTATAAGCTTGTGTTCTTCAACATTCACCATAAAATAGAATTCCCCGCTCTAACTCCAGCTTCTGCCATGTGGAACCTTTGAACAGTCCTCGAAATAACCATTCCCACCATCTCTTTTTCTTCCTCCTGCGCCATTTTCTCTCTCCGTCATGATATTGAGACATGTCACGATATCGCGACGTTCTGGCCACTCCGCGCTCTTTTCCAATTTTGGTTGCGACATGTCACGATATCACGACCATTTTGTCTCCTGCTCCTTCGTTCAAAAACTTGTCACGATATCGTGACGTCGCGATATCGCGACGTCGCAAAATCATGACCGTTTTGCCACCTTGCCCTGACTTCCCTTTGATGTCATGATTTCGTGACGTCGTGATTTCGCTACAAGAACCCCGCTTTGCCTTAGGTTCTTTCTGCCTTTGATTTTTCATCCGACTTCTGTCTTTGCTTTTGCCTTCGTCTTCCTTGCCAAGACATCGTGATTTCACGACGTCGCGATTTCGCTACACTTTTCAGCTCCTACCTCTGCTTCGCCCTGACGTCGCGATTTCACGATGTCACGAAATCGTGACGTCACGATTTCGCTACGTCTTTCTGCCACCTCCTTCTCCTCGCCAGGACGTCACGATTTCGTGACGTCACGAAATCGCGACGTCACGATTTCGCTACTCTTTCTTTCGCCTTCGCCTTCGCCTCCCTAACGTCACGATTTCACAACGTCACGAAATCGCGACGTCGCAATTTCGCTACCATTCTCCTCTACTACCTCCGCTTCGCTGCTGTTGTCGTGATTTCGTGATTGTCACAATTTTGTGACATGTCACGAAATCACGGCCCTTTTCGCTTGACTTTCTCTCTCCTATCGTCTGTCATGATTTCGTGACATGTTGCGAAATCGTGGCCCCTTCTACTGGACCTTCTCCTTGCCTTCTGCTTCTTCTTCCTCGATCGACTCTTCAGCACTGGCTTTCCCGCAACCCGATGCTTCTGCTGGAGGTGCTGTCGGATGCTCCTGCATCAGACACTTGGGGTACATAAAGAAGTGATCTTCACTTCTTATTGGTCCGGTTACTGCTTTCTGTAGCACTTCCAGACCGTCTTCTACCTCTGTAGACTGCTCTAACCCCAGCTCCGGGTCCACACTTCTGTCTTCCACCGGACAGATTTCCTCATTGCTGTAATCTTCTGCTACAGCCGGCTTCCACTCTTCCTCTTGCAAAGAAAAATATGTGCCCTCTATCGGGCAGGTCCCGGTACTGCTGTACTCCTCTACAACCTCTTTCATCTTCTCTTCTTTCTTTCTCCGTCTCTCTTCCCGCCTTCTTTGCCGCTCTTCTTGCTCCCGTAGCTTTATCCCGAGCCATTCTTTTTGCAAGGCTTTTAATTGTCGTTGCAATGCTTTGACTTCCTCTTCCGACACCACATCTTCCTCCTTTTCTTGTCTTCTTCGGGAATGCATTTTTATTTCTTTGCTTTTCTCACAAGCTTTAACTAATCCCCGGTGTAGCTGCCTCATGCCCGGCGATCTGCTAACACGCTCGGGGATCTCAACTCTCTCTCAAACCCTACCACAGATCCTGGCATAACTGCCTCACGTTCGACGATCGATTACGCACTCAGGATCTTCAGCTCTGATACCATTGACGGGGCACCGGGAAACACACTTTCATCAAACCCCCACTTTTCATTAATAAATCTAAAAAACATGCAGAAATAAATAGCCCGCAGGCTTACATTAGCTAGCTCTCGGCTTAGCTTCCCGCTTCTCACACTCTGCGTGCATTCCACCATCCCGACTAAAACAAGAAAATGGGTTTTTATAGATGCCCCGACCCTCTCACGCAACAACTCCCACCTAAACGGGTTCAACCACCCGATTAATTACAATTTCGAAAATGGGTTCACCAACCCGAATAAATTTTTCATCCCGCATGGCCTCTGTCACTGCAGATCCCATCAGAAAATCCTGGTGCGACCCATCCTTCTCGTTCCCCGTGCTCCTAGAATTCCCTGCTCTAACTCCAGCTTCTGCCACGTGGCACCTTTGAACAGTCCTCGAAATAACCGTTCTCGCCATCTCTTTTTCTTCCTCCTGCGCCATTTTCTCTCTCCATCGTGATATCACATGTCGCGATATCACGACGTTCTGGCCACTCCGCGCTCTTTTCCAATTTTGGTTGCGATATCGCGACATGTCACGATATCGCGACCATTTTTTCTCCTGCTCCTCCATTCAAAAACTTGTCGTGATATCGCGATGTCGCGATATCGTGACGTCGTGAAATCACGATCGTTTTGCCACCTGGCCCTGACTTCGCGATATCACGAAGTCGCAAAATTGCGACCGTTTTGCCACCTTGCCCTAACTTCCCTTTGACGTCGCAATTTTGTGACGTCACGAAATCGCGACGTCGTGATTTCGCTACAAGAACCCCGCTTTGCCTTAGGTTCTTTCTGCCTTCGATTTTTCATCCGACTTCTGTCTTTGCTTTTGCCTTCGTCTTCCTTGCCAAGACGTCGCGATTTCGCGACGTCGCGAAATCGCGACGTCGCGATTTCGCTACACTTTTCAGCTCCTGCCTCTGCTTCGCCCGACGTCATGATTTTGCTACGTCTTTCTGCCACCTCCTTCTCCTCGCCAGGACGTCGCGATTTCATGATGTCACAATTTCGCTACTCTTTCTTCCGCCTTCGCCTTCGCCTCCCTGACGTCACAATTTCGTGACGTCATGAAATCGCAACGTCGCGATTTCGCTACCATTCTCCTCTGCTGCCTCTGCTTCGCTGCTGCTGTCGCGATTTTGTGACTGTCGCAATTTTGTGACATGTCGAGATTTCGCAACATGTCACGAAATCATGGCCCTTTTCGCTCGAATTTCTATCGCAAAATCGTGGCCCTTTTCGCTCGACTTTCTCTCTCCTATCGTCTGTCGCGATTTCATGACATGTTGCAAAATCGTGGCCCCTTCTACTGGACCTTCTCCTTGCATTATGCTTATTCTTCCTCGGCCGAATCTTCAGCACTGGCTTTCACGCAACCCGATGCTTCTGTTGGAGGTGCTACCAGATGCTCCTGCATCAGAGGACTACGTATCCATTATTCAGATTCAGCCACCTTGTCTGATGACTCTTTCCACTTCTTTACAGAGGAATATATTAAGGTATTCTTGTTTTTACAAAATGAACAGATCTGGATCAAGTGGAACCAAGATGTGGCAGATGAGGCCAACAATGAGCTAGAAGACTACAATATCTCCATTAAAGACTTTGGGCGGGCCCTAGTAATTAAGGATTTTGTTTTTTAGAAGATTCAAGAGTTTGACCTGGAATCTGGTGATAGGTTGTCTAAATATTTCATAGCTCTAGTTGAAATGGTAGACCGCCTATGCATCTTCACAAAAAATAATGTACAGTGGGTGAGGGACCGTATAAATAAGGCCATGCAAGACTTGAACCTACTGTTATTCTCATTAACCTTTCATGATGAGGCTTGGGAGTTTATTGACCAGGCCATTCAAAATCTGAGGGTAGGAGTGGGGCCCACTTTTACTATGGTACATGCACCAGGAGGTCCATAGCCGCCAGCATAGGGTAGTACCGATGGTGACACATAGCCACCACCTGCATGAGAGGAAACATGGGCTACGTGCCCATTTTTGAATGTATCCTAATTTTTGGTACAACAGGATTCCTTCAGCTAGAATGGATGGTTACAACAGTCAGGTGGTCTCGCACTATAAAGAAGAAGAATGTTGCAGTTGAAGATTTTTTATCGAACCTCTAAGAGAGAAAAGCTAGGTATAGCTTTGTTTGTTATTTGAGTCATATTTTCCCTTGTATCCCCTACGTATGTTTCTTATCACCCTTCCTTCTACCATTTCAAGGGATTGCTAAGGAGTGTTGTTCATCGAGATTATTTCTTGTGGACGCACCAAAGTTGGAGGCCCTTACGTCACTGCAATCAAGATGGAGGGAGATCACCCCTTGTTATAAATATTCAAATCGGGGGCTCTTGTAACTCAGTGACATCATAGGACTCAAGCATTCTACTAGGACTATTTCATGTAATATTTTGAATATAAATATAAGATCCAACTCTTCCCTTGGCATTCTATGTGTTTATGGTTTGTGTGATGCTCATTCATGTGTTCTTATAATCAAAACCTATGAATGATGATTTCTCTTTCACTAGTAAAATCATTTTATTTACATTACATTATTTTAATGGAGTTAAATGAACTGGTTCTCCTTGATTTTATCTTTTCTAAAGTCATTTATCAATCTTCTACGACTCTATAATGGATAAGACACCAGTCTAGGTTTTGTAAGATTTAATATCGATAGGTTTAGTCACTAAAAATACCAAAAATAACATTTTGTCTAGCATCGTGGGCATGTGCATTGTGAAGCATTAGTCAAAGAACCCACCGATTGGGGTTTCCTTACCCAACTTGGTCTGTTTAGAGCTATCCAAGGTAGTCTATTCCTAGGTTAAAGAGGTGGATCAGCCAGAATCCATAGTGTTGGTTGTGATTTTAAGAGTTTCCTGTGATGTGATAGATATTTTAAGGGTAAGCGAGAAAACTCCATAATAGGCATACCCCAGTTTGAAAGTACATAGTCATCTGATCTACCCAATTTGATTCACCTGACTATAATTCTTCAGCTTGATCATCTATTGTTGACTGACAAGCTATCACTTATGCTAAAACTATTGCTTCTATTAGACCTTAGCATAGGGCTTCACCTCTGACCATCTTGGTAGGATGGATTTCTACATCATATTCTTGTATCTTAGTAATCCAACCAGCTCTCTTATCTCCTAGTTCACCTTGTAAAATAAATCTTCTCACATATAAATGAACCATATAAAATAGGGTCTTGCTTTGAACCAAGTATTACCTAAATTTTTTCAATGATTTCATCACTACAAATACATGTTTCTCAATGAAATTATATTTAACCTAATATTCATGAAGATTTTGGCTCCAAAAGAATATGGGGTGCTCCTATCCTTCATCATTCTTCTGGGTGAGCACTGATGCATAGCTTTCCTTAGATCCATAATCATAAAGAATGAAGTCCTTGTTGAAGTCTGGATTGACTAATACTGGAGTTGTAGCAATGGATTACTTGATGATTTCAAAGGCTTGCTTTCTTACCTCATTCTATTTGAAATCTGCATTCTTCTTTAGTAGTTTAGATATAGACTTCACCTTCTGAGAAAATTTAGAGATGAATTTCTTCACAAATTTTATCTGACCAAAGAAATATTGTTGAGCTTTATTGTTCACAGGAAGTGAAAGAGCAAGAATGGATTTGATTCTATTTGGATCAATGGCCATACCTTCTTTGGATACCACATGGCCTAGCATATTTTCCTCATGAACTACAAAAAAATACTTCTTTGGTTATGTATAGTAAGATAACCCCTTGTATATTACTGATTTAATTGGAGATGTAGCAGTCAAACGAGTTTTGGTTGATAATGGTTCATCTTTAAATATCTGCACTTTTGAATTCTACCAAATATTTGGGTTTAGAAGTGATGAAATGAAAAGAACTGATATGATCATAAAATATTTCAATGAAAAAACACAAGAAACATGTGGAGTTATTACCATTCCATTGCAGGTTGGTCCAAGAACCTTGGATACGACTGTGTTCATTGTACATTGCCCTACATCGTACAATATACTCTTGGGTCGTCCTTGGATCAACACAATACGAGATGTTCTGTCAACATTACATCAATGTGTTAAGTTAGAATTTAAAAATCAGTTGGTTACCATTCATGGTGATCCAAGACCCTTTGATATGTGTGCTTTGTGATGCGTAGTAATTATACCATCATTAATTCTCAATGAATTTGTCAATCCAGGGCTGTGTACAAGGCTATCTACGAAAGAAGAAGTGAAACAACTATAACTTAGGTCAATCTAGAGCAACAGGTCTTATTGGTGGAACCGGTTGTGTGGGGGGTTTTTAGGACATTCCTATCTCTAATTGCATAAATTAAACCTTACTCTGATTGCAAAAATGGAAACTAATCATTAAATGTAGAAATGAAATCTTGATTTACAATTGCAGAATGAGACCTAATTATGTTGCAAAAATAACAGTTGTAGAATTGAAAGTCTGATTCTAATTGTAGAAAGGAAATCTATTTACTTTTGCAGCAATGGAAATATAATTATAGCATGGAAAATAAAACCCTATCAAGACTCTATAACAGAAGGTTGTCAATATTTTGTGTAGGGGTTGACAGCAAAACACAGAATGCAGGAAATTACAGAAAACAACAAATTCTAGAAATAATAGTCTGAAATAAAATGGAATCTTTGTTGAAAGTAAATATTACAACTAAAACATTAAGCACAAGATTAATATAAGCATAAATAAACTAAGACTACAGATATTGTCAGCTGTTTACAAGCAATTAAAATAACAAGTTCTACAACTCATTCTGCTACAGACAAAATCAAAATAAAAACCTGTTGTTAGTCCTCCTCCTAGGTCTGGAAGTGGCCAGCCTCCTTGTCCAAAAGAAGGTATGAGTCTCTATCTCTCTCTAGATATTAATCACACTCATTTACAAGCAATATGAAACAGAACTGGTGCACTTTATTGATGAAAGAACATGATTACAAGAATTTTGCTAAAAAATTGTTACAGGACTGTAACAGTCAATTTCTACCTATTCTCTGTATTTTCTGCTTTCTTCTAGCTTCCTTACTCTTTTCTTACTACTTACTACCTACTAAGCTCAACCTAAATGGGAGCAATATTTATAGCTGTCCTATGATCTGATTACAAACAAAGAATATCTCAAAAGATCTAATCCTACTATGCTGCAACAAATTCTAGGTTTATTCTTTGATCTTTTCATTAATGATGGTTTTGGTCGGCAATGACGACAAAGACAGATGGAAGATATTTTTACATTTTTTGACCTTTATTTCCCTTTTTCTAGCTTCAAAAATTGGTCAACAAGTCAAAAAAATGCATTCTATTTTCATTCCGGAGATAAGTGGCTTCATTCCAAAGACAATGCAATTCTCATTCCGAAGATCGCTCATTTCGAAGATACTGCATTCTTCATTCCAAAGATCACTCATTTTGAAGATACTGCATTCTTCATTCCGAAGATCCACTCATTTCGAAGACACTGCATTCTTCATTTCGAAGATCCTCTCATTTCGAAGACTATTTTCTCTCATTCTAAAGATATCTGTTCATTTCGAAGATACTTCCAAATGAAAAAATGTGTGCTTTTCTAGTTATTTATTCTGCATCTCTCAGGTGGGTTATCTCTTAAGATCAAATTCCAATGGTCTTCATCTCTTTCCACATGTGAATTCCATGCCTTACTATTTATGGACAGTTGGCTGGAATTTACATTGGAAAGACCAGTTTTTGCTGAACAGCAATAGTCTGCTTGCACTATTGCTAGATTTAGGTGAAATAAATGCTTAAGACAAATCAAATCATGATTAGTGAAATGCTGCTATTATTCTAAGCATATCCCATTTTAGCAAGTCATAGCAAAAAGAACACAAAACTATGCAAAAAGCTGTAAAAATCAGCATATAATATTCCAAATACATTGATCATGCAAAATGGTTAATATACAACATATTGAATCAACTTAACTAACATATCAGATAAAACATAAGATTTTATAGGCAATTTTAGTGTTCAAAACATGTTATGATTGAGGCATTTCCAGGCCTCATCATTTTCCCCCAACTTATATTAATGCATGCCCTCATGCAGTCTGTTGGGCTATGGAATCACATATGTCCATGTTTAGATTCCATGACCTGTAGAATAATTTCTTGCCTATATAATACCCCATGTTTTCCTAAATTTTTCTGAGCTAGTATTCAAACTGCTCATCAGGTTGGGCATCGTCCTCAAAATAGAATGGAACTGGAGTAATAATGGTTGGAGGTCTAAACCTAAGACCTATCCAATTATGTTGCATGATTTCAATCAGCTGGACTACACCTTCTGCTCTTCTTCTGGATCATTCTAAGTTGATGGGGGAGATAGGTTCTCTTTTTTGCAAAGACATGGAAAGTTCATCCCATCTATTTCTGCACACTGACAAAGCTGGGAAAAAATTATGATCACTAAATTTTTTGAATTTGGCCACATAGTCCCTTAAGTTGTTCAAGTACATCCTCTTTACATCATCCCTGTTCATCATTGAGAAGTGTTTTCTGGTGATAACTGGGTGGTTTTGCTGTATTGCTCTGACTAACAATTCAGCCCTTGTTTCAATCTCTTTATTCTACTTTTTCTCTTGATCCCAGTAAAGATGATTCTGCAAAGTAGACATAAATGCTCTCAGCTGAACATCTCCAATGTAGATTTGAGGATGAAACTCTACTTCCTCTAGAATGAAGAAACTATGCAAAAATAGTTCACATAGGAGATTTTTCTATTCTATGGGGCTGTCAAAATATGCCTCCAAGAAATCTGTAGTTGTGTCCAATTTATATGGGAGGTTTGAACTAATCCTCATGACCTGCCATCTGAGATATTTCTCCTTCAAAATAAGGCTGTAAAATCTGGATGGTCATCTAAATTGAACTAAAAATTCAGCAATTTGGCATAATTCAGACACTTTTTCTTTTAATGCTTGGTTTTCTATTTCTTTTGCCTCTAGCTATTTCCTTTCCAATTTGAATTTCTCAGTCTTAGTGGCAAGCTGCTCATATCTAATCATCCAATTGGCTATGTCTGCATTATACTGCTCTAGAGACACAGTATTAGGTGGTCTGACTACAGGGGGGATCCTAGGCAATAGATCTACCTAAACTCCTTTTTCTGCCACTTCCACTGGTTGACTATCTACCAATAATTCTACCTGTACCCCCTTATTTGCTATTTCTATTGGGTTGTCATTAGATAGTAATTCTACTTGTACCCCATTATCTGCTGAAAGTATAACAATTTGAAATACAAGGACCTCAATAGGAGTACTTACTTGAACATTTTCTTGTTGTTGGGACTATTCCTATTTTGGTGGCTCATATTCAACATCCTTTGCTATGCTTTTTACCATTTTTGAAGCATCTTTAGAATAAGAAGGCAATGCTTCAGAATGAGATGGTGCTGCTTCAGAATGAGATGGTGCTGCTTCAGAATGAATAGGCACTTCTTCAAAATGAAGGGGTGCTACTTCAGAATGAACACCCATGTCTGTTTCAACAGAGTCATCTACCTTTGATAGACCCAAAAGCAATTGAGCCAAATTGTCTTCATCAATGGATACAGTTGGCTGTGACAACATTTTTCTCAATTCTGCCACTTCCTGCTGAAGCTCTACAATTTTTATTTTTTGTATCTCAATGATGCTTTCTTTCTCCTCAATCCACTTGGTTTGTGTTCTGACAACACTTCTTGTTGCTTTCAGCTGCTCTGTGATGTCTTCCACTTCTTTTTCTACTTTAGAAGTTGAAGCAGACAAGTCAGCTATAGTTGGTTGTTCAACCAATATCTCTTCTTCTGCAAAAATTTGTTCTTGTTCAAGAGGCTCTATAAAACTGTCTATAAGGGCATTTACCATATCTGTAGCCTATTGAACTGTAGCCTCCTCCAAATTATCCTACCCAGTTTCTGCCTCAGCTATTTGTTTAGAGAATTCTAAAAAATTTTCAGAGGTTGGTTGTATTTCTGTGATATCTGGGCTGCTTTGTCCTTCTTCCTCCATAACCTGTTTTGTTGTTTCTTTCAAATGGATTCTAGTGGACCTCCTAGTTCCAGATGCAAACTTCTTCTTTTTGATCTATTTCTTGGTGTCAGCAGGGGTTATGGGGAGAGTTTCAGATGCCTCTATTTCCCTTGTTATTTCTTGCTCTATCAAATCAGTAGTCACTCCAAAAAAATGAACCTTCTTTTGTTTTTCTATTTTGTTTCCAGTTCCAGATCCTCTTTTTCTTTGTTTCTTGGTTCATGAAGTTGAGGGTTTAGGAGCAAGGTTTTCTATTGTTGTTGCTGGGTGTGGTTTTGTAACAGCTTTTGTGGTAATTTTTGTTTTATCTTCTGCAACAGCTTCTGCAGTAGCTATTTCTTCTTCTGCAGCAATGTTAGCAGCATCTGGTTCTTCTTCTTCCTCATATTCATCCCTAAAAATGACATCGTTTAGGGTAGAGTAAAACCTATCAAAAATCCAAGGGTTTCCTCTAAAATGGTGTTGGAAAACTAGTTTGATGAGGCCATGGTGGCGAAGGATTCCTTTGCCCTCTTGATATCTCTTTGCCATGTTTTTTAATTCTTGATACAGATATAAGGGAAGGTTTACCCTAACTTTCGATTGCTGCTCACCATTTTTGAGATGGTTTAAAATTCATAGATGATGCCCTAACAACAACACATATTGCCCTTAACAGGTTAGGAATTTAATTACCCAGGTGGCTACTTCATCCTAGGGTTCCTGCAGGCTGGCCCTTTTTAACCCTTTGCATGCATTGTTATGGGTTAAATACTTTGGATCTCTATCATTTTCTTCTACAAATTGATTAACTACACTTGCCAATGTATTCTTGCCAGATCTAGAAATTGAAATCCCTTCTAATGGCAGCTCAGTAATCTGACTTAAAATTTTAGGGGTTACCTCAATAGTCATGTCGTTAACATGTGCTCGGTTGTTTCTGAATGTATGGGTGAACATGCTAGCCAAATATTTAGAGGACCCATTAAACTTATCCAAAAATGGCATAAGCCCTCCATCTTCAAAAATCTGGAGGATTGCCAAATTTTCTCAGAGGTAGGTGGTATCTGCTGGTTCTATTTTGATCTTTCGCCCCATATTTTCTATTTAAAAATCATTCACTACTGCTGCTATTCCTTTGCTAGATCTTTGGTTTTTATGTTGCAAATTTGTAGGGTTTAGTTCTAAGTCTTTGCTTGCCTTGTTTCTCGTCTACTTCTTGGAAATGAATAGTAACCTAAGCACTGTACTTCATAAACATGTCTTCGAAAAGAAAGGTGGCACGCATTTCTACTGTTGCACCGAACACCTGTCCGTCAATGATTACATGGATGTCCTTGTCGTCAAATCCACCTCATTTGGTTTTAATTTTTCTGTTTAGTCTGTAGATTCTCACGTGCAAAATAAACCATGTCTTCCTTGATTCTAGTACCATGCAAAATAAACCATATCCTTGCTAACATGTGTCCTTTTTTATTGTATGCAACTAAAATAATTTGCTTTTATCGTACCTTGTCTTTCTTGGATGCCACGTGGAAATGCTCTTTCCGAAGATTATAGTTTCATTGCAAAAAACTTCATTTCGAAGATTATAATTTCATTGCAAAAAACTTCATTCCAAAGATTATAATTTCATTCCGAAGACAGACCCTCATTCCGAAGACAAATCTTCTCTGCAAATTTAAATCTTTATTCTAAAGATTAATCCTCATTCTGAAGATCAATCCTCATTCCGAAGATCAAGATGTATTATGAAGGTAAATCATCATTCTGAAGACATAACTTCATTCCGAAGACAGAACTTCATTCTGAAGATAGATTTTCATTCCGAAGACAGAATTTCATTCCAAAGATAGATCTTCATTCTGAAGACAGAACTTCATTTCGAAGATAGATCTTCATTTCGAAGATGATGCAGCAAGTCGTCATTCCGAAGACAAAGTTTTGTTTCGAAGAAAAATTGTCATTCCAAAGACAAAGCTTCTTTCTAAAGACAAAGTACAACATTCATTCTACTGTCATTCCAAAGACAATTTCAATCTGAAGATAATACAATAGGCACTGTGTTTGGCATTCTTGTTCCGAATATTAGGCATAAATCAATATTTTTCATTTTCAAAACATGTTTTAAGTATGCCAACTCTTATGAATACCTTTTATGCTAATGGTTAATCGTCATATACTATATACCAATCATTTTACAATGAAGAAATGTAAGAAATATATACCTGATAAAAACAGTTAATGCCAGTTTTGAAGAATGACTACCTTTGTTGATGTTCTACTGAGATTTTTTGCAACATTTCAAAACAAGTGCACTTGGTGAATTTGTACAATGATAGTTTAGAAATTTCTCAAGGTTATACATGCCAGAAAACTTGTTTTCATGCATACCAACCCAATAATGCCTTAGAAAAGGTTTTCATTGCTGAGTTATTCATTTTTCTCTTTTTTTTTTTTATTTAAATTTTTACCTCTCCTTTTCTCTCTTTTTCTTTTCTTGATTCTAACTATGCCCATGAAGGAATTTCATGATTTTCCCTAAAATCATGCTCGTGAAGGAATTCATAATCAAAATTTATTCATCTTTTTGTTTTCTATTTTTTTTATTTTTTTGTATTTTTTATTTTTTCTTGAAATCCATGATCATGCTGATTGTTTTGAAGTGGAAGAGGGAATCTCTTCCACCTGTTGTGTATCCAAACTATCAAGTTGCTGCAAGAATTCTTCTTTAGTCAGAGGTGTATGGTACACTCTGAGGTGATGTCCATTTACTATCAACTTCCTTTATGACCCATCAATAGGAGATAGACGAGCTACTCCGTTGTCAAATACCTCTTCAATCCAGTAAGGTCCCAACCATCTAGTTCTTAGTTTTCTAGGGAAGTCTTCATAGCAAGAATCAAACAGTAAAACCCAATCTCCTTGTTGAAGTTTGCTCTGCTGAATGTGACTATCATGCCATAGCTTCCTCTACTCCTGAATTACCTCAATTTGGTGTAGAGCATCCAATCTAAGTTCATCCAATGCATTCAGCTGTAGAATCCTATCTTTCTGTGCCTGCGATAATTCAATTCCAATTTCCAATGTTGTGCGCAATGTTAGTAGCTCAAATTCAATAGGTAAGAGGGGATTTTTACCAAAGACTAGTTCATAAGGTGTGAATCCAATGAGTGGACTTCCAAGTAGTATTGTAGGCCCAAACTGCTTCAGGTAATTTATCTAGCCAATTCCTCCTATGAAAAGCTACTATTTTTGTCAAGATGCATTCTAGTTCCCTATTTGCTACCTCAACCTGGCCATTTGCTTGTGGGTGGTAAGGTGATGATTTACTATATTTGATTTCATACAATTATGTAAATGCATTTATGACTTTGGATGCAAATTGGGGTCCTTAGTCTGTGGTGATAGACCGTGGGGCTCCAAATCTCTGAAAAATTTGAGTATACAAGAAATCAACGACCTTCTCTTCATGAGCATGTTTGAAAGCATGCACCTCTACCCACTTTGTCAGGTAATCAGTGCATACTAGAATATGCACCTTTCCTTGAGAAGGTGGATCAATAGGTCCTACAAAATCAAGCCCCCACCTCTTAAATGGTTCTAAAACCATTTGAGGCTGCAGTGGCATATCATTTGTATGAGTGGGTTTCCCCATTCTTTGGCATGCATCACAATGCCTGATGTACTTTTTCACATCCTTGTGAAGAGATGGTCAATAATATCCTGTCCCTAAGATTTTCCTAACTATGTTTTTTATAGAATAGTGTCCACCTGAGGGTTCATCATGACAAGCTCTAAGGATATCATACACTTCATCCTTTCGGATGCACCTACGTAACACATGGTTAGGACTGCACTTAAAAAGCATACCCTTAATCCATTCAAAAGAAGAACTCTGTTTGATCAATTGTTTTTTCTGTTTTGAAGTGAAATGTGGAGGAACTTTCCCTATGACCAAATAATTGGCTATATCTACAAACCAAGGTGATTGGACTGATATAGCAAATAGTTTTTCATCAGGAAAAGTGTCATCAACTAATTCCCCTTCATCTGTGTTCTGCAACCTGGACAAGAAATCTACCACAACATTAGCTTTCCCTAGTTTGTTGATTATAGTGATATCAAATTCTTGCAGCAACAACAACCAACGAATAATTCTTGCACTTACCATAGGTTTATTCATCAAATACTTAATGGTTGTATGATCTGTGTGAATAAATATTTGATAACCTATGATGTAATGCATGAATTTGTTGATGGCATAAATTACTGCTAGAAATTCCTTCTCAGTTGTAGATGGTATAGTGTTCACCATTGTCAATTTGTCCTAATGTTGCTCCAATTGTTGTATTGGAAGCATCAATCTATATGTGAAATGGTAATGTCCAATTAGGTCCTCTGAGCATAGGTGGAGTTATTAATTTCTCTTTCAGAGCTTCAAATGCTTCCTAACACTTTGTAGTCTATGAGAATTCAGAATCTTTAGTCAATAGGGCAAACATAGGACTGGCTATTGTACTAAAGTTGGGAATAAACCTGTGGTAAAAACCAATGTGTCCTAGGAAGCTTCTGACATTAGTCTGAGTTTTAGGAGGAAGGAGATTCTTGATAATTTCCACCTTCTTTGGATCAACTTGGATCCCTTTAGGAGAGATGTGATGACCAAGAACTATCCCTTCCTTCATCATCATGAAGCATTTTTTTGGATTCAAGGATAACCGGTATGTTTCATAGTGAGTTAAGACTTTGTCAAGATTTTCCAATGTAAAATCAAAAGTCTATCCACATACTGTGAAATCATCCATGTATATTTCAACACTTTTGGTGGTTAGATCAGCAAAAATTGCTAGGAATGCTCGTTGAAAAGTTGCTAGGGCATTACACAAACCAAAAGGTAAAACCCTATAGGAAAATGTTCTCCAAGGACATGTAAAAGTTGTTTTCTCTTGATCTTCAGGTGCAATCTAAATTTGATTATATCCACTAAATCCATCAAGAAAACAAAAGTATCTTTTTTCAGCAAGAGTATCTAACACATGATCTATGAAAGGTAATGGAAAATGGTCTTTGTATGTCACCTTATTCAACTCTCTATAGTCTACACATAATCTCATTTTTCTATTTTTCTTAGGAACTATTACCAATGGAGAAACCCATTGGCTATCAGAAATTGGGTAAATGAATCCTACTTCTAGAAGTTTTTCAATTTCTTCTTTCACAATATCTCTTAAGGCAAGATTCAATATTCTCTAGGGTTGTCTAACTGGCTTGAATTCTTTAGTATAGATTCTGTGGGTACATATATCAGGATGAACTCCTGACATATCTTTGTAGTTCCAAGCAAAAGCATGAACATGCTTTTGCAAGACAACTATCAATTTTTCTTCCTCTTCCCTAGTAAGCCGGTCGTAAATGTTCAAAAATTTGCTCGGGCTGGACTTCTATTTGTTTTGTATTTATAAGGACTGAATTCACTCCTTCATACCTAGTGATTAGGGGATTAAGAGGACATTGCTGAGTTGGGAGAAGAGATGCAGTTTCTATTTTATTGCTGCTTTAGGGAAGCATATCTTATATGGAACAATGAGAAGGAAAAATCAGATGATGGTGCCATCCATGTGGTAGTGAAACAGAGTTTCCTTGTGACAGTACAAATGGTTCATATTTAGATTTTTGATTCTCCTCATTACTTAACAACTGTTGGATATTTTTTGCTTCCCCTTCTAAACCTTGTTCATGCAGAACATTCATCAGGATTGTTTCATTTTCTAAATTTTTTGTGTCACTGAGGTCTTCTGTGTATTCTCTTACTACTAAGGTAGCTAGTGTAGAAATCACCTCTTCTAGTTCTTCATCTAAGTCAGAAAACCATAACTGACCTAAAAATTTTCTAGATGGTTTTGCAGGAGGATATAAAGAAATATGTTTCAGATCAATACCATTTGAAATAGTCATATTTCCAGATCTGCAGTCTATGAAGGTCATTGCGAGTTGCAAGCCAAGGTCTTCCCAAAATAATGGGATATCCATGTGCTAAATTTCTTGGTCGTAAAACCAAAAAATCTGCGGGGAATTCCCAAGAAGAAACTTCTATAGGGACATCTTCAATGATACCTTCTGAGTTTTGCAACCGACCTATCGACCATTTCTAAAGCTGTAAATGTGGGGTCGAGATGTTTGAGCTGTAATTGTTTCATTGTATCCTTGGTCATGACATTTATTGCAGCTCCTATATCTACTAAGACATTTGATATTGGTACTCGAACCTATGGTGACTCGTGATAATCGGGCTTCCTGGATCACTATACTTTGGAGGTACTAGTTTTCTAGATAAGAGATCAGCTATCTTCCCTTCAACCTGCACAGTTTTAGAAAATGCTTTCTTTTTTCTTCTTGCTCTTTTAATGCACAAATTTTAGATAGTACTATTAATTTTTGGTATTTCCATAATGACTTGCAATAAGGGCAATGATATAGTTAACTTTTTGAGTTCTTTGACCAGTTATGACTCAAAATTTTTTGGTATTGCATTGAATCTTTCAGGATATGGAATTATCCTTGGTAACTGTTCTGCCTGTGGTTTTGTCTCCTTCTCTATTATTGGTTGGATTTTCTCTTGTTCCAATTTTTCTTCTGTCTCTATTGTTGGTTGTAATT
This sequence comes from Wollemia nobilis, assembly GCA_028583015.1. Lineage (NCBI taxonomy): Eukaryota > Viridiplantae > Streptophyta > Pinopsida > Araucariales > Araucariaceae > Wollemia > Wollemia nobilis. The sequence goes on from JAQPPZ010014470.1 coordinate 11,539,760, forward strand.
TCTCTGGTTTCAATGATTCTTGCTCTTCATTTTCTTTAATTTCATTTAAATTTGGTTCAGGTACAACTTTTCCTGAACAAAGTTGGATGTTACTACAATCAAGAACATTAATTTCAACATTTTCTTCAGCTTTAGCCACATAGACAGGAGGTGTCTGTCTTATGCTGTTTGGATTAGTGACTGGTTGAGCTGGCATTTGAGGTTGTTTCACTTGCTATATTTGCTACTATTTTTCTTGGAAATTTTGATTAGGTGCAGGCAACAAATGCTGAGTTTGACCTTGATTCCTTTGTTGCCTTGGATAGGACTAGTATTGTTGACTCCACTGTGGTTGGTTTTGCATCCAATGTGGATTAGTCTGATTTTGATTCCAAGCTGGATTGTTTTGATTCCAAGATGGGTTGTTTTGATTCCATGAGGGGTTTTTTTTATTATGATTCCAGGCTAGGTTACTCCAATTTTCTTGTGGCCATTCTTGGGAATTTGTCCATTGAGGATTATTCCAAGGACGTTGGGGTGGTTCTGGTTGTCCCCAAGGCATAGTACCAGGATTATGCCCCCAATTTGTAGGAAAATGAGGGGAATTTTGGTATTGAGAGAAATTTCCCCTTTGTTTTGGTCCAATGTAGTTGAGTTCCTCAGTTTGATTTTCTAACACAGTTTTGAGTTGTGGTAGCAGGTGGCATTGATCAGTTGAATGCCTTTTTGAACAGATACTACAAATGGCTGAGATAGATGTTTTATTCAAAGGAAATTCTTGCAAAGCATGTTTATTTCTACATCTTGGGCAATAAATTGCCAAGGGTTCTATGTTTTTTGCTTTTGCAAACATTTCCCCCAAAGTAGTGTTTAGGTGCACTAGAATATCAGTTTTGAAATTTGCAAGTTCCTCTATTAGGTCCTTCACATCAGTGCCATTTGTATGAATTTTTCTTCTTCTCTGCCTAGTGTGAGAGTAATTCTTGCAGAGATCCATAATTTCATCATTACTGAGAGTGGTTACATCCCATTTTCCCATCAAATCTAGAACTTCTCTAGATTCATCTTGCAATCCTCTCAAAAATATGGTTTTACATAATTCTGGTTCTACAAGTCCACATCTCCTTTGAACAAAGGAGACCCTATCAATATAATCTTCCAATGTTTCATCATCTTCTTTCTTAATTTTGAATAACTCATCTTTTCTATTCCTTACATGGCAATACTCCTGATATTTATCTAAAAACATAGTTTCCATTTGATCCCAGGTTATTATAGAATTTGGCTCTAAACTCATGAACCAGCGTAATGCTGAATCCTTGAGTGTTGAGGGAAAAACCTTAAGTTTTTTATTGTCATTTATATAATCATAGGTCTAACACACTACCTTGAATTCAAACAAAAATTGATCAGGATCTTCAGATACAACACCTCGAAAGGTTGGAATTACTAAAGGTGAAATGGTCTTCATGGGAGAGTTTTGTGTTGGATTTAGACGAATAGGATATTCAAATGTTCTAGAAGGTTGGGGGCATATCCTGATCATCTCATTCATTATGGACATAGCCATATTGGACATCTATATTGCCTCTTTCTACCATAGTTTCCTATTTGTTGGGAGAAGTTAAAGCTTCCCAAATTGTTCTCTCAAGAGGTCCAAGCCTCTCTGTTGATGATGAGTCTGATGAATTGTCTTTATTAGGATATTCTGATGATAAAATTGGTGATTTTTCTTTCTTAGAATGTTCTAATGATGGTGACACTGGTGATTTTTCTATCAATATTTTTGGTAGTTCAAACACAAGTGATTCACCCCTTAGGCATGAATATCTCCTTAATGGAACAAGCCAGGGATCCTTTGGGGTAGTTCTAGACTTACTCATTCATCCCTAGACTTATTCATTCATGTTTACTCTTGAGTGACATAAATTAAATCAATAGTTGTTACCTTACTCAGCTGTTGTATTCAGATTTTAACTTGAATTTCATAGCTTAGTCTGATTACAGCTATTGGACTATTTTTTTTTTTTGCAACACTATTCCCCGAAAACGGTGCCAAAATGATGCGTAGTCGTTATACCATCATTAATTCTCAATGAATTTGTCAATCCAGGGTTGTGTACAAGGCTATCTGCAGAAGAAGAAGTGAAACAACTATAACTTAAGTCAATCTAGAGCAACAGGTCTTATTGGTGGAACCGGTTGTGTGGGGGGGTTTAGGACATTCCTATCTCTAATTACATAAATTAAACCTTACTCTAATTGTAGAAATGGAAACTAATCATTAACTACAAAAATGAAATCCTGATTTACAATTGCAGAATGAGACCTAATTATGTTGCAAAAATAATAGTTGCAAAATTGAAAGTCCAATTCTAATTGCAGAAAGAAAATCTATTTACTTTTGTAGCAATGAAAATCTAATTATAGCATGGAAAATAAAACCTTGTCAAGACTCTGTAATAGAAGGTTGTCAATATTCTGTGCAAGGGTTAACAACAAAACACAGAATGCAGGAAATTGTAGAAAATAACAAATTCTGGAAATAACAGTCCGAAATAAAATGGAAGCTTTGCTGAAAGTAAAGATTACAGATAAAACATTAAGCACAAGATTAATCTAAGCATAAATAAACTAAGACAATAGATATTGTCAGCTATTTACAAGCAATTGAAATAACAAGTTCTACAACTCATTCTACTGTAGCAAAATCAGAATAAAAACCTATCGTTAGTCCTCCTCCTAGGTCTAGAAGTGGCCAACCTCCTTGTCTAGAAGAAGGTATGAGTCTCTCTCTCTCTAGATCTTAATCACACTCATTTACAAGCAATATGAAATAGAACTGGTGCACTTTATTAATGAAAGAACATGATTACAAGAATTCTGCTGAAAAACTGTTATAGGACTATAACAGTCAATTTCTACCTATTCTCTGTATTTTCTGCTTTCTTCTAGCTTCCTTACTCTTTTCTTACTACTTACTACCTACTAGGCTCAACCTAAATAGGAGCAATATTTATAGCTGTCCTATGATCTGATTACAAACAAAGAATATCTCAAAAGATCTAATCCTACTATGCTGCAACAAATTCTGGGTTTATTCTTTGATCTTTCCATTAATGATGGCTTTGGTTAGCAATGATGACAAAGACAGATGGAATGTCTTTTGCTTTAAATTTTCCAACCTTTATTTCCCTTTTTCCAGCTTCAGAAATCGATCAACAAGTCAAAAAAATGCATTTTGTTTTCATTTCGGAGATAAGTGGCTTCATTCCGAAGACAATGCAATTCTCATTTCGAAGATTGCTTATTTCGAAGATACTGCATTCTTCATTCTGAATATCACTCATTTCGAAGATACTACATTTTTCATTCTGAAGATTCGCTCATTTCGAAGACACTACATTCTTCATTTCGAAGATCCACTCATTTCGAAGACATTATTTTCTCTCATTTTGAAGATATTTGTTCATTCCGAAGATACTTCGGAATGAACAAATGTGTGCTTTTCCAATGATTTCTTCTACATCTCTCAGGTGGGTTATCTCTTAAGATCAAATTCAAATGGTCTTCATCTCTTTCCATATGTGAATTCCATGCCTTGCTATTTATGGACAGTTGGCTGGAATTTACATGGGAAAGACCTGTTTTTGTTGCATAGCAACAGTCTGCTTGCACTATTGCCAGATTTAGGTGAAATAAATGCTTAAGACAAATCAAAACATGATTAGTGAAATGCTGCTATTATTCTAAGCATACCCCATTTTAGCAAGTCATAGCAAAAAGAACACAAAACTATGCAAAAGCTATAAAAATCAGCATATAATATTCCAAATACATTGATCATGCAAAATGGTTAATATACAACATATTGAATCAACTTAACTAACATATCAGATAAAACATAAGAGTTTATAGGCAATTTTAGTGTTCAAAATATGTTATGATTGAGGCATTTCTAGGCCTCATCACTTTGGCAGAACCTACTGGAGTTCAATTTTTCCCTGCTCTATCATCCACACATCCTAATTCTCATTATCCATCTAAACGTGCAAAAATCACACCCACAAAGTCATCTACTTCTTCTCCATCAGTTGCACCTCCACATATAGCTCAACCATCTTCTGAACAAACCGCATTAGGACCTAAGAAATATCCCAATCCCACAACCAATGTCTCTTGTTCTACTCCTATAACTTCCATACCTTTAATAGACCCATCTATTGACTCCTCTACACCGTCTACATCCACAAAATTTATATTTTCTACATCTAAATACGTAGGGAATGTTCCTTCTACCTCTTATGCTCTCACTGACGAGCTCTTACCCGATCTATCTAAAATCCTTATATCAAAAGAAACGAATGCTTCTATGCAAGATTCCCTTATTTTAAATAATTTTCTGCCATCTCCTCATACCTTGTGCCTCCCACAGCCCATGGGAAATATTTACCAAGTCAGGAGGTGTGCCTTTATTTATAAGGGATATGACTGGAGTAGAATACCCAAAATCATCAGAACTCATTATGATGGATATGCTCGATGTTATTTTACTAATGAGTATATTAAAGCCAAACCTATAATGCTTAAATTGGGATATAAAGGGAAAGGTTTGGGACCTTTCCAGAATGGTATGAAAGAACATTTTGAGGTAGAAGTGTGGCCCACCCGATGTGGTGTGGGCCTATTTTCTAGTAAGGGTCAGCCATTCCCATTTGAGGATGATGACCATCTTATATGTTACCAAGATTATTTAGATGAATGCGATGCCTTGCGTTTAATAAATAAGACATTCACATGTAATATGCTATCTATAGCTTATCTTGAGATGATCGCTGAATCCGATGATGAGTTGGAGGGAGATATATTTCATGATGTCTCCGTTGAGGAATTATTACATAATGGATTTTATTTTGATGGCTCTATACCTAGTATAGCCTAGATTGAGGCCATGACTCCTCAAGATGAATTATCCAAGCTAACCTTGGAAGAATTACAAGAATTGGGCATTTCACCCACCCCACCTAATTTTGAGAGAGATCTACACATGGAAGTAGAAAATGTCATAAAAATTAACATTGGAACCAAGGATAACCCCCACAAATCAACATTGGATCAGAATTGAGTCAAGAAAAATAGGATAAATACATTGCATTTCTTAAAGAATATGAAGATGTCTTTGCTTGGACATATGAAGATATGCCAGGATTAGACCCTTATGTAGTTATGCATCACCTAGTAGTGCACCCGAATGCTAAACTTGTTAAACAAAAACTTAGAAAAATGCATCCTAAAGTGGCCTTACTAGTCAAAGGGGAGTTAGAAAAACTCTTAAATGTTATTTTTATACAAGCCATTGATTATGTTGAATGGATATCGAATGTAGTTCCATAACTAAGAAAGAAGCTACTAAGGTTAGGGTTTGTATAGAATTTAGAGATATTAATGTTGCATGCCCTAAAGATGATTTTCCCCTTCCCAATATGGATCAGATCATTGATTTTATTGCTGGGAGTGGAATGATATCCTTAATGGATGGATTTTCTGGTTATAATCAGATCAGGATAGCTCCTAAAGATCAGGCTAAAATAACCTTTATTACCCCTTGGGGGACTTTCTATTGGAAAGTGATGCCATTCAGGTTGAAGAATGCAGGTGCAACCTATCAATGAGCCATGACTTATATCTTTCATGATATGATGCATGATATACTACATGATTATGTAGAAGACATTATAGCTCGTTCTACTGAAGAAGATGACCATTTAGATGACTTGAGAAAAGTATTTGATTGGTTAAGGGAATATCTTATCCGATTGAATCCAGCCAAATGTATATTCGGAGTTAAGTTAGGTAAATTATTGGGGGTTATAGTTTCTTTACATGGCATCAAAATTGACCCTCTCAAGATTACGGCTATCACTGATATGCCCACACCTACAAATATATCTGAATTATGGAGTCTACAAGGTAAGCTTCAAGCTATCCGTCGCTTCATCAATAAGTTGGTGGATAAAACTAGACCCTTTCTTAAGCTTCTTAAGAAGGATGTCTCTTTCCATTGGGACGATGAATGTTAGGAAGCATTTGAACTCCTCAAACAATATCTTCTTAACCCACCTGTACTTTCACCACCTAAACCTGATCGCCCATTTATCTTGTATATTTTTGCTTCAAATTTTTCTTTAGGAGCTATGTTAGCTCAACTTGATGATGAGAAAAGAGAGCGTGCTAATTATTACATTAGCAGAACATTAATTAGTTATGAAACCCGCTACACAGCATTAGAGAAGTTATGTCTAGCAGTCATATTTTCTACATAGAAACTATGCCATTATATGCTCAGTCGGAAAACATACGTTATTGCTAAATCCGATCCCTTGCGGTATCTCATGAGTCGACCTTATTTATCTGGTCGCACAATAAAGTGGGTTCTTGCACTAAGCAAGTTTGAACTCATGTTTATAGGACAAAAGTTTGTTAAGGGTCAAATCATAGCAGATCAATTAGCTGTTGCACCCTTAGAATCCACCCATCCCCTCGTCATTGAGTTTTTTGATGAATGCCTTAAACTAGAGGCAGATCATTTAGAGCAATGGTCCTTATACTTTGATGGAGCCCGATGCATGAGTGGGTCTGGTGTAGGTATTATTTTGATATCTCCATAGAAACATCTCATACCTCTATCCTTTAAATTAACATTTACCTATACTAATAACACTGTTAAATATGAGGCTCTCATCCTTGGATTACGAGTAGCCCTGGCACTAAAAATTAAAAATCTATTAGTTTTTGATGATTCTCAACTTGTTATAAATCAAATTAATGATGTTTATCAGACCAGAGATGATAAATTGTGCCCATATAAAGCATATGTATTACAATTAATATCTTTATTTGATCAAGTTACCTTGGAAGCTATTCCTAGAACTAGCAATCGTGCGACTGACACCATGGCCGTAACTGCATCTCTTTTACCCTTGGAGTTAGATGACGAATATGCTACCATAATTATTCATCGACTCCAGGAACCCACTTCAATTAAATCATGCTTGGAACCTTTGGACATGTTTCTAATCAACGAAACTACTCCTAAACTTTGGTACACTAATATCCTCAATTTTCTTCAAAATGGGACCTTCCCTGAAGGTTTTAATAGAAACCAACACTGGTTATTACATAGACAAGCAAGTCGCTTCGTCATAATTGGCAATACCTTATATAGGAGATCTTTTGAAGGTATCCTATTGAGATGTTTGAATCTAGAAGAGTCTAGATCAGCTTTGAGTGAAGCCCACGATGGATCTTGTGGGGGACACTTTAGTGGTAGCGCCATTGCTAAGAAGCTCCTTAGGATAGGATATTTTTGGCCTACCATGGAGAATGATGCACATGATTACGTGTGCCATTGCGACAAGTGCCAAAAACATGCTGGCCTTGTCCATGCGCTTGCACAAGAACTACAGTCTATTTCATCTCCTTGGCCCTTTTCAAAATGGGGCTTAGACATCATCGAAAAAATCAATCATGTGTCATCTGATGGACACAAATTCATCATAACCGCCATTGAGTATTTTACGAAGTGGGTTGAAGCTATGCCCTTAGCTTCTTGCATTGGAACTCAAGTTTCCAAATTTATTTTTAATCAAATTATTTGTAGGTTCGGAATTCTTGCAAATCTCATCTCGGATAATGGAACTTGTTTCAAAAATAAAGATGTAAAGAAACTATGTCAAAAATATAAAATTCAACATCGTTGGTCCACTCCCTATTATCCTCAGGGTAATGGCCAAGCAGAAGCATCTAATAAAACATTAATTAAAATCCTCAAAATACTGGTCAATAAATTTGGCCGTGATTGGCACATTCAATTATATCCTGCTTTGTGGGCTTATCGAACTAGCATTCGTACTCCCACGGGCACTTCACCTTTTGTTTTGGTTTATGGCACTAAAGCTATTTTTCCCTTTGAATTAGAAGTTCCTTCTTTGGCTCTGCTACTTCAAGATACTGAAGTAGGAGATGAATATCGTGCTAGCAAATTTAGTCAGCTAGAACTCCTAGATGAGAAGCGCATTAATGCTTTGGAGCATCTTCGTGCCTACCAGAACAAGATCAAACGAGCATATCTCAAGAAAGTTCATAATCGATCCTTTGAGATCGACGACCTCGTCTTAAAAGAAAATAAAAAAAATACTAATGCAACTAAAGACCTTAAAGGTAAATTTGAGCCTAACTGGCTTGGGCCATATATTATCACTGCTAAATTTGGATCGGGAGCATACAGATTAGCTACCTTAGATGGTAAAGATCTTAAAGAACCTATGAACATTATGCATCTTAAGCACTATTATGCATAAATCTGGTAATTTCATCATTGTATATATTATACATATTGTCTTATTTTAGTAATTCATATAAAAATTTCAAAAAAAGTAATATTATGTATTCTCTCAATTCATAAATTAAAATCAAAATATAAAAAAATCAAAATCATCAAAATACTCAAAAACATCTTCTATTTTTGCACCTTTCAATTCTTGAAGTATTGCAGTTATATTTTTAGTTATTTTGGATAAATTAGCATTTATTTGGAATCCCTCACTTTCACACTCACATGAATAAATATCTTGATCTTATTTGGTATGATTATTAATCTCTCTTATATCAAAGTCCATAGTTGAATTAAATAAAGTTTTGAGCATAGAGAACTGATCTTGTTATTTACTTGAACCAAGTACACCTTTTCACATTAAAATGATTTCATTGCAAATTCAAAGCGATGCTACACAATAGAAGTGGTCTCTTGAGCAAAAAGTTTCCCCTGCTATCCTATCATGCACATGGTCTAGAATCTTTGAGAATTGACAAAAGGACAAGCTCACCCCTGCCCAGAATAAAAATCCCTTGCTCTACAGCCAATCCGAGAAAGTATCCCTAGTATAGAAAGAAGAAAAAAAAAAAGGAAAGTCAAGAAAAATCATGAGAAAAAGAAGCATTATTTTAGTATCATTTTGTACCACCTCAACAATATTTCAGCATTATCTTAGTGTCAAGCAAAAATACAAAAAAAAAAAAGAGAAAAAGAAAAGAAAAAGCAAAAAGCAATAAATCCCTTCCCCTACCCTTTGAAAAGAAAAGAAGGGTGAATGAGCTTGAATCCCTGGAATTCTCAATTATTCGAAAACTGTGAGGTAAGCCCCATAACAGGTGGTTTGTGCCCAACTTGCTTGGCCTTGGGTAACTCCTAGCGTGGTGATATGTCTATCACATTAGCGACCTTATTTTGTATAGACCTATGTCCGCTCATGGATCAACTAGCTCTTGATGACCCGACTTACATAGTAGTCTGGTACGGTTACATGCATATAAATCATGGTCAACGAACACTCATTTGGTTAATTCAAATTACTTGTATCAAATTATCTTGCTCAAAATTGGTAAATGAACAATACAATTGCACACACATTTGTGTTTGAGAGATTTTGTATCATTATGATAGATCAAGATCGGCAATGAACTCACATATGCACATGGGGTTCCTTATAAATCTAAATTTTGTCTTTGAGATAATTTAAAATATTTATGCAAATCTTCTGGAATAATTTGATTTTCTTACTTGAGAATATTGGCTTAGCGTAAAAACAATTAAATACATTTTTTTTCAAAAATCCAAAATTTCTTTCAAAACATGTTCAAAAATCTAGCAATAAAGTCACATTTATATATTTTTGACTTTCGCAACGATGGTATAGTTCCTAAACCTAAATTAGAATTTTATGCCTAGTGCAAGTCCTCATTTTTATACTTTTTATCTCAAAATAAAAAATCAACTATGCAATAAAACTATTACATCAATTTCTTCTTTGGATTTCGCGATGATGGTATAAGTCTATACCTAAAATTCTATGCCTAGCGCAAGCCATCATTCTAATTTTATTTCCCATTTATTTAATCCATAAAAGCATATGGCTTAAATCATTATGTTACACAATTGTGCTTTAAAAAGAACGAAAACTTTTCTATTTCATTTCATTATGTCAACATTCAGTTTTGCGACGATGGTATAATTCCTAGGCAATTGTTCAAATTTCTATCACACTTAGGAATTTTATGCCTAGCAAAAATCATATTTTTAATATTTCATGCATAATATTTTCATGGAAATCTAAAAAAAAATCATCACCATCATCATTTTTCATCATCACAACACAAAGTCTTAAGAAAGTCTCTTAAGCACCCTTTTTATTTTAGCAATATTTCTCTCATACCGGGATTAGCTTGATGACCTAACGAGCGGTGACTCCATGAAATGGTCATGTAACAATGACAATGTCCTTTGAAATTATTGTTGGTCACTTTATTTTTCACCAATCACACCCACACCATTTTTTTCCTTTTTTTTTTTTTTTTAAAATTTTTATTTTTTTTGAAAAAATTAAAAAACTTGTATTAAAACAAAGATCAGTTACAAAAGGGAGTAAACACATCCCAACCAAGAACAAAGAAACAAGATTACAAGCGCAGAGCGCAAAAAGTCAAAACTTTCCACAATCAAACCAGCCTTGACCGTGCCAGAGTAACAAGTCACGAAATCATGACATGTCATGAAATCGCGACAGCCAAACCCTACGACACCTGATCACCAAAAGTGTCACGAAATCGTGATAGCTTTTCCCCTTGGCGCCCGATCACCAAAGATGCCACGAAATCGCGACGAGTTTTCCAAATGGCCCCTGATCTCCAAAAGTGTCACGAAATCATGACGAGTTTTCTCCTCAGTGCCCAACCTTCAAAAGTGTCACGATATCGCGACGAGTTTTCCACTTGGCCCCTCTTCAAAAGTGTCGCGATATCACGACTATTTTTCCCCATGGCTCCTATTCACCAAAGCGTCACGATATCGCGACGAGTTTTCCCCTCGGTGCCCAATCCTCAAAAGTGTCGTGAAATCACGACGATACTTCCACGTGGCGCCCAGTCTTCAAAAGTGTCACGATATCACGACGAGTTTTCCCCATGGCGCCTATTCGCCAAAAGTGTCATGATATCGCGACGAGTTTTCTCCTTGGCACCCAATCTTCAAAAGTGTCACGATATCGTGATGAGTTATCCCCTTGGCGCCCATTCTTCAAAAGTGTCATGATATCACGACGGTTTTTCCCCTTGGTGCCAATTCTCCAAAATGTCGCGAAATCGCGACAACTTTTTCCCTTGGTGCCCAGTCACCAAAAGTGTCATGAAATCGTGACAACTTTTCCCCTTGGTGCTCATTCTCCAAAAGTGTCACGAAATCGTGACGTCTTTTCCCCAAGGCGCAAATTCTCCAAAAGTGTCACGATATCGCGATGATTTTTCCCTTTGGCGCCCATTCTTCAAAAGTGTCATGAAATCGTGACGGCTTTTCCCCTTGGCTCCTATTCTCCAAAAGTGTCGCGATATCATGACAATTATCCCCCTTGGTGCCCATTCTCCAAAAGTGTCATGAAATCATGACAGCTTCCAACCAAAGGCCACGATGGTGCAATAGGTCATGAAATCATGACAGCTTCCCACCAAAGGCCATGACAGTGCAACAGGTCATGAAATCATGACAGCTTCTCTCCAAGGGCCGCGATGGCATGACATGTCACGATATCACGACAGCTTCCCTCCAAAGGCCACGATGGCGCAACATGTCACGATATCATGACAGCTTCCCTCCAAAGGCCACGACGGTGCAACAGGTCATGATATCATGACAAAAACCACCCTTAGCATTATCTTTGCTCATTGTCTCAAGGATCGTTCAAGACCCTGCCTAATCACTTCATCCTCCAAAGGCATGTCACTGTGTAGCTGCACCCCTACCTCTTTCTCAGCACCCATCTTCACAAGGAAATCGGCCACTTTATTTAAATCTCTACTCACATAGACGGGGATCACATCATCTAATTCCCTCCATAGTTCCTTGATTTGAGAGACCAGAATCCACAACCTCCATGCTTTCGAAGCAAAGTTCCTCATGCAGTCTAGAGCGCCAACCAGAATTTGAGAATCAGACTCGAGAATTATCCTCCTGTGTCCCTGATTAATAGCCCAGATGGAAGCAGATTTGATAGCAATGGCTTCTGCTTCATTGTTTGTGGCTCTTCCCAGACCTTGCAGTTCCCAATAGAGCACTGAACCAGCATGATCCCAGCACACTACACCAATTCTAGCACTACCCGGATTGCCTTTTGCAGCTCCATCAGTATTGATTTTGATCCAACCTTCTGGGGGAGGTTTCCAGCTAGCTCTGTCCTATCTCTCTTGCTCTTCAACTCCCTCTTCCAGTGGCCCAGGACCAACCTAATTTTCCTCTTCAGCATAGATGGCAACCATTTTCGTGACTTTGCTCCAGATGACCTGCCAAATTCCATCTAGCGAGGAGAAAGTTTCTCTAAAAATACGAGCATTTCTCTCCAACCACACCTGCCACCAGATGAAAAGTAAGCCAAGCTCCCAACCAATTCAAAGAGCTTTAGATTTAAATCTACCTCTCTTCCATATTTCCCAAATATTGGTCCGAGTCAGATCACCATTAGCCTGGAGTTTATAGTGAGAGAACCAATGCTTCCAAATCTGACGCGTGAAAGGGCATTCAAACATCAGATGATCAGCTGTTTCCTCATTCTTGTGGCATAATACACACTGAGATGGACCGATGATTCCTCTACTTCTAAGATTGTCAAAAGTGAGAATTCCATTGTGCATAAACTGCCAGGCAAAGAAATTCACTTTCGACCAACCCTTGGAATGCCATATCTTCCTCCAATATTGAACCGGAAATGAATGTGGGGGAGGCTCTGGGAGGATCTTATCGTATCCGTCCTTCATAGTATATACCCCAAGGTTCCCATAGCCCCAAGCTAGTTCATCCTCCTCATCTCTCCCTGTGAGAAACCTTTCTGTCAAGATTTTGGTCAAGATGGGTGCCAACTCCGGAGGGATTGTAATTGGCCACTCCTCCAACCTCTTAAACTTCTTGAACTTATACTCCCCCATTTGGCTAGTGTTGAAATAACTTTCAATTTGGACCCAGCCCTTGGCTTCTATGGTAGATTTAATTGGTTGCAATTTGGGAAACTCAGCAATGATGGGTGGGTACTGGTCCCATGAATCAGTCCAAAAATGTGCCTTCTCCCCTCTCCCCACTTTCCAAAACAATTGGTCTTTAATAACCTGAGATCCAAGCTTGAGAGCCTACCACACTAAGGATCCATTACCATCCAGAGGGAAATGGCCCACTTCATTGGGGTGAACATGACCCAAGTATTTACTGGTTAGGATTCTACTGAATAAGGATGTTGGTTGGGAAATCCACCTCCAGTACAGTTTTCCAGCCAAAGCTTTGTTATTAAGCTTGGAGCTTCTCAGTCCAGACCCTCCTTTTTCCTTGGGCTGGGTAACTTTATCCCAACCAACCAAGGCCCATTTCTTCTCCCCTTTTGCTCCTTCCCATAAAAATCTTCTAGCCATTTTGTCCAGCTCTTTCCAAATAGTATGTGGGGCAGCCAGGATAGAGAATTTATAAATTGGCATGGCCTGAATAACTGACTGTAAGAAAGTTAATAGGCCCCCATAGCTTAACCATTTATGAGACCAATGATTCATTCTATCTTTGATACCATCCAAAAGATCCTTCCAGATATCTATTTTTAATTTTTTGAAATGCAAAGGAACCCCCAAGTAAACTACTGGAAGAGAGGTCCTAGTGAATCCCAAGATCTCTATAACTCTGTCTTGTAGCCTTTGGTCAAGATTGAAGAAGACCACTTTGGATTTTTTATCATTGATGACTTGGTTTGAGGCCCTAAGGTAGACATTAAGAGTATCTCTGATTCCTCTAGCTTCCCTGAAGCTGGCCACTCCAACCAGTCCTGTATCATCCACAAACTGTAAGTGAGTCAAAATTTCCTCACCCACCTTGATACCTGTTATCAGGCCTTGATGTCTTCTCCTCAAGAAGAGTCTACCTAATCCTTCAGCCAAAATGAGGAAAAGATAGGGAGAGCAAGGGTCCCCTTGACGAAGACCACGTGTGGCTCCAAAAGGTTGCGAGGGAAGACCCTTGATTAGAACAGAATAAGAAGGCGTAGAAACACAACTCATGACCCAATCTATCCAGTCCTAAGAGAAACCAAAGGCTGCCAACATCTTTGACAAGAAACCCCACTCCACCCTATCATAAGCCTTGGACATATCCAGTTTAATGAACATTCCTTTATTACCAGATTTTTGCATTGTATGGATTGCCTCCTGGGGCGAGAACCACCCCATCCAAGATCTCGTCTACCCTCTACAAAACCCCCTTGCTCCGAGGAAATGATGTTATGAAGGAGAGGTTTTAGCCGTTCAGCCATTATCTTTGTGATTATTTTATAAATCACGTTGCATAAGGCAATAGGTCTGAAATCAGAGATATGAACCCCCTCCTCCCCTTTTGGAATTAAAGTGATGAAGGTATGATTTATTGCCTTAAGCATTCTTTTATTAGTTCTGGACTCCTCTGTGATAGCCAAAACATCCTCCTCCAAGGTATCCCAAAAGGCCTAAAAAAACTCAATAGGAAAACCATCTGGACCTGGAGATTTGCCGGTGCTCATTCCAAAGACCACATTCTTTAGTTCATCTCTATCAATGGGTCTAAGAAGGGCCTGATTTTCTTCTTTAGAGATAATAGAGGGTATGACATCAATAACTTCATTTTGAGCCTCTACATCTTGCTCCATACTTTCCTTTAAAAGTTTAGAAAAATAATCCATTGAATGGGAATGCATACCGGGAAGAGTATCAAAGGAGTGTCCATTCTCATCTTGAAGGGCTTCCATGTTATTCATCTGTCTCCTAGCACGAGTCGATCGATGGAAAATTTTTGTATTTCTATCTCCTTCTAATAACCAAGTGTTTCTTGCTCTCTGTTTCCAATAAGTCTCCTCTTGGTTATCAATGTCCTCAACCGCTTTGCACAAGGCATCATCCTCGGTTTTGAGCTACTCAGTAATTGTTCCTTCCCTGAAGTGTTTTTGAACCTCTTCCCATTTGGCCACCAAGGGAGCTCTTTGGAGCTAGAAATTTGACTTATTAGCTTGCCTCCACTGTTTCAATTTAACTTTGACAAAATGAAGCTGTTTGTGGAATCTAAACATTGCTGTCCCAAAAGGTAGACGACCTTCTTCCCACCACTGCAGAATTTTCTTTTGAAGATCCTCCTTTTGTAACCAAAAATTCTCAAATTTAAACGGTTTGTGATGCTGCCCTGTCATAGTCCCTCCCTCCAACAAAATGGGAAAGTGATCTGAAACTGGGCCCTCCAAAATCTGGAATTTAATATTCCACTTTACAAATGCCTCCTCTGAGACCATAAAATGGTCTAGCTTTACCTTCCTGCTATGTGGCTCCCTCCTCTTGTTAGTCCAAGTAAAGTAGGTTCCAGGGCCTTTGATATCCACTAGGTGAAAGGCCTGGACTTGGGCAATCAGAAGCCGGTCCCCTGGATCCAAAACTGGGGTTCCACCTTCCTGATCTCAAGCAGATAATTTAGCATTAAAATCCCCAGCAATAATCCAGTCTAAATCTTCCCTTGAGGACCTCATGTTGTGTACAACTTTCCATTGGAGCCTCTGGCCATCAAGGTTTTGAGCCCCATAAAAATTTGTAATTAAAACATGTTCAACTGTGACATTATTCCTAAAATGAGATGTGAGAACACCCCTCCAAGCTATATGTTCTATTGTAGTCCATTCCAGAGGGTTCCAAAGAGTAACAATCCCCCCCCGAGGCACCCTGAGCAGCCACATCCATATAACCAGCGCCCCTCAATATTCTACTAACTGTTCTACACATAAGATCTAAAGACATTTTTGTCTCTTGGATGAGCAAAAAGTTTGTTTTACATTTTCCTAAGAGTCTTTGAACATCAGATTGATGGGTTCTACTGTTTAAACCCCTAACATTCCAAGATTGAATAATCATTGAAAACCTTGAGAGCAATAAGAATCAATTGTCCTCACCGATCCTCCAGTGATCAGCTTGTCTCCTTGAACTGCTAGCAGGTCCTTATTAGACTTTCTGCTCGCTCCTTGAGAGTTACTATTTTTGGATCTCTTTTCCACCTGAGTTATCCCTAGGGCTGGCCTTTCTCTATTCTTTTCTGCAATTCCCATGCTGACATCCTTAATTACTGGCTATGCTTGGGAGTGCACTATCAATGCCCCTGCATTCTCTGGCTGCAGTAACTCAGTGGACTCAATCACCTATTCTAAGATAGGGGGAGATGAAGGAGAAGCATGAGTGTGGATGTTATTATCCTCAATATTCCCATCCACTCCTTCCATGACTTGATCCTCTTGATCCACTAGTGTCTTAAAAATTTCATACCTATTGGTTGGCTTGAGTTGTGATTGCTCCTTACCATTTTTCTTTTGCTTTCTCCTTCTTTTGGGCCTGTTCAAAGCCATATTTTTGAACATCATTACCCTGAGGAGTATTGGATGGTTCTTTGACAAGAGTAGACTTACCCTCTCTAGGGTGATTTGGCATTCCAAGCGGAGCCTCCGCTTTTGTGTTCAAAATATTTGGACAAAACCATGCCAAATGGCCATGTTTATGGCAAACTCTGCATCTAAAGGGTAGGGCCTCATAATCTAACTATTGGATCCAAGATAGTCCTGCCAGTTCAAGTTCCACCTTTGTCGGGAGAGGCTGGCTAATATCCATTTCCATGCAAATTCTTGCAAAGACAGCTGTGTTACCTTCTATGGTGTCCTTGGAGATGCCTAGATGTCTATCGAGGGAGTTACCGATCATTTCCAGAACCTGCTCACCCCAAAACTCCATCGAGAGAGCGTACAACCGGATCCAAACCGGGACAGCCATGGGTTCAATACGAGGATCGAAACCCACTCTCCAGGGTTGAACAAATAACCTTGCCGGACCGTGGTTCCTCTTTTCTGATTCAAACGCCCTATTTCTATCGGCTAGAGAAGAAAAAATAATAATGAAATACCCATTGCTTATAAACCATAAGGAGTACTCACCATGAGGCTCCCAGTTCTATCTGACCCAGGTATGCAAAAAATTTAGGGTAGGTCGGATACCCATGAATTTACAAATCAGATCATGGTTAGCTCTATAGATGATTGTGTCTTCGACCATCTTTGGTTCGATGACAATCTTGGGTCTGGAGGCGGATTGTGGGAGGCATCCATTAACTCGATGTGCTGTTGAGCTCTTTCCAACGTTCTTGAAGAGCGTATGAAGAGCATTCCTCTGAGCTTCGTCATTGGAAGACGAAGAATTTTCTTTTAGCAGCTCAGCATATGAGCTCTTTCTCCCGGAGAGAGGATCTGGAGGAGACCCCATTGGGCCCTCCTGGGGCAGCAGACGATCCTTCAGAGTAACACTACGTCAACCCACCAAATGCCCTGGATTTTCCTTCACTCCACAAACCCTAGAACATCGCCTGTCGCCTGCTCAAAAATTTTCCCACCAAATCGCCAGAGCTCCATTTCGAAAACCCCTATCATTTTCAATGACATAATTACATGAATAATCAATCAACAATTAAAATATTAAAGCATCATAAAACATATGCACAAGTCATATCACAAAAAGAACATATATATATATCAAGAAGTATATACATCATATCAAAACGGATTGGTATGCCACAATCTATACCCTGGCATACTCAATCCTCTCAAAAATATATGGTCTATGTACAATGAGCAGCTAGTCTCGAGAAGCCCTCGAGCTCTCAGCCTCATCTCCTCTCCTGCCTTGAGGTGGAGGAGGTGGTCCCATCGGAGTCCATGCTGTATCGTGGGTCCTTGACATTGATCATGATGATGTCCTCGATGACCCCATCTTGATCGGCTCTGTAATGCTGGCTAGCAATGGTATCCTCTGCTCCTCTAGAACCACATGATAGTACAACCCCTAGTAGAATGCGGTCTATGCAATAGCCCGCGCTAGCTCCAGAATGCTTGCCCCTCCACTCTGAGCCCTGAGCCATGTAGCCTCATCTTAAAGAGTCTACACTTGAGCTCGTAGGCGGGCATTCTCCACCCGAAGAGCCACCATCTCGTTGCTCTCCCCCACCTTGACACCCTTGCCCTTATCGGGTGATGGTGGCCTATCCATCTACTAAGAAGGGAGTCTCTCCCTCCTCTTTGGATGCTGCTATCTCTCCGAAGCCTATGGTACTCTAATGCATCTCTCCTGAGGAGGACATCATTGATCCCTCCCTTCGTGACCCCTCGCTGCATCGATGGCATCCTGGTGCCACCTCTCCATCCATTGCACTACAAAGTGCATTGGACCCTATGCCCTCATCATCCGAGGAGGGCGAATGCCTGCATACCAGACATCATACCCGTCTGCTACCCCTACATCATCCCCATCCACTGGCTGAATGGGGGCATCATCAATGTCCTAAATCTAGAACCGCTACATGTCTGGAGCCCCGCTCAATGTGGTATTATCTCATACAGTCTGAGAGTACTCATAATCCCTAAGAGAAGGGATCCCCTATTATAGACCGAACTACCTCAAAACTTGGTCATAGCGGTGGAGCTCTACCTCTCCCTGCTCTATCCTCAACCAGATGACTCGCCTGATGTGAGCCAACTCCTATCTATCCTCTACCCACCCTGGATGCTCTCTCCATGGTCTCCAGGTGATCTAATCTGGGGTGAGGTCATCTAGCAACCTCCGGGACATCGAAAAATCTATTTGTCGATGTGATCCTCTCTAGAGCCACCAATAGAAAACTTGGGGTCTCTCCTAGTCAACTCCTATCAGTGGAAGCCCTACCAACCTTCGCATCGTAATGTGCTCCCAGCACCAAACCTGTAGCAGCGATGTCAACACCAGACATCAACCTCCCTTGTATACGACCCCATAAAGGATCCTATACAAGCGACATAATACAAAGCTACCTCAAGCAAACCTGTATCCATGGTCTCTCATGTCATAGACCACATATGAGAGGAGCCACAGTAACCTGCATCCACTCTGGTGGCATAGAAGAAGGCCACCCACCACCCCTACCAAAAATCGGGTCAATCGAGATGCCCTAGGCATCTGCCTCAAAGCCTCGATGTTCACTCCGCCCTTCTCCAGGGTGAAGCTTGGGTCATTGCACAATCTCATCATGGCATGGCCCTGATTGGCCAAAGGAGTCATGAACCGCCCATGTATGGGGATCCTCAAGATCCTCCATACATCCTCTAGAGTGGGAGTCATCTCCCCTATCGGTAGCCGAATTAGGACGACCCCAGATACCATCTCTCTACTAGGGCCGTCAGTAGCCCCATGTCTGTAGGAATTTGTGGCATCTCTGCCACATGTTGCAGTTCGACCTCTGGTAGTCTGTCTTGCTCGGCTTGATCGAGCATGGCTAAGTCATCCTTGAGACCTCCGTATTTCCACTCTCGACTCTTTAGTAATCCCCTCCACAAAATAAACAATAAAACAACAAAAATCATTAGTACATAATCATTAAAATCAATTTCATCTCATAAAAAAAATGATATCGCCCATTATTGGATGATATCATACCAAATTTAGTTAAATCATCCTTAATA
Organism: Wollemia nobilis; assembly: GCA_028583015.1. Classification (NCBI taxonomy): domain Eukaryota; kingdom Viridiplantae; phylum Streptophyta; class Pinopsida; order Araucariales; family Araucariaceae; genus Wollemia; species Wollemia nobilis. The sequence continues at coordinate 11,559,349 of JAQPPZ010014470.1, forward strand.
GGACGAAATCATCTTCGATTCTTCAATTTGGGGATCGCCCCTTATTGGATAAGATCACCCCTATTTCTATGATTTCGTCCTCAGACGAAATCGACGATATAGGGATGATTTGAGCAAAATTGGGACGATTTCGTCCCGACGTCATCGACGGCCTAAAAATGGCCGCGATGCCCAAAAACAATTAAAATTCAAGTAAAAAATTAAAAAAATCAAGCTAAAAACATAGTACACTAGGTTTAGATCCTTACCCGCAACCCGCGTCGAACCTCTATCGATCTGTGTGCCGTTTCCACCATTTCTCCTGCAGAGCTCTAAAACAACGAAAGTGAATAGTAAAAATGAATTAGGGTTTTACCCTATTTTTCTAATTTTTATTTTATAAAAACATTTTTTTAATTTTTGCTTTTTCACGCTTTTACCTCAAACGTTCGATTTGGGTAAAAACTCGGAGGGGGCACCATAGCAAATAGTTGTACGATTCGACCTAGAATCGTCGTCTAAAAAATGGAATAAATTTTTGCTTTCTCGTAAAGCGTGAAGAACTCGTCTTTAACGCATTTTCTTTAGAAAATTTACTAAAGAGGGGGCAAAATGTAGCACCCTAAAATTGACACGCTTAAACCATCAATAAAAGATAAAAAATTTGAATTTTAACCCCAAAACCGCCCGTTAACCGCTCACCTCATTTTTCGTGCCATTTTTAGAAGTTGTTTTGACCGTTGGACGATATCATCGCCGATCTGATGATATCGTCCCAAATCGGATGAATTCATTTGGAACAGAACGTCCAGATGATTTCATCCCAAAACCAAATTTTCATAATTAGCTTCTATTTCAACAACCTCTCCAACTCGGGCAGAAGCGTGTCTGCTCGTTTGGAGATTCCTACGTTGGATGATCCCCAACCTCCTAACCTCCCCCTAATCCTATATAAACTTGAGATTTTCCCAGTTTATCCCCCTGGCTGATCATTTCCCTACAAATTTAGTTTTTACTATGTTAGAACATCCTATACCCCATCATTTGCATTTGTGTTTTCAAGTTTTATTGCAGGATCTCACTATGTTTCAGCCGGAGGAAGCTCGGATCATCGCAGGCGATTCAACCACAATTTCAGATGATCCTATCGAGATCGGCGATGATCTCGTACGATTGTAGATGATTTTGACTGCAATTTAGATTGGGGGCAATCAGAGCCCTTAGTTTGCATTCTCTATCTCTTTTTCTTATTTAATTGTGCATTAGATTAATTCACTTATGTTCTGCATCTTGGAGTTCACCTCATTTAGCATATTTGCATGATAAAATTCAAAATAAATTATTAAAAAATTGCATCCCATTTGATTTGATATCTGGATTTATCATTTAAGCATTTATATTCTTATTTCTATCATTTTGTATCATTCTTGCAATTGTATTTTTGGTTTTTGGTGTCTATTTTCATGATTGCAGGTTTCTGACGATCTTGGCTGATCTTAGACGATCTCCTATGATCTGGATGATCTTGTACAATTATATATGATCCTATCATATCCGGGATGATCTGGACTCCTACAAGATTTAGAATCTTCATTAGACATCAGAAATTAGGTGTACTCTTCTCCATTTTAGATATTTTCTATATTTAGGATTCATTTATGTTTGTTGTCTTCATATAAACCAAAAATTTCATATAGAATAGCTTAGATTCATTTTGGCCAACCTAGGAATCTGAATGATTGAACATAAAATGAACACATCAAACCCATTCTCAACCTAGGCATGGAAATTGCCACTCAAAGTTTCATGGTGAACCCCACCATCCGTCAAAAATTCACCCTTATACCCCTCCCCCGAGAGGTGCAACATTCAAAGGGCCTCTCCATCCGAGGTATTGTCCCATCCTTCTCGCATCCCCCTTTCGGGCATGGATCCTTTAGCCTAAAGGTAAGGGTACAAAAAATTTGGGCGATACAATACCTTGTTGCTTGCATGATGGGCATCATGGTATTCATGCCGTTAAGATTTATTGTCAAAGGATCTTATCCAATCTACATTTATTGTCATAGATTAGACATCTAGGACCTTGTTGGGCCTCAGTTAAGTGTACTTCCAAATTATCTTGGGCTTAGCCATTTGAATATCCTTGGATGGGTCAAATATTCGAGACCTCATTGGGCCTCAATCAAGTGAAAAACTTTCAGCCGCTCCAAGACTTAACCATTTGAAGCTCCTTGGATGGGTCAAAAATCTAGGACCACATCAGGTCCTAATAAAATGTAGAAATTCTGACCCTTTTTGGACTTGGCAATTTTAATCTCCTTGGATGGGTTGGACATATAGAACCTCACCGAGCCTTGATCAAGTGCAAAAATTCCAGTAACTCCTAGAACTAGCCATTTGCAGCTCCTTGGATGGGTCAAACATTTGGGACCTCGCTAGGCCCCAATCAAGTGCAATAATTTTAATCACTCTTGGACTTAGCCATTTTAAGATCCTTGGATGGGCCAAACATCAAGGACCTCACTAGGCCCCAATCAAGTGCAATACTTTTAATCACTCCTAGACTTAGCCCATTTCAGGCTGACTGCTCTCTTGACCATGTTGAACAGTCTATTCATGCACTTTCCTACCAAAGTGCCTGTGGATGGTGGTCAAAAGTACCCATAATAAATATGTGCATGACTATTAGGTTTTCATGAACTTATAAGAACCAAACCCTACAATAATATCTATTTGGATTGGACACTAATCCTTAGCTATGAAATCCATAAGGAACTAGTAGAATTTAATCAGGTAGGAATTGTTTGATATCCCTCCTACCTAGCGAGGATTTTCTTATTTTAAAAAGAAGAAATCTTCCTAGGTTGATGATTGTAGAGTTTTATCGATAATAATATAGATGCCATCCCTTTGGGCATCCAGCTATTTTTTAGATTTCAAAAAGTTTTTTCTTGGTACTTATTTCTCATGCATAATGGGAGAGATTTCTCGATTGAGAAAAGAGGGAAGAAATCAATTATAGATAGCCAATGTGCAAACTAGAAAATGGTAATTTATACCAAAAGGCACTATAATAAGGGTATATAGCTTCACTAGAGAGATAATTTTAGAGCCCTATTATATCACATACTAGATTTTTGACCTTGAATTTTATCTCTAGATGGACTACATTGATGCACACCTAGGAGACAGTGAACAAATATGCTTTGTATAACTTACCTTTGAGTTATAGACCAATCACTCTGAGCTCCAAAAAAGTGGAAGATTTGTTGAGGCATAAGCTCTTGAATTTACAACTAAAAATAGAACTAGACATATGTATATGTGATCCAAATGAGATTTTGAAATATTGCACTACAGAGGTAAGCAACAAATATTCTATATTTTAGCATAATCCAAGATCATAGTTTGAAAAAAAATGAATCTAGTATAAGAGGGAGTTTAGGTAGAAGCACTCAAAGAAAATTTTCCTCCATGGAGGAGGATTTATTAGGAAAAGTTTGTTTATGGTTCTAAATGCAATTCCATCCATGTCCTCAAGGAGAAAAGGTATAAGGTAATGGTTGCAATGGGCTAAACCAAAAATAAGATCCAAGAATGGTAGATATTCTTGTGTGATATGGGTATGCAAGGACATGGTTATGGCCCAACAAGTGATTAAAATTTTGAAGAAGATTTTATTAAATATCTCAAAAATCAAGATGAGCAGAGAAGCAAATCCTAGGAATAGGACATTTTAGAAGAATACTTGGAAGAAACAACTAGTTAACCAATATAAATAGAACATGTGTCAAAGGTTACCACTAATAGCAAGTCCTAATTGTTGTGGTATATTACATTATTTTGTCCCTACTAATGTACCATCATGGAAATATATTTATATTAGGGGTTTGTTAGGATTTAAGTACTTTATTAAAGCAATGTAATAAATGCACTATTGTTAAAATATGCAATGATGTAAATGTGCATGTAGCCCACATGTACATGAGTCCTTAGAATAGAATGGTGAGGTGTCATAGGAATATTGAAGGCAAAGAGTTGCATCTCATTATAAATAGGCCTAATTAGAGTAGAAGAATAAGAGGTTTTTGGAGTGCATAGAGTAGATTAGTAGTAGATACAATGTAGGCCATTTTTGTAAAATCAAGAAGTAGTTACCTCCATTGCATGCCAATGTATATTTTTATGAGATTTCATATATGAGAATTTCTTGAACATTTTATAAACTTTTATTTCATATTTTCATGTATGTTAGATTGCCATTATCATAGTTATAACATTACATGCTTATTTCATTACGTGTGGTTGTATTTCCTTTAAGTTTATAGATTCAAAAGTAACAGTGGTATCATAGCACTAGGTAGATAAATAGGAAATAGATAGAGCCACAAGAAATATCGAGAGGAGATTGTAAATATCATTTTTAGATTTTTGAAATTGTTGTTGGTTAGATTTTTTCCATTGTGTTTCAAAAAAACTTGTGAAGACTAGAACTTAGTGTTTATTACACTAGATTATCAAATTAACTAGTGAAGATTATTTTCTATAGATTTACAAAAAATTCTATTATCATTGCCTAATAATTTGTTGCAGAAGAAAGGATATTCAAGAAATTTGGGAATCTTTGTATATGAGCTAGGAAGAATATTTTGTTTGAAATCAATCTGGTACTTGAAGCAACAAGTTACAGATTGGAGATTTGGAGGCCTAAGGAAAAAGACTACATTAAAATATTTATGGATTGAAGGCTCCCAGTTGAAGATTGAGGAGAGATCTAGTGGCCAAGGAAGCCACATTGAAAGTTGCAAATCAAGTAAGATATCCTAGAAAGAAGATCCCATTGAAGGTAGAAGAGACTCTAGGAGATAGTCTTGGTGAATATTGGAGATTGAAGATCTCCATTGAATATTGAAAAATTAAAATTGAATAAGAGATCCATAGAAGGTACTATTGAAGAAATTCCATATTTATATGATTAAGTATTGAGAATACTAATAAAATTCCTACTAAAATTAGTAGTGGATTTACAAGATCCAAGAAGGATATCTCATTGCAGAATTTCCATAGTTGAAGATTGAATACCTTGGAGAGATCTCAAGGAGAAACAAGAGAAGTATTGGAGAGTTTTATTGAATGAGTTCCTAGAATAACTCATTGGAGAAATTTATTACCAAGTAGAAGCTCCTAATAGTAAATAAATTGGGATAATTATTGCCTGATCCAACCAAAAAGTGTGCACCCATCTACTGTATTATGTCGTATTCATTCAGTTAAAGCATAAAAATGACAAGATTGCATAGATTCAACAAAATAGAGTGTTATCTTGTATTAATAATTGCAAAGAATCTCGATTACAATCATGCCCCTCTTAGGGTCACCCAAATTATGATACAATTAATACAATGCCAAAGCCCTCAACAGGGTAGGTGCACTAATAGTGCTTTTCAACTAGTCACAAATTGCTCTAGGGTGGAGTTGCCCTCTTCTTCGCGTTGAGGAAGGAAATTGATGGTTGAGTCTCCTTTGAATCTGTTCCCTACGGTCAAGAAACAACATAAGAGTGTCAAAAATATAGGCAGCCTCTCATGATGAGGCCCTTTTAGGAAAAATGCATAAAGACACCATTAAGCATGCATAATCAAGAAAGCATGAAAATCACTTCTAAACTATGTTAATTGAATCAAGATTCATAGAATTGCATAAAGGAAGACAACAACTACACTATGCATGGATCAATTATGTAAAGTAAAGCATGAAAGTGCATAAAGAATCCATTAATATCCTATTTTATAATTAACATAAAGAAACTAATCTAACCTAATTCTACCGGTCATAAGGTTGCTAAACTACAATTGAACCATGGAAATAGCTAAACTAAGCTAATTAGCTAGACATAAATGAAAAAGGTAAGGTGGTGATACCTTTGCTACAAACCGCAGCTCTGGTGAGTGGTCTACACTATAAACCATGGATGAAAGCCATGGTTAGCAATCTGATAGGTTTACCCTCAATTTCAAGGGTAGTGGGCTTGACCTCCTTGTCCAATTGATGTTCAAGGGTCACCTTCAATGTCCTTCTGATAGGTTTGGCGGTTGATTCATTGTGAGGGGCCTTTGTTTGCCTTAATATGTACTTCTTGGCTCTCCTAGGCTCCTAGGGCATCCATAGCAAATCAATATTTAGGTGAATAGCAAAGTGGCCTTCAAATGCATGAACTTAGTATGCAATTCGATAGGGCTTCGTTGCTTGCTTGATCAATTTACTCTCTCTTGATAATTCATCAACGCTTCGCTATACAAATCATCTATATTCTCTCCCCATTTGGAGGGGGTATTTATAGGATGCCCTAGGACTGGGGGTGGCTTCTTGGAGAAGCCAAGATAAAGAAGAGGTGGTTAGGATAGTTGGAGGAAGATTTTGGAATCTTTCGTCCTTTATCCACCATCTTCTATAACTTATGGCTATTCAAACCGATTTGGCTCGGATGAAGGCCACCTGAACTACAGTTAAGACCGAAAGTCATAGCTATGGTCTAGACTATAAACCGTAGGTGTCAACCATAGTTCAGCCTGTAGACCATAGGTCTGGGCTGTGGTTCAGATTGATTAGGCCAAGGAGCCCAATTGAGTGGTTAAAACCACTGCTCTATCTTGGAGTCTATCCAAGATCTTCCATATGGTCTTCTAGCATGTCCATATGAGTAGTCACCTTCGACATGATGCATTTTAGGTGTCTACAGATGCCCCTTTTGAGATGCATTGTGAGATCGAACAACATTGAGCAAAAATAGACCTCCTAAAATGATGCTGAAGGTTCTATGATGATCATTAGTCAGATCAACATTAGATGCCCCAGGTCTAGCAAAAGGATGCGCATCCTGGAATCATTGCTTCCAACTCTTTGGAGGCTTAAATTTGAAAGAGTTTGCACTCATCATCAGTCATTCGGGTAGCTTTGGTGCTACAATAGGAGTTAGGCCTATATAACCGAAAGGAGGCGAGATACAAACAAATTATCATGTTTGCTATTTTCCCCAAGCAAAGGGGTAAGCTTATGATAGCTGTTGACAATGATTCGCAAGGACGAACATAATTTTGACAAGATCAAGGGATCTATGATTCTCAAGGATCTTCTGTTGATTTTTATTATGATTTGATATTATGACTACCCCCTCAAGCGATGAGTCGATGAGGGTAATGACAATGATTGAAGCGACGATGTCGCTTGACCACCATGGATGATCTGAACAAATTTAGATTTGAGCACATTAACTACTTGGCTACGCCTAGTTTAGCTTATGATTCCAACTATTAATAGTGATTTGCACATTCCTATCCCATGGAGTAGTCGGGATACAATAGTCTTCTTAGAGAATCGGAATGATACAAATCCAATTAGTTTTGTGTTGAATCAATTTATCGATGATTTGCTGAAAAAGATGTCATAGAGGGACATGACATGCAATGCCTCGTTCCCGTGGAGCAGTCCAGCTATGAAGGCCTTCTTAAGGATTGAGAAGAAACATATCAAATCAATGATGACCATTTTTACCCCAAATGTCCTTATGGTTATTTACTCATCTTGTCGGATTGCATGGATCGCAAATCGTTGCAACCGCCAAGTTTATAGTGTAAATAGTTGAATACGAGACACATTTGGTTTTTGACTTATTTGATTTTTTTGAATGTTTTAAATTTTGAATTGAGTTTATTTATTTGGATGGGAGGTGTGGTGCTCCATGAAAGGATTGTCATAGCGATGACCTTGGTTTAATGTACTTTATAATCTTAGCCAGATATTTTGTTTTTAATTGGATCCCGGTGCTTGATTATCACCAAATTTCCAAATTGATTGATTTTATTGAGTTCTGATCCCTTGGGATTTATTGATTTATCATTTTAAACCTTCCCATGGTGGTATTTTATTATATTTTCTACTAGTTACAAACCGCGGCTAGGGTCTATAGTTCCCATTTACAATTTTGGGAACCGCGGCTAGGGTCTATAGTCTGTGCAAAATATGAAAAGCTTATAAAAGTTCAATTTTCAAATTTATTTTCATTATTCCCTGACAATGACTTGGAAATTGGAGAGCTTGATAGTGACCAGTGAGAACTCACCTGAAACCCTACCAAACTCCACACTCACACCTACACACCGCACGATGGTAGAGCGCGGGCAAGCTTCTTCTAGCCGAGGCAGAGGCGAGGCGAGGGGAAGGTAATTCAAAACCAAGACCTCGCATCCATTACCAATAAAATGAACCAAATTAATTAATTGGTTAATCAATCACATTAAAATGTTGGCAATGAACCACATGCTATATTAGGCTAGTTTAGGCTTTATATTTATTGTTTTTTTTGTTTTTAGCCACGAACATGATCCGGGCAGAATTTTAGATAGAGACTGTAGGTACCAGGTATGATTCCCAATTGATCAATTGGGGACCATAGATGCCAACTATGGTCAGCATTTAAAATCCCAACGATCAAAATTTTGATCGCATGCGGATTGTAAGGTTGACCCGCGGTTCACAAAATTTAGGAAAAATTTATCAAATTTTTAATTTTCCTAAGGTTTAATAGGCAAATAATGTCATTTAATGCATTTTTGACCTGTCTAAGTGACATTTTTGATTTTAATGGTTGCTTGATGACATGTTTTTGCATTTTATCAGTTTTTTAGATGTTTTTATCAGTTTTTAGGCCATTTTTAAATGTTTTTGCTTGTTTTTAGTTAGATTTTCCCTTATATTATGCTTTTTATTTCAGAGGTTGACCTCTAGAGCTCATGAGCCCGACATCCTTAAGACTCTCCATGGAGAACTCACTCCCAAGGTGAGCGTGCATGGTTTAGAGCCATCAGATTTGGCTATGTACTATATCTACCCACTATCAGGGTAGATCAAGCCTACTTGACTACGTTGGCCCAGCGCTAGAATGCACGGACCAACACATTTCACCTACCTATAGGTGAAATGATGGTGACATTAGAGGATGTCTACAAGATCTTTAGGATCCCTATTAATGGTGAGGCCATCATCTCTTCTACTTCTAGGGCTAAGGAGCCCATTTTTTATGCTATCTTCGATGCCCGAAGTGAGGAGGCTCAGTGCGGTATTGATCATGGAGGAGTCCATATCGGCTATTGGTAGGGGAAGAATGTCTTCTCTATGTGCATGAGGTCATCTTTATGCACCTGGTGGTGCAAGTTGTCCTTCCAGACTCCTTGAGCATGAGGATTCCTTAGAACCTCCTAGCCACTATCCGTAGAGTGGTTCAGAGCTCAACGACTCAGCCATTGTGACTAGCCTAGGGGAGCACCCTACTCTACCAATTGTACAGAGAGTTATACCAGATCACTGATCGAGCTCTAGGGCATTAGTTGCAACCTACTTCTTCAGATTTGGGGTTGGGAGCACATCAGGATAGAGCATCCTAGAGAGCTACCATTGCACATTCGAGAGGTCGATGATGCCCATCAGTATTATGCCACCTGTTGGCCTCGCGAGGAGGAGGGGTTCAGGAGCAGGACCCATGCTGGTGACACCAAAAATTACATCACACGGTTTGTAAGACTCAACCTAGATGATATTGAGTGGTGGTCATACATGGAGTGCCCTGACTGGACTAAGGCCGATGAGTGGCTTCGACAAGCTCATCGAGACAGATGGCTACTCGATCGAAAGGTCGAGATTAGAGAGTACCAATTTTATTCTCGCATCCTACGATAGTTCAGCCTGGTGCAGGACATTCTAGAGATCCCATTTGTCTATAGGTGCTTGGCTTTAGAGACACATCTACCATGGATCTAGCCTCTAGCTCTAGGGGATGAGCCAGATGATTTCTAGGAGACTGGAGTTGATAGGGATGCTACCACTCCAACATACGATGGATGGTGGTCGATGCTATGATGGCATGGATCAGGGCCTCTAGGCAGAGTTGATGACCAAGTAGAGGCAGAGGTGGATCCTGATGGGCGTAGGGTGCACCAGTGGACAGACGATGGATGGGGCATAGAGGCCACCACCGAGGAGGCTCCCAGGGATGACCCAGATGATGAGGCTCTAAAGGAGGGTGAGGTTCCTCCTAATAGCATAGAGGGGTTGCTCTTAGCTCAAGTTGCTGACTTGTAGAGTTAGCTTGGTAGATATCAGACTCAGCAATGGGAGTGAGACACCACTATCACCACTCTAGAGGTGAAGCTAGCTGACCGAAATAGACAGCTAGCTAAGGCATAGGAGGAGATTACTAGTCTCACAGAGTGAGCTACAATGGTAGAGACTCAGGTCCGGGAGCTCACTAGTGCCTGTGATGTAGTAGTGGCACAATAGGGTGAGGTTATTGTAGAGAGGGACCTGCTCAAGCTATAGAGGGGAGACCCTCCATCCTCTCAAGTTGTCATGGGACCTCCAGCCGCTCCACTAGTCATAGGTGTGGATCCTATGGTAGAGATCAGGTGGCTCACTTCTCTCGTAGAGGAGAGAAATGATCGATTGGATGCGAGGGCAGCTCACATCTCTTAGCTAGAGGGCTTCATCGAGCTGAGGAGTTTATAGGTTCCAGAGGATAGGCAGGCTGTGGGGTCGCAGAGGACCAGGACCAGGACTACAGGGCAGTCTTCGATGAGTTCTAGCCACCAGACTCATAGGACCGAGAGGACTCACTTCTAGCACACATGGAGCTAGCTCTCATAGGAGCCACAGGGATGAAGGGGGTGATTCGTAGGATGGGGTGATACATTATACCATTTTTGAGTGTAAGGTCGAGGACCTACACAGTTGTAGCCTACGGGTATTTTTGTACTCTCGATGTACTCTTGAGACACATATTTATATATGATATGACTGATCATTTTATGGCTCATTATTGTGTACTCATTTATTTTTGATTTTATGTTTATGTGATGCACATGGATGCAATGCTTATGTTATTTTGATGTTATATGATGTGATGTATGGATGACATGCACTAGACAGCTATTTAATTTATGATGATGGTATGCAGTGATCTAGATGCTTAGATGTGCTTTTGATGATAGATGCAAATGGATGCGAATGATTTTTCTTAACGCATATTTGATATTGCTTTATTGTATGCATTACTTTGTTGAGATGCTTTATTTACATGGTAATATTCTAATGTAAATGAACCTGTATGCTTTAATCACTTAAAACATAAGGAATGAATGCAACATGTGTTTGACAATCTAATGGATGATGCCACAAGATGTGTAAAAAATCATGATTTGTAATTGAGAATCCTTGTAACAAGAATTTAATCAATTAATCACCCATATATGAAATGCAATGGTACGAAGTTGTATGATGCAAATGATATGATATGTCATTCTATTTTCTTTCGCACTTTGAATGATATGCATGATATAGTCAGTGGTCATCTAAACATCATTGTTGATATTCATCCGGTATCTATCCTATATGTTGATTGTGCTTTATGTAATGATGTATCGCTTCTTGGATACTTTGCAATTTGATAATTTGCAATGAATTTTACCATTTAATGGTTTATGCTTTTAGCATTTGTTGCTTTTTAGAGAGATTTTGAGGTTTTCCATGAGACTCAAGCACCCTAACTTGTCTTATCAAAAGTTGTATACTGACCATACTAGACTTCTGAGATAAAAGGATTTTGCTAGGATAGGCCCTAACTATTCATTATCCCTGTGTGTGCACATGAATATTTTGAGATAAGGCACAAGCATACCCCAATGTCAGGCAGGATTCTTTCAGCCCATTGCTAAGATAGGGGATCCGCAAGTGCTTATCCAATCTTAGGTTTAGATTTTAGTTGGACTAGACCACTAGGCGATACAGGACACCTGAAGCTAGCTCTTCCACATTCAAACATTGGTCTTGTTCATAAGCGAGGTGCTAATGCATCAGACATATCATCATGCGTAAGGTACAGTAGTGTTGGCAATTCCAGGGATTCAAGTTTGCTCCCACTCATTCTTTTTTAATTTTTGGGATACTTGCTCATATGTAGTGAAGCAAGGGAGTCGATTCCATTTTGAATTTGACTTTCTTTGGATCTTCATTTGATCTTCATTGGAATCTATTTTTTGATCTTCATTTGATCTAGATTTGAACTTTGATTTATGATCTTCATTCGATCTTCACTTGAGCTTTGATTTTTGATCTTCATTCGATCTTCACTTTCTAGAATTTACATTTGATAATTCTCTTCAGAAACTTTCCTTTGGGGGATTTTACTTTGGGGGGAACTATTTTTGTAATATCGATTGAGTGTATCGATCTATGATATCAATATAGGATATCAATCTGGGATGTCGATCTATGATATCGATCTAGGGTATCAATATTGGGGATTGATGTGGGATATCACTCTGGGATATTGCTCATTTTATCGTAAGCAAGGGATTTTGAGTAGGAAATACACTTGTCCTTTTGCCAACTGCCAACATTTCCTATACCATCCACACAGGGGGATAAGCAAGAATAACTCTTTTCGCTTCAGGATACCCGGTCCTGCTTCATAGCTTTCATCTTCCCCTAGTCCTTATTAGGATTGCTTAATTTTTTTATTAGTGATAGAACTCTGATATGCTAAGGGCTATACTAACTGGACCTTAACTACAAAATTAAAGCAAGCTTTCTATCAACTCTTGATAAGACCTCTAGGTATGGTTGAGTGACCGAAAAACCTGAGTATATCTTCATAGCAACATTATGGGTTGTGTTGAAAAACACAATTACTCACATGAATGATGGATTATGATAAATGCAGAGGTGCATGATTAAAACACAAGTGTGGCATCACTTGTAAGATTGACAAACACAATGCCTTCTATTACGGAATGCAATAGATGACGTATGCCTATATGCAATGCAATGGAATGAATGCATGAATGAAAATGCATAATGCAGAATGCAAATATTTTTGGATTTTTTTTGCTTTACCATTTTTTTTTTGGATTTTATTGATTTTATAATTTTTATGAGTTTTTGAGCCTCATATCTTGACCAAACGGTGAGTACATGCCTTCGGAGCCTTTAGGATGACCAAGCGATTCTTAGGAACCCTTGGAGCTTTTAGGATTGACCAAAGGGATTATGAGAACCTTTGGGGCTTTTTGGGATGACCAAGCGATTTTGAGAATCCTTGGAGCCTTTGGGTTGACCAAGCAATTTTTTAGAAACTCTTGGTACCTTTTGATTGACCAAGCTACTCAAAGACGAGCTTGGAGCCTTTTAGGATGATCGAGTGGTATTCAAAAACCCTCAAAGATTTTGAGGATGACCAAAGGGCTTATAGATGCCTTTGGAGCTTTTAATTGACCAAAATACTCATGAAAGAGCTTGGAGCCTTTTAGGATGACCGAGCGGTATTCAGCAACCCTCGAAGCCTTTGATGACATGACCAAGTGGTTTCGAGAACCCTTGGAGCCTTTTACTATGCTCTCAAGCATAGAATACCTTAAGATGGATGATGTTGAGAGGTTCAGGCTCTTCAACACCCCCTAGCAATGTTAGGTGATAAGTACCCGGACCAATATTTTTAGATATGATATAGGGCCCTAGCCAATTAGCCATAAATTTATCCCTTAGATCGGGTGGCAAATTAGAGTTCTATTGGTTCTCTTTCAAGACAAGATCCCCAAATTCAAAGTCTCTCTAGTGGACTTTGACATTGTAAGCTCATTTTAGTCACTCCTGATAAACATGAAGATGCTCCAGGGCATTCATGTGATGTTCATCAAGCAACGTTAGTTGATCCAATTGAGCTTGTCATACGGTGTCGTCATCAATGAACTCTTTCAATGTGATGCATAGTGTAGGAATTTCTAATTCCAAGGGCATAATGGCCTCAATGCCATATACTAGTGAGAATGGGGTTACCCCTATGGGCATCCGAATACTAGTCTTGTAAGCCCATAACGCAAGGGGCAGCTAGATATGCCAATATTTGTGGTTTTCTTGGACCATATTTTTCAAGATGGCCACCACTATCTTATTTGAAGCTTCAGCTTGCTCATTTGCTTGTGGATAGTATGGAGTCACAAAACTATGTTTGATTCTATATTTAGATGTCAAAGCTCTCATAGTTTTATTCTTGAAATATGTTCCATTATCCGATATTATTTTGGATGGAATCCCAAAATGACTTATGATATGCTCTAGTATAAACTTTGCTATACGAGCTCCGGTTGTCATTGTTAAGGGTATTGCTTCCACCCACTTTGTAAAATACTCAGTAGCCATGATTATAAATGTATGCCGGCTTGATGACGGGGGAGAGATCTTGCCTATAAGATCTAGTCCCCACTGAGAAAATGGCCAAGCCGCTTGGATGGGTTGTAAGGCCTATGATGGCAAGTGCATAAGATTAGCATGATGCTGACATTTGATGCATTTCTTGACATACGCATTGCAATCCTTCTCTAGAGTGGGCCAAAAGTAGCCCATGCGAAGGATGCACTTGATGATGGTCATGCCGCTAAAATGGCCACCGCATGTACCATCATGAGCTTGTGAGATCACCCAAGATGACTCTTGGGGCTCTAGACAATGAAGGAGAACTCCATCGTAGCTTCTACGATACAAAATGTCTCCTATTAAGACATATTTTGTCACTTTCTATTTAAATGTGCATCTTGCAACACGATAATCCCTATGGGATTATACTAAGCTTTAGGAAGTCTTTAATTTGTGACATCCAATTTTGATAAATCTCAGCTTTGATTGCTAAGACGACTTGCTCCCCTTGCGTATTTACTTTTGCAAATGCAGACTCAAAAACAACCCTATGGTGAATGGTGGTACCACTCCCCGTCGGACTCTAGGAGGTTAATGACCCCCAGGGTGCCTTCTTAAGAAAGTCTTCAGCTTTGCAGAACCACTCAGATTTTGGTTCTACACTAATCATATTGACCGACTCTTTGTTATCATAAGCTGCACGCTCTACTGTTGGATGTGAGAGCATCTTGACATGGATGGTAGTAAAATCTGCAGATGGATTCTGAGGGATTAAAGATCCCAAAGATGCCATGGTGTCTGCAAACCTTTTTGATGACCGAGGGATTGCCTCGATGTCATACCATTCAAATTTAGCCAAATAAGTGGCAACTAGATCTTTATAGGCTTTGAGTACGGGACATCGACATTGAAAGAGCCCCTTGACTTGATTTACTATGAGCAATGAGTCACCAAAGATGTTCAATATCTTAATATTCATGGTGACAGTTGTGTGGAGGCCCAGTAGTAGGGCTTCATACTCAGCGTTGTTGTTGGTGCATGGAAAATCCAACTTGAATGACAAGGGCATGGGAGCTCCTTGTGGCGTGAAAAATACTATTCTGGCACCACCTCCTTGCTCATATTTCGAACCATCAAAGAACAGAGTCATATCAGCATTGTTCTCTGGTTCTTCGGGTTTGGGAGCTTCAGATATGATGAATACTGCATCATCCGGAAGCTCTATGGTTAGAGGCCTACTGTTTGATAGTGGTGCCTCAGCTAATTGATCAACTATGACCTATCCCTTAATGGACTTTTGGCTTATGAATTCCAGATCGAATTCTGTCAATAGCATGATCCACTTCATAGTACGCGTATTGTGATACGTCTTACTCATCATGTACTGTAAAGGGTTTTGTTTTGATATAACATATGTTGTATGACTCAACATATAGTGCCACAATTTCTTTGTAGTGAACACTATTGCTAAACACAATTTCTCCACATATGCATACCCTAGCTCATAACTCACCAAGGTTCGGCTGATGTAATATATGGCTTTTTCTTTACCTTGCACATTATTTTGGGCTAACATGGTCCCTAATGCAAAGTTAGTCACCGATATATATAGCAGAAAAGGCACATCTGGCCTTGGTGGAGCTAGCACTAGTGGTGTCGCTAGGTATTTCTTTATTTTAGTGAAAGCTGCTTGACAATCCTCATCCCAATTGAATGGGACCCCCTTGTGTAGTAGTCGATTCATGGGTCGACTCTTATCCGATAACTGAGCGATGAATCACTTGATCGAAGCTACTCTGCCCTGAAGGCTTCTCAACTCTTTAATGTTGGAGGGAGGACACATTTCTAAAATAGCCTTGACCTTCGTTGGGTCAACTTCGATGCCTCTCTTTGAGATGATGAATCCTAAAAATTTACTAGAAGTTATGCCAAATACGCACTTCTTAGGATTCAACCTAACATTATAATCTATTAGGTGATCGAAGACCTTCCTTAAGACCTCCGCATGCTCTACATGTAGTAATGACTTGGCTAGCAAGTCATCCATGTAATATTCTAGGATTTTGTGCATATAGTCATGAAAAATGTATGTCATGGCCCGCTAGTACGTCGCACCAACATTTTTGAGGCTGAATGGCATAACTTTGTAGCAAAATGTTCCCCATGGCGTTATAAACATGCAGTTTTATGCTGGTCTTCGGGTTTAATCTGAATTTGATTGTAACCAGAAAAATCATCCATTAAGGAGAGCATTTCATGACCTGTAGTTGCATCCACAAGAGCATCGATATTAGGCAATGAAAATGAATCTTTGGGTGTTGCCTTATTGAGGTCTCTAAAATCCGTGCAAATACAGATTCTTCCATCAGGTTTTCCTATGAATACCATATTGGACACCCATTCTGGATAGTCGATGGAAATTACAAATTCTACATCCAACAACTTTTGTAGCTCATCTTTCACCATTAAGGCTACTATTGGGTGCATCTTTCTAAGATTTTTCTTGATCGACTTCTTCATCAAATCTAGCGAAAGGTTATGAGTAACCAATTTTGGGTCTAGACCTGGCATATCCTTGTACGTCCAAGCAAACAAATCTGGTCTCTCTTTCAGTAGAGGGATGAGGGTGGCCCGCTCATCTAGAGTGAGACTCTCTCCAAGTTTAACCTTCTTTGGATTGGTGGGATCATTGCTGATATCCACTTCAAAGGTTTCCTCTACTGACATATGCGACCCCTCCTCAAGCTGGTGAGGTGTAGGGATCAGATGGATGTCATCAGCTGGATTTATATGTTCTACGTTAGAAGCATTCTCAATATGATATACATCGTAAGCATAACCTGGCACAAAATGGAAAGGTTGCAACATTTCTTCATTGGGGAAGAAATCTTTAGGCTCTATCAATGAATCAACGTGATCCCAGTCGATAGCATCTAAATTAAGATACAATAGTTTAGATAGATCTACTAGATTATGAAGTGGAGTGGTTAAGTCAATGGAGACCATATTGATGGAATGGTATTGGCCTCCAGAACCACATGGACAATCCTCTACATAACTGATGTAATCTTCACTCCCAAGGTCTGGCTCCAATGGCATAGGTACAAAGGGGTCTTCTCTATGAGGACTATGGATAACCGGATCCTCCCTATGCACTAACTATAGAATAGGATCATTTGGCTCCAGGAGCTCCATGTAAGTCGGTAGAGGAGGATTAACCATCCGATGAATCTGATCTAGGGTTAATCATCTTGCTCTCAGACGTGGACCTATACGTAACTGATGATAGACTTCATCTATGTCTATGCATTGGTGATGGTAATACAAATATGGAGGACCAAGGTAGGCCCTCTCTAGCTCATCTTCTTCATCACTGTATAAGAACCAGAGCCCTTCATTCACTCCTACTCCCATGGGATGCTCCTCCAAATGAGGTCCCATGAATCTTACTTCTTGTATGTTGTCATCGCTATCTAAAAAAATTGGATAATTATACCTTATGTATGATGTTGCCGAGAAAATTGGCTTGATCTCTTCCTCTAAATGATCGATATTGGGAAGAATCTCTTTGATAACATGTACCGACTCTGTAGGCATCAGGTGATGCACATATAAAGGCCTTACATAAGTGCCTTCGACTTCATCCTCGGATTCATCATTGTTTGAGGATTCCTCATCTGCATCATAGCCTAGTCCACTCATATCGGAGGTGGACTCCTCTCCATATTCATTACAAAGATCTCCTAGCTCGAGATCATCTGTAGTAAGGGGGTTACACCCCTACATGTCTATGTCATCGACTGCATCATGGGTTTGGTGTCCTAGGTTATCTCTAGGGTTTAGTTCTATCTCAATACGCTCAAGGAGCCCTTCACGATGATCTTCGAGTGGCTCAATGGTGATGATAGATATCATAGGGTGATTCCTCCAAAAACTAGAAGGATCAAGATGATATGGATTAAAATCCACATCATCTACTAGACTAAGGTACAATCGATCCAAGGATGTTGCTAGTAGATCATCCTGCCCTTGTATCTATAACCCTAAGCTGAACCTATCAATGACTAACTGATAACGCAGTTCCAATGGAGTCCTACATCCTTGTTCGAAGAGACCAAGGTCGTATCCATTCCAATGATATAGCTCAAAAATATGTATGGCATACTTTGGGTTGGATAGATAACGAATGTTTACTATGAATGGTTCATTGTCATCTTCATCCATGGGCGTATGCGTGGGAAGCTGATCTAGCCCCGCATAGACGAAGTTAGTCTGATTGGGTGGCTCACCCAATGGTATGACTGATCCAACTGGATATCGATGGGTGTGCGGTCGACCCATCTCCTGTGCAGTTTCCAAAATAGGCCCGAAGGTCACATTCTGCATAATATACTCACCCAACCCTATATTGGTGAGATGAACAGTCACCCGTGGTGTGGATGACCCTGCTGAAGATGTAGGTGAGGTAGGCTGAGGTACCTCCTCAGCTTTGTCTTGGGGTTCCTCAACTTCCATAGGAGTGGGAACCTCCTCGATGATTGGCTCGAGCTCATGCTCTTTCTCTTTCTCACCCATTTTTACCTTTAACCTCCTTTCATCCCGCTGCATGACTGATGTCGATGATTTCCTAGAAGTAGCAATGGTGTGCTTCGATCTGTGTGACATAGATGGCATTGGTTGGGCATGTACTGCTGGTTTACCTCCTAGTTTCTTTATTGGTGATGATGACCAAACATCTAGGTGCATTGATAGGAGTATAAAACCCCTAGGAAAATCTACTAGGTTCATGAACTTGAAAGGTTCTTCATTCGATGACACTACGTGAACCTGTCCCTCATGAATATATTTCATGCACTGATGTAGTATCGAGGGAACACAATGCATTTCATGAATCCAAGGCCTATCGAGTAGTATGTTGTACTGCATGGCCCCTTCTATCACATGACACATCATGAAGATGGTCTTCAGGCCTACCTGCATGGGTAGGATAATCGTGCCAATAGTTGAACATAGTGCATCGTTAAACACTCTCAATGTAAATGTAGTGGGCATGATATGCGATTTGGGGAGCTTCAAATGACTCAGTGCCTTGGTCGTTATTATGTTGATCGATGAGCCAGTATCGATCAAGACCCTTTTAAATGGCATGTGATTAATGCATGCGATTATGTGCAATGGTGGGTCAGCCATGGTTGTAGAAACCATCTTTATCTCATGATCATAAAATTGAATCATCGGTTCCTGACACTATTGTACATGTCCCACAAAATTTGTAAATGCTTGTGCATCTTGGGAATGTACCTCAATGGACCTCAAAATATCCATAAGAGTCTCCCTGTGCCTAGGGGACTACTATATTAGCTCATATATCGATAACTTTGTAGGAGTTATCTGCAAGTTTTGGACCAACCTGCTCCTTATGGTCACCACCGGTCTTGTTGGTGGGCCTGGGATATTCTATGTCGGTCGTTGATTTGGCATGGCCTATATTTGAATGGGAGCATGAGGTTGATTCAGTTGTTCATACCTCCCATGTCTGGTGACAATGTTCACCATGCCCATGAACCCCTAGGTAGGTGGTTCGACTCGCACCTGGTTGACCTGGCCAACGTTGTTGCGAGGTGCCTCATGATTCGGCAAGGGGTTTTTATAAATCCCTATATTCTGATTATCTAGTGCCTATGGGTTATGTGGCACTGCAAGCTCACCTCTATCAATCATATTTTGCACCAAGTGTTTGAAAGACCAACACACCTCAATGTCATGGCCTTTCGCTCGATGATAAATGCAAAATAGATCCTCTTGGTACCCCTTAGGTTTGGGTTGATTGGGGTCTACCATCTTGACCTCGGGTAATCTAATTGCCTTGGCCTCGCATAGTTGATGGAAAATCATCGTCAACGATTCCATCAATGGTGTGAACTGGCGAGGTGGGCGTTGATCTTTGTTCTTGCCCTTAAAATTGTTGTTGCACTTGTCATATTACGTAGGAGGAGGTTGGGCTTGATAATTATATTTCTATTACCCCTTGTCTCCCCTTTGGAGATTCAATACCACCTGATTTACATGGGCTTGCTTGCCCTGTTGCTTCATGGCACTCTTCTTTTGTCCTTCTCTCCTGTTCTTGAGCTTCAAGTTGCCTTCCTACAACTTGATGTCCTCGATCACTTTGGCTTGCACCAAAGCCTCTTCGAATGTAGGATACTGCTATAGTTACAATAGTAACGAGATGTGCTTGGCACAACTCTTCATAAACATTTGGGTTAACTCTATGGTAGGAATAGGGAATGGCAACTTTACCATCAGTCTCCTCCATATCTTCTCGTATTGCTCAATTGGCTCGTCATCACATTGAGCTAGCATAGCAGATTGAAAATATTGGCCTATTTCTTGATACCAAAGGAATAGCATTCAAGAAAGGCATCAACTAATTGTTCAAAACTAGTTATGCTATGTTTCTTTAGCTGATTGAACCACTCCTAGGCTAGACCAAAAAGTGTCATGATGAAAGTATGAAGCAACAATGCATCATTGCTTGCTATCTGAAAACAAGCATCCAGAAAGCTCATGATATGCTCATGTGCATCTTCATCACCCTTAAACTTATCCAACCTAGGCATATCAAAATGCTCAGGGTAAGCCGAAGTAGGTACCGAAGGATCCAAAGGCTCGTTATGGATTTTCCTTAAAGTCAGATTTTGAATAGTTGTGCCTTGTCTTTCGATGGCTTTGACCTTCTCGGCTAAGGCCTTATAGGCCTCTGAAGATAGAAATTCCTCCTCCCTAAGTTGATGCGGAGGTGGTCTAGGAGGTACTATCTTCCTCATACGAGGTGGAGGGTGTGGCTCTTCCTCCTCCTCAGCTCGGGAGCTCTCAGGATATTCTTGGTCGTATCCATCTCCCTCTTCTTCTTCATGTTGTCTCTGCCTCTGATCATTGAGTGGGGGTGGCCGCTCCCTCTATTCGGCACTAGCATGAGTACGAGTGTCTCTATGCTCTCGATGCATATCAACTTGTGAAAAATCCTTCCTATGCATATGCTCTCTATGCTCATCATGAGGATATAGGCCAGCCCTAGCTAACCGATCCTCCTACTCCACGTGCTCCTTCTGGGAAAGGATACACTCTTCGCGCATGCGCTGCTCATATAACCACTATCTAAGGAGCCTCTGCGCTTGAATATTTTCATCTTCAATGTGCTACCTCTCTAGGCGAGCATCCTCCAATTGATCTTGGAGGAGTTGGCATTTCTGCTCTAATGCTAGTCGATGTGATCTATCGATCTGGTCGATCGTGGGAGGCCTCTAGTATCCTTGCTCTATACGAGCGACCTTATGGGTTCTACACCCATCGAACTGATATGCTATGCCTTTGCATCTATCTATGAAGATGACATTGGCATCCTGCTATACCCTATACTATGAACCACCATGCATAGATAGTGGATGTGTGACATGAGGGTGCTTAGAAGCCTCTCCATGCTCTCTAGTAGTCCTGATGATACTCACGCTATGCTCACTTAGGACATGAGTGGGTGGAGTGGTAGGCTTGTAGCCTAGCTACTCTAAGACACTACCTAGACCCTCTAGCTATCTAGACTACCACCACTCATGTGGTGGGGTGCCATTATCTCCCACCTTTGATATATCAATGGTGATCTTGCATGGTGGACCACGCATGGGAGTATGGGTAGACCTATGCTCGAAAGCGAGCCTATCTACCTACCCCTGAATGGGTGGATCTCTAGTCCTTCTATACTTAGAATGTGGAGGCATGGATCCTCCTATGGACTTAGTACGTAGGGGCACCAACCTGGTCCCCTGCACAACAAACTCTTCGATCGATCCCATGGACATGCGTGCACTATGGTCTCGGTAATGGCTCTCGAGTGGAGCACCCTCATGCTGAGAGGCTCCCTACTCTAACCTATGCCTAGAGGAGTGTACTAAAGCTCCTCTATCTAGGGGTATGCTCTATGGGATCCCCTCATGTTGAGTTATCTCCTCTAATGCTAGCCGAACGACGTTCGGTTCGCTCATGTGGTTGAGGAATTGACACATGCTACTGTGAATTGGTTAGGGGTTGGTCATTGGCATTAGGTTTAGACCTTTGCCGACCACCCCATGTATCCACCATTGTGTACCTAGCATCTAGATGTATCTTTTATTATTAGGCAAACAAGGTATACAATAATGATTATCTCATTTTAAATTTTGAAAGTGAGTCCTAAACTATTTGATGTGTTTTCAAGATTTGTTGTATCAGTATAGAAACTCTTATCATGTTTTGCAAAACTTGTTGGATTTTATTCTTAGTTTAATGGCTTTCACCTGTACGCTCGTAGCTCGACAACTTGGCTATGAACTCCAAGTCATGTAATCCAACCTATAATGTGTGGTAATGAAGCCCACACACGATCAAGGAGCACAGGTCCTCCCAGATCCTCACCCAATTTCCCCTAGTCAGCGTTATACCCTCCGAAGAGAATACATGCAAATTTTCTAGGGTACGAATGGTTCTTGGATCTGGTATTGGTCTATGTATCCAAAGGTTCATAGGATTTGGGCCAATGGATGGAAGTTACGCCCACCGTCATTGAACCCTACTAGTGGTTGGATGTCAAGCCCAACTCACTAGCATTTAAGTGCCAAGTGGTGTGTGTGGTTCCTTTTAATGTACATAAAATAAATGCATCATATAGCATTCATGCTCATTTTCTAAATGCTATGCAAATGAAAGAACATTTCAAATTCAGAAAATGCAAGCTATTCTAGATGCTCTTTGAGACCATGCACATTACGATGATAATTGGCCACTAATTGGGCCTCACACATGCAAACCAATCACACAAATTCTATCAAGCACGTTGGATTCTAGGGTGGATTAAAATTAGAGATCCACTATTCCTAGCAACGCCTTTCTAATGACACGAAAGATAAATGCAACTAAGACCTAATTCATTTCTTTCTTTTTCTTAATTTCTTAATTGCATTCGAAATTTGACTTTCTGGAAAAACATAGAGACAGAAGAAATCATAGAGAGTGAGAAATAGGGCCTACCTCAGGTCCACATTCGATTGAGCTTTATCCCTCTGTTGTCTGCTATGTCTGTTGGAAACCGTAGGTCTAGGCTGCGGTTCTGACTGTGGCCCATGGGTTGAACCTGTGGTTCAATTGTTGGCCTACAGCTGGTAGCTGTGGTCTGTACCTGCAAGTCACAAAAACCAAAAAACATAGTCAGATGCTAGAATTGTAGAGTTCCACCATGATCGCCTTCTGATCCAACCAAAAAGCGTGCACCCATCTACTGTATTATGTCGTATTCATTCATTCAAAGCATAAAAATGACAAGATTGCATAGATTCAACAAAATAGAATTTTCTTATATTAATAAATGCAAAGAATCTCAATTACAATCATGCCCCTCTTAGGGTCACCCAAATGATGATACGATTAATACAATGCCAAAGCCCTCAACAGGGTAGGTGCACTAATAGTGCTTTTCAACTAGTCACAAACTGCTCTAGGGTGGAGTTGCCCTCTTCTTCGCATTGAGGAAGGAACTTGATGGTTGAGTCTCCTTTGAATCTGTTCCCTACGATCAAGAAACAACATAAAAGTGTCAAAAATATAGGCAGCCTCTCATGATGAGGCCCTTTTAGGAAAAATGCATAAAGACACCATTAAGAATGTATAATCAAGAAAGCATAAAAAGCACTTCTAAACTATGTAAATTGAATCAAGATTCATAGAATTGCATAAAGGAAGACAACAACTACACTATGCATGGATCAATTATGTAAAATAAAGCATGAAAGTGCATAAAGAATCCATTAATGTCCTATTTGATGATTAACATAAAGAAACTAATCTAACCTAATTCTACCGGTCAGAAGTCTACTAAACTACAATTGAACCATGAAAATAGCTAAACTAAGCTAATTAACCGGACATAAATGAAAAAGGTAAGGTGGTGATACCTCTGCTACAAACCATAGCTCTAGTGAGCGGTCTGCACTGTAAACCATGGCTGAAAGCCACGGTTAGCAATCTGATAGGTTTACCCTCAATTTCAAGGGCAGTGGGCTTGACCTCCTTGTCCAAATTGATGTTCAAGGGTCGCCTTCAATGTCCTTCTGATAGGTTTGGTGGTTGATTCACTATGAGGGGCCTTCATTTGCCCGAATATGCTCTTCTTGTCTCCTAGGCTCCTAGGACATCCATAGAAAATCAATCTTTGGGTGAATAGCAAAGTGGCCTTCAAATGCATGAATTCAGTATGCAATTCAACTAGGGCTTCGCTGCTCACTTGATCAATTAACTCATCTATATCTTCTCCCCATTTGAAGGGGGTATTTATAGCATGTCCCTAGGGCTAGGGGTGGCTTCATGGAGAAGCCAAGATCAAGAAGGGGTGGTTAGGATAGTTGGATTGGAAGCTTTCATCCTTTAACCACCCTCTTCTAGAACAAATGGCCATTCAAACCGATTTGGCTCGGATGAAGGCCAACTAAACTTTAGTTAAGACCACAGGTCACAGCTATGGTCTAGACTATAAACCATAGGTCTCAACCATGGTTCAGCTTGTAGACCATAGGTCTGGGCTACGGTTCAGACTGATTAGGCCAAGGAGCCCAATTGAGTGGTTAAAACCACTGCTCTATCTTGGAGTCTATCCAAGATCTTCCATATGGTCTTCTAGCATGTCCATATGAGTAGTCTCCTTTGACATGATGTGTTTTAGGTGTCTACATCACCATATAACAAAAAGCTAGGGAGAAGAATTTGAAAAGAAGTTTGTTAAATTTCAAAGAAGATTGGTGAAGATTTCAAGAATTTTATTTTCTTAAGAAGAAGGCCAAGTTTGAAGTTATAATTAAACAAGGAGAAAGGGTATAGATAAACCACCAAATATGATATATTTGGAGATTACCATTGAAGGTTTCTTGAGAGAAATCTCAGCTATGATTTGGAGGAGTTTCCTACCAATTTTCTTTAGATTCAATGATAGTGTTTTAGTGAAGACTTATACTGCTTTACAAATACTAAGGTTCATATTTCAAAGGTATAATATGAAGGAGAATTGGATCCACCAAACCATAGTTTCGGGTAATAAGATAGCAAAGTTTCAAAGTTGCAAATAGGTGAGCTAAAAATTTATTTTGGACAACCTAGAAGAGCTACAATTTCATCTACTACAAAGAAGAATTTATGTGATTCAAATCAGTAATAACATCATCATATACAAAGGAAGAAATTCATTGAAATTTTATATTTGATTTATTATTAAGGTTATTGAAACCAGTTTCATGATTTAAAGGTTGCATAAATAGGGTTCATTTAAATTATTCAAAGTAGTGCATAAGTTATAATCTACAAGGTTCAAACTTGCACATGAAAATAGAAGTTAGATATATTTTGAGATAAAGAAAAATATTAAATTTCTATTGAATATTCTAAGCAAAATAAGACTCCAAATTTGTGTTAGAATTATTGAGTTATCATTCATGTCAAAGGTCGACTTGGTGAATAGAAAACAATAGGAAAATATATTTCAAATGAATATTTCAAGTGAAGCAAGGCAAATATATTTCAAATAAAGTATTATAATATTTAAATATTAAATTTAAATATTATAAAGTGAAGGTTTTATAATATTTAAATATTAGATTTAAATATTATAAAGGTGAAGTTTCAATTTTTGAATAGGTCGACCATCTAGGCACCAATAATAAAAGTGAAAGGTTTATATAAATAATTGAAGCTTTGAGTGGAAGGTGCAACTGTTCATGAATATTCTCATGGTTATATTGAAGAGGAGAATGTGCAAGAATTGAAGATAAAAGTGAGGAGCAGAGCTACCCATGGAGTAGAACAACTAGTGGAGGCGAAGGAATAGCTAAATCCTAGTTCCAAGACATAATAAAGGAGAAGGAGAAATATTTGCAAAGTGCAAGTATCAGATAGAGGCAGTGAAAGGGCAATAGTGGAGATTTGAATGAACAAGCCCTAAAAATAAGATAGAGCAACAGTGAAATTTTTGGAGAGTGACGAAGCGCTAAAAGAAATATGATAACCATTTGTATTGGGTGGTAGATAATAGTGACATAGTGGCCTCCACATTTTTGTGGGGAAGTTGAATATAGAAAGATAGATCAACCCAATGGTAGTGAGTGAAATCATAAGCATTGAAGTGTGCACCACAGGAGTTGACGATAGATGTCCCAGATACGAATGCAACCAAACATGGAAAATGTAGTAGGTTTGATGGAAATTTTATGGAGTCACACATGGGGAGAAAAAAAAGAATATTTGCATCAAAATTGATGAAAGAAAATATTTGGAGGCATTGTTGAAGACTACAATGGCATTGTGGAATACAAGCATGTAGAAGAAATTCTATAAACTATCACTGTGTACCAAGAAAACCAGTTCAAGAGAATAAAATATGATTATTGAAGGAGTCACAAACATATCCATTACAAAAAAAGACTTGAATAAAAGAATAGTTATTAAGGAAGCACATGGAGGACTTTGGTCACAACATTTTTGTGTATGGATGATTTCATTACAAAATATATGGTGCTCTTGTGAATCTAAATGTGGAGTGACTTAAAAGCAATTGGTAAAATGTTTCATTGGGCATTGATTATGACTCCTTCATAGATTTGAAGAAAGGGACAAGATACATAGTAACCAACACTAAAATATTGACATCAGAAGGATTCCTAATGATCATTTATTGAATAAGGTATGTCGTATCCATATCAATCGATAGCTAATACTTGATAATATGGATATATAAATGATCATGCCATATGATTCACTCCAATTCTTCTAGAAAAATATCGAGTAGCTATTGATGGGTTATTTTTCTTGAGGTGATAATTGAATAAGATTATGAAGACAATAATTTGGATGAGGTAGATTTGTATTGGTGATATATAGTAAAAATATACATCTATAAGGGTGTATAAATTTGAGAAGAATAAGGACATTTGAAAGAGAACATTTTGTAGTTTTTCTAGAGGTATTCATTAAAAAGAAGGCACTGAAAATAAATACTTTTCAAAGGAAAGAAAGAGCATTGGGTTCCAAGTTATACTTGGAAGACAGAAGCATAATAATTATTGGTACAAGCTATCCACGATTTAGCAAGAGTAAGGTAATACTTTGCATAGTATATTGAAACCCTAAAATAGGAGTTATAAGTGAAATATTTATTGTCTAAGGAAGAATGAATGTTATTATAGTGTAATTTTGATTTCCAAGTGAAATAGTCAGTTAGAAGAACTTATCAAGTCAAAGCAAGGTACAATAGGAATTATAATATCTTGATAAGTAGAGATACAATGCAGCATGGAGGTTTGTTGTTTTACTGTCATCTAGTGTTAGACTTGGGTTACCTTTAAAATGTAATAAATGTGAGACATGTGGAAGTGACAGACTTAATGAATATGAAGGACATTTTGGTCATTTGAAGCTTTCAACACCAATATATCATTATCTATATGTTAAAGAGATTAATTTTTTTTTGGGTAGAATATGTTTGAATTATTTTCAGTTGAAGAAAGAAAAATCAATAAAAGGTGAAGAATTTGATGCCATTATTGATCAGATTTTGGAGAATATTTTAGTAGTGTTAGTGATCCGATTTGGAAGCAAATTTGAGTAGGATATATGAGCAAGATTTGGAAATATATTTGAGCAATGTTTGTGAGTATATTTGGGAGTAAATTTAAGCAGTGATTATAATCAATTTTGGAGCAAAACTAAGTGAGGTTGGTACTTCAAGGGGATTTGTGTCTCCTATGGATTGGTATCCAAGAAATTGTATAGGGGATTGGTGTCTCCTGTGTATTGGTTTCCATAAACTTGTATAGGGGATTAGTGTCCACAATATTGTATAGGGGATTGGTGTCCATGAAATTGTATAGGGGATTGGTGTCTCCTATATATTGGTGTCCATGAATTTGTATAGGGGATTGGTGTCTCCTGTGGGTTTGTGCCCACAAAATTTATTGAAGAAAAATATAAGCAATAGTTTTATCTTAAAATATGTGTCTTTTATGTGTGTGGTGATTTATGCATTATTTCATTATTGCATTGATATTATTTGAAGTTATTACTTTGGAAATAAAAGAGAAATTTTTTATCTTATACTATTCACCCCCTCTTAGTATAAGCTTGTGTTCTTCAATTTGCATATTATATAGTGCAAAGCATCACTAAAAAGCTTAGAACTATCAATATAAAAGTAGCCAAGCAAGGAAGTATTACCAAGGGTTAGAAGGCAAATTTAACTCTAGCTCATCTCAAACTACAAAAGAAGTTGAAGGAGTACATGGGGGTAAATGTCTCTACCATCACATTCTATATTTTAAAAGCATTTCATTAGATCCATGAATAGAACTCTAGAAGTGAAGTATCTCCAAGGAAAAGGGAGATAACCCATATAGCGTTAAACTGCATTCATAACCAAAGCAATAATATATATTTTTTATGAGTAGAAGACAATGAGAAAAGTGAAAGTAAAAGGTAAGAATAACTACACTAAGGATATCAATCCAAGTACATTCAACATCAAGGTAACCTTTGATGAAGGCGTCATTGGAAACTCAGCAACATCTACCTCCAAGTAAAGAAAATGAATGGCTCATAGGACACAGTCTCTATTTAGGCTATGTAACAACATTGAAATAGCATCATTGGCACTTAGTAGCCTCTATTTTTCCCATGTGATTACACTAACTTGCACCATAACAAGCATTCCATTCAACTAGGGTATCTAGTATGGAAGTCATTATAGGGTGTAAGGTAAACTTAGCAAGCATGCATCATCATGATGAGGAGGTACATCAAACTACAATGTAGATTAGAAAGTGTGAATAAATTTCAAATAAGTTTTAATAATTGCTTGAAGCCAATGCATAGCCTTGGTGGACACTCAATTTAAGTGTTGGAAGAATATATATCTTTACCATTAAAGAACTGAAAGAATATCTATCTCTACAATTGAAGCATTGAAATAATAACTATCATTACACTATCATAGAAGAATTGGAAGCATAGAAAGAAGTGCAGTGAACAAGAATTATTCAAGAAAAACCAAAATTATTGAACAACCTAAGGGATTTAAGGTAAAGTGGTGAAGGACATGCACCATGTGGAATAAGTTATTTCATGCAAAAAAGTAGGAAGTCACCACTACATCAAAGATAACTCGAGCACTCAATAGAGAGCTATACTTGGACGTAAACATCATTTCTATAATACTCTTGAAGAAGCGTTGATCACAGGTTAGATATGTTGAAGTAAATGGTTAACTCTCCTAAAGTCTCTTGTTATTTAGCATTGGAAGAAGGTGTAGTAGAATTATTTGGAAGGATTTAGAAAATGCAAGTGCCACTTGGCACTATACATCTTACACTATATTTATAATTAAGAGGAGACACTCTTAAAGGAAGCACTTGTATAACGCTCATTAATCAAAGCTAATTCAAAGTGAAGAGACTCAAATTCAAGGTAGCATTTAAGATTCTAAAGTGGCATGTAGATCGAGGAGTAATAAAATATTTAGCTCACTTATTGAAGAGAAGTGTGTAGGCTAGCATATCAATGTTGAAGAATATCAAGCTTACCAATTGAATAGGTGTGTCCAGGTCAACATATCAATATCAAAGAAGAGCACACTCACTAGTTGAAGAGAAGAGTGTAAGACTAGCATATTAATTTTGGATAAGAGCATGCAATTTAATGATGAAAAGGAGTGAGATATTTACATAACATCTCAAATTTGACAAGGAGTCAACCACGATATAATATGCAGATGTTCAAGAAGCTTGTAAGTCTAAATTAAGTACTTGAAAGGTAAGAGTTATTCGAAGGAATGTTGCAAGTTTATTAAGGTTGAAATAAACTAATATTTATACTATAGGGACATTGAATATTAAGAGTAGTAAGGTGTTAATAGAATCCCTAGAAAGCATATTGATTGTCTTAAGAAGAAAGTAGAACTTACAAGGATTTAACCATTGCTACTATTGCTTCAAATATTTTCAAATTCTTAAAACCAAGGAGTTATAAGGTTAGTAAAATTTAATTTGCAAAAACATATTCTTTCTAAATTTTTAATTAGGGAGATATATGGAATCCTACTCCAAATTGAAATCATAGAAATTTTGAATCTACAAAGATAGAATGAAGTCAAACTCTAGTTGGAAGAGTAATTTATTTTTCTCATAATTAAGTTAAAAAGCCATAGAGAATACAACTTAAATATCTCAAAGATACTATAATATTATCATTTGAGATTGCATTTCTAATATTTCTAAAAAAAATATAAATAATTAAATGTAAGTGATAAAAGTTGAACATTAGTCTAAGCTTTGTATCACATTACTAGGGAGTCAAAAGGGATTCAACTCAAGAAAACATATAAATCTAAGCATACTATCAAGTTCATTGTTCACACAATTATTTGCAAGTCAAAAGGATTTTTTATAAAACTTGAAAATTTGGAAAAGTGTTTTCAAGATTGAAAGAATTATATTTAATCATTTTACTAGGGAGTTATAAGGAAGACTACTATAAAGGTTAAAAATACAAAATTTAAATCAAGATTATTCTTTAAAAAAAATGTAAGCTTGGTCATACTACATTGTAAGAGAATATGGATATATTGATAGAGGGACATATCATAACTCTAAGAGAACTCGAGATCAAAATAGATCCAATATATCCTATCAAAGATGTAAAATAAATGCAAAATCAAACAATTTCTCAAGTCAAAATGAAAAGAAAATTTGGTATATCAGTTCAGGTGCAAGTCATCATATGACATGAAAATTGTAATGGTTTGATTGTCTTGAAGTCACTAACATTTTTTTTTGTTTGTGGAAAACATACCAGAAGGGATGCCACTTTTGGGTAAGACCCAAGGAGGCAGGGGTATCTATTCGACCAAAAATACACAGTGCTCACACCTGGTCTACCACCTTTGACACATGCAAGGAGCATGCCTAAAACAACACACAAAAAGAACAAAAAAACACAAACACACAAAAATCTAAAACAAATAAAGCAAACTCCTTGAGTGTGTCGACAAGAAAAGGCACAAGCAAAAAATCTAAAAAATAAAAAATAGAAACATGAACCACATAGAACAAAAACACAAACAACAGAGAAAAACGCATTAAAAAATAAGTAAATAATTAAATAGAATTAAAAAAATAACAAAAATAAACAACACAAAAACATGAAATACATAGAAAAACCACCAACGTAGCATAAAAAACACTACCATAACAAAAACAACAAAAAAAAACAAAAAAAACCACATAACACAAAACACATAGAAAAAACCCAAAAACAACATAACAAAACAAAACCAAAACAAAAAAAAAAGAATAAAAAACACCACAAATGAAATTAGGAAAAACAAATACAATAAAAACTAAGCCAAAGGAGCAATTGACAAATCAAACAAATTATAGTAACACTAAGAAAAAACCAAAGCTTAAAAAATTACCAAAAATATCATAAATTGCTTAGCAAAATAGCCAAAGCTTCCAAAATTTCCATAAAGAGACTGACTATACAATTATAGATTGAGAATTACAGATGGAAATTCTACCATATACATAGATATGGGTGTGCAACTTCTAGTAAATTATTTCCAAATTTTGTGCTACATAACGTCATGTATGTTCCTGGATTATCACTTAATATTATTTTAGTAGCAAAGATAGTAGATATCAAAAGGACAGTTGATTTCAAATACTCAAATGGAGTCAATATGTGTCTCATAATAAACTAAGATGAGATTGAAGCTACTAGATCAATACACAGAAACATATATGCTCTAGATTCAATTGGAATACCATAGTATATTGTTGTATTTCAAAATAATACTAATACATTTTCTAAGAAACAAAATGCAGAATATGAAAAATTGGTATATCACAAGACCAAATAGAGAAATATAATATTAAAAATTAAGAGAATTATAGGACAACAAAAATACACTCTACTTGACCATATACAAACCAAATAAGGAGAATAACCTCATCAAGATGAATATTATATAAAAAATAAAGATCCTTATTGAAGACTAAAGTCTTCAATACCCAAATAATGTAATATAGGGGGGTTTTGGATGATATTACATTATTTTATCCCTACTAATGTACCATAATGGGTACATATTTAGATTAGGATTTTATTAGGAGTTAAGTACTTTATAAAATCAATGTACTAAATGCACAAGTGTTAGAATGTGAAATGATATAAATGTGCATGTAGTCCACATGTACATGAATCCTTAGAATATAATGGTAAGGTGTCATAGGATTATTGAAGGCAAAGAGTTGCATATAATTATAAATAGGCCTTCTTAGAGTAGAATAATGAGAGGTTTTTGGAGTGCATATATTAGATTAGTAGTATATACAATGTAGGCCATTTTTACAAAATTGACAGGTAGTTACATCCATTGCAAGCCAATGCATATTTTCATGATATTTCATATATAAGCATTTATTGAGCATTTTATAAACTTTTATTTCATATTTTCATGCATGTTATATTTCCATTATCATAGTATAATATTGCATGCTTATTTCATTACTTGTGGCTGCATTTCATTTAAGTTTATATCTTCAAAAGCTAACACTAATCACCTTCAACTAAAGAATAACTACACTAAATATACACTATAGGTTTTGATATAATGGAGAAAATGGGCTACACTAGCAAAGACCTAGGTCCCACAACATTTGGATCCATGAAACCTCCTTAGGCACCACTTGACAGGGGCAAAGCTAGACTATAAGCTAATATTCTCAAAATTTTCCCCATGAAATTTCTAGTCATGAGAGTCCTAAAGCCCTATAGAAAACATCCAAAAATGGGTGAAAGTGCAAAAAGTCTAGGATATTCCTTGAAGTAGTAAGTCTAAAAGCCAAGATATTAAAGGTCTAGTGGATGCCTCCATTGGATGAAGAGCATTTTGAAGTAGCAACACAAGGATCAGGTGCATCATCTCTTCCTCCTTCTTCTACTCACTTTGTTCCACCACTTTTTCCTTCTTATCAATCTTCTCTCCCCCCTTCTTCTCCTCCTCACTTATCTCAAGTATATTCTTCCCCCTATCTATCTCATCCTTACCTATCTACACAAAAGGATGAACTAGTTAGACCACCTCCCAAAGTAGTTACCACTTCTTTACCTCTAAAAAATATTCAAGATCTTGATCCATTTTTTTTTCCATATTATAGGGTGCTATTAACCATTCCTTCTATAGCTAAAATTTCTTCTATGCCTCCACTCCCTCTATTATATTATCCTTTTATTATATCCACTCAAAGTATCCTAGTAGCATTGGTTCAAATCCACTTCCTATAGGCATAACCTAGTGCACAAGCTTGGTTTGACAAGAAGGAGCAATAAATAGAACCAAATATTTTTCTAATAAGGATAATGAGCATAATTTATTCCAAGAAAATAAAATACATGGTGACAACCATGACTCCTATTATGTGTAAGTTGGAATTCCAACTTATAGATACTAACTATCAAATAACTATAAATATTGTGGACATAGATAGGGTAAAAATTGGAATTAAGGCTCAAATGGTACATATAGTTATTGATGTGTTATATTTAAATGGAGTCCAAATGATGGCTAAGTACAAAAAAGAGAAATAGAATCTAGATAAATTGGTCAAGGTCCTCAAGCAAGAAAATACACAACAAAAAGCCTTGAAAAATTAAATCCAAAAACTACAATAGAGTCTCAATGAGGTTTTAATGTTGTAACAATCATAGGTGAAGGATGCTAAGAACAAAGCTTTGTATAAGAGAGTTCAAGACTTGTATAAAGATATTGATATGGACCAAACAAAAAATTCATGCATCGTAGATCTCTATAGATGCCTATCAAAGAATTAAGAGGTGATGCTAGGATGAAATTTTTTTAACTATCAAAACATGGTCTCTATCTCTAGAATTTGTCAATTTTTGTTAGCAAATATCTTAGGAAGTGTAAGCCGACTTCAATACCTATTAGCTTTTGAAACTATGTACTTAATAGAATAACCACAAGATCTTAAATATATTTGCAATATGAAATATACGATAATGGTAATATAATAAACATATAAAACTCATAAAAAACTTCAGAAAGAACTCATAGAATTACCATTAACAAATGCTCACAAAAATTGTATCTCCATTGAATAAAGATCTCAAATACACCATACTTCCACACACTCTCATTCTACAATATATGTCACACACACACACACATAAACATATATATAATGGAATGTGACTCTTCATATGGAGCATTCTTAGTGTTCACTCTTCTAGAGATTC
This sequence comes from Wollemia nobilis, assembly GCA_028583015.1. NCBI lineage: Eukaryota > Viridiplantae > Streptophyta > Pinopsida > Araucariales > Araucariaceae > Wollemia > Wollemia nobilis. Next base: position 11,593,945 of record JAQPPZ010014470.1, read on the forward strand.
TTCATCTTCCTATTCTATGGACTCATGTGCACATGGACTATTATGCACATTTACATTACCAAAATATTTTGCACACTTTAATAATAATTGTGCATTTATTACATTGCATAAAGTAAATACTCACACTCTAATCTAGGATACTCTCCTAATCTAAAGATGTGCCCAAGGTGGTACATTAGCATGTACCAAATAAAATAATATATTCCAACACCCCCTATAACATATTTTGGTGTGACTCTTTTTCTTCTTTTCTTTTGTTTGGTTTTTTTTTCTTCTCTTTCTTGATATGATTCATTTTCTTGTTTCTTTTCCTTATTCATTCCTACACTTCTACTAGTGATACATATTTAGTGTAGTGAGTTAGTGGATCATCACAATAATATTGACTTGGATTCTATGAATATTCCTTGAGATAATCATATGATTTATTTATTTTAACTTGTATATTTCCTTGAAAAAGTTCAAAAATAATTAATGAAAGATAAATCTTTAGACACTCTTCTAAAGTAAGTACAATAATGTATTGAGATTCCCAAAAAGATCTAAAAATTTTCCATGAATATATCCCATAAATGTAGTAAATTTTCCTTCTTTAGGTTCTTATTTTTTTTGGTCGGTTAAATATATGAGGTATATATTAAAATAGGGGTTTTAACAGGGACCCTTACCCTGAGTACAAAAAGATACAGGATACCAGCCGCGGAAGAAGGTGGTAAAGTAAAAGTAACCAGGAACAAAGGCTGGCCTTTAACAAAACACTAAAATACTAAGCAGAAAGGGGAAAGAGAAGTCCTGGGGGGCAGAGGAAGAAGAACACATCCACGAGGCACAAACTAGTTCCCAGAGAAATAGAGAAGGAGCTACAGACATTAATTTAGACTTTTCTCCATGCAAGACTTGCCAGTGTTAGTGAAAACCATTGCCTCACCAACAGGGGATTCCTCAGGAAGGAAGTGGATGTCGTCAGCTACCGCCATCAGATCAGCATTGGTGTGGGGTTTCATGAAGAAGTGAGCATTGAGAAAATAACAATTCATACCGGGTTAACATGAATCCGGTCAGCAATGAGGATATCACACTTCATCAGGACTCACAAAGGAGCTAACACAGGTGGCATTAACGGACCTTGATTGGCCCCCATAAGAGACTTTGTCATTAATAATTAGCTGCTCGAACATCAGAGGTAGGGTAGAATTCTAGATGGACATCTCCTCGATAGATACAACATGATTTGCAAGAGCATCAGCAAGCTTATTGTTCTCCCGGAAGGTGTGTTGAAAAATGATTTCTTGAAAATTGCAAGACAGAAGTTTGGATTCGTCAACACAATTCCTAACCTTCCAAGAGGGGTTCTTATTATTCTTGAAGTAATTGATGGTCGTTAGGGAGTCTCCTTCCACCAAGATCTTAGAAGCAGCAAACCGTTGAGCAAGGGTGAGTCCCCGCCATAGGGCCCTAGCTTCAGCCACTTGGTTGGATTGAATACCCAGTGGTTCGGCAAAAGCATAGAGAATGTTACCTTGAAAATCTCTAACAACACCTCCAACACCGGATTTATCGGGGTTACCTTTAGCTGCCCCATCCACATTAAGTTTGACCCAACCTTCGGGAGGGGGAGTCCAGATTGAGATGCATCTGGGTTGGGGGTTTGGAGGCACAGAAGAGACAATGGGAAAGTCCAAGGATGCGGCTAATCTCATTTCAGCAACAGGACAAGACTTGGATTGAAGAGGAATCAAACCAACATTCTCTTTGGCAGCATTGAGGATTTTTAGACATAAAATATCAGCGTTCTGGGATAAGTTTTTGAAAATACATCTGTTTCTTTCAATCCAGATATACCACATGAAGTGATGGAGACAGAAATGCCAGAATGCTTTAAGACGTAGGTTGAAGAAGGGGTTCGACCACTGTATAAAAATATCGGCAAGGGTCTGGGGGGAAGCCCAGGCAATATTGAACCAGTCAAACAACTTGTAAAGGATAGGTGTAGTGAATGAGCATTCCAAAAAAATGTGTCGAGGGCATTCCCAATTGGAACAACACAGATGACATCTATTGGGAATAAACATACCTCTTTTCAAAAGGTTGTCATTGGTCAGAATTTTCCCTTGGATGGCAACCCACACAAAAGACGCAATTTTTGGAATCAGGTGTTTGGACCAAACAAGCTTGAAAGGCAATTCAGTAGGTTCACTAGGAATTAGAAGATTGAAGGCAGTTTTGACCAAAAAAACCCCTGATTCGAAGGCTTGCCAAAAAAATTGATCATTGTGAGCCTGCTGTCGAATGAAGACAGCCTGAATGATTGCTTGAAGCTGAGTAGACTCATTTGGCAACTCATTAATGTTGATCTGCTTCCATCTTCTCTACCCATTATGGTTTTCAATAAATTTAGACACTAGAGGCCCAAAACTAATATCTGTAAATTGCTTGAGATTAGCCAATAATGGGTTTTGAATCAGAGGGGTTTCCAGTGCCCAATTGTCCCTCCAAAAATCAATCTGACTGCCATTGCCAACCCTCCACCGAAGGCCCTCGAGGATGAGGGGACGAACAGTAAGAATAGATTTCCAAAAACAAGAACCCCGAGGGTGAACCTCAACCATGAAGAAGGTAGATTGCTGAAGGTATTTTCGTTGAATGATGTTAATCCATTCCACGTCCTCACTGGAAATTAGATGCCAAGCCTGCTTGGCCAAAAGAGCGCTATTAAACAACTACAATTTTCTAAGGCCAACCCCACCAGAATGTTTTGGTTTACAAACCTTGTTCCATTCCACCAGATGAAATCTGCTCTTGTTCTCAGCCCCTGTCCACAAGAAATTCCTTTGGATCTGTTCTAGTTTCTGACTCACCTTGACTGGAATTTTAAACATGGACATGAAATAGATTGGGATATTTTGGAGGGAAGCCTGAGTGGAAAGGTTGTAGAGGAAAGCCTAAGGGAAGCCTGAGGGAAGCCTGAGTGGAAAGGTTAGCTTCTTTGAAAAAAAATTAATTTATCTTTTATAACATCATATATTAAATCTTCATCAATGTTGGCTATTAATCCATGTGAATAAAACATGAGTGCATGTAACATTTCTTCACTATTTTCATTAAATACTTTCATTACTATTTCATCCATATTGCTTTTGATGTAGACTTCCTTGTAACTCCCTAGTCTCAAAAAATGAAAGACAACTTTTGATAAGATATTTCTAAATCTCTAAACCTTTGAGGTTGACTACCTTATGGCTCCCTAGTTTAGTTTATCAAACAATTATTTGATACAATATCAAGTTTTCTACTCTTTATTTCTCCTTAGTTTTGAATAATAGACTAAGGATAATTCTCAATTGTTAATATTAATGTTGACAACCTTTTATCTCCCTAGTTAGGCTTGTCAAATAATACCTTTGAGGTAATTTCAAATTTTAAAACTTCAATATTTATGTCTCTTTAATTTTTGAATGAGATAATAAATATCAATATAATTTTAAATTTTCAAAAACTACGTTGAATTCCTTTTATCTCCCAAATCTCAATAATATGGTTTCTAAATTTTCCAATCCTATGTTGGTGTTGAATTCCTTATAATTTCAAATTTAGAAATTCTATAAAAATAATATTTACAAGTTTTGTATTCCTAGTTTGATGTTGAAGACCTTATTTATCCAAAATAGTAATATTTTCAAATATTAAATATGCTTCACAAAACTTAATAAATTGATTACAAAACTTTATAAAACCTTCAAAAAAATTGAAATTATTTTCCAATATTTGTTAAAAATAAAATTTTCCTTTTTAAATACTTTCCAAAAAATGAATTCTTTCTTTCTAAGGTATTCAATTTTGATTTAAAGCCTTATCTCTCTAAAAATAAAATTAATCCATATCTTAACCTTACAAAATAATATTCAATATTGAACCTTATAACTCCAACCTTTAATGAAATAATTAATTTCAACCTTACCTCTAAAATAGACACATAATATTTGGTCAAGGACATTTGAATTGCCCTAAAATGGCATTGCTATTTAAAACAACTCTTGTTGCATGAACTCAAATGTTCTCAACTCTATGAAACTCAAGCCCATTAATTACTCTTTCTACCAGGTTAGGTGATTGTTCATCTACAAATTTTAACTCCCATGCATTTATGGATCTACTCTAGAATATATGAATTATCCTTAGTGGTTGGCACTTCCTTTCCTGGGTGACAAGTGCCTCTAACACCTTCAACTTATTTACCATATGTATAACTTGGCAATGGATATTACAAACTCCTTTGTTCTTGGCAATGTTTGAAATTATACCACACTGGACATGTATGTCTCCTCTATGTTGATGGCTTGGCTATTAGATTATGACCCTTCATTATTCAACTCTTCACCAGTCAATATTCCAATGTTTTAGATTTTCTTGTGAGAAAATGGTGCTTCTCCTTCCACAATGCCAAGTGTCTTCTCAACTCCTGCACATTGCCAATGGTACGTTATGTACCTTTTCTTCTCAGATTCACTTTACCCAAAATTTTTAACTTGAATCTCATCTAAGTAGCATAAATTATGGATTTGGACTTCTTATGAAGTCTATTTGGCTCACCAAAAATATTCTTTGTCAATGTTGTAACTTCCTCAAACATCTCTTCATTGTGTTACAAAATATGCTTGTCCTTTGATGTTCCAAAAACCTCTTACCTTCTCTGGTAGATGTGATGTTAAGGATTTCAACAATAGGTAGATTTTCTTCAATAGAAATGGTGGCTAGTGCTTCTCCACCAATGATTCTCCTGCTTGGTTTCGTTCTCAACCAAATGGTGGATTCTTCTTAAACACAATGTCTTCTCTTTAATACGGTGGCACTTGTACATTGGATCAGTGGTTTTTCCACTTCTTTGGTGGCTCTTATTCACAAAATTTTATTGAAACTTTATTGATCCCTTTTGGTGTCTTTAGACACCTTTAATCCTTGTATTAATTTTAGCACTATTGATCTTCTCTTTCCTTCTATAATATTTATAAAAATCTGCATTACTTTGGATTATAAAACAACATATACATAATTCTTTTTATTTCTCCTTGTTAATTATTTATTAAGAAATATTTAACTCCTCTATTTGTTGTTGTTGTATTTTAGATTTAGGACAAGAATTATATCACCTTATTTTTCTTGAATACTCTCTATTTCAACTTCATTTTTTTAAATTTAATAAAGATAATATGGTGCTCTCAAATACGTAACATAGGTTGGTTTTAATACTTGAATAATAAAATATTGTAGCACCAATATCACATATATTTTTGGCCTCATTTTGTAGCTAATCTCCTTCATTATTTGATTCCTTTTGCTGTCTCAAATTTGTCAATTTTACAGCTCTAATTGCTGCTCAAATATAAGCTTTCTTGCTATCCAAAAATCTCTCAAATATGCCCCGAACGTGTATGTATCCTCTATGATGATGGATTGGCTTTTAGACTATGAACCTTCATTATTCAACTCTTCACCACTTAATATTCCAATGTTTTAGATTTTATTGTGAGAAATTGGTGCTTCTCCTTCCACAATGCCAAGTGTCTTCTCAACTCCTGCACATTGCCAATGGTACGTTATGTACCTTGTCTTCTAAAATTCACTTTACCAAAAAAATTTAACCTGAATATCATCTAAGTAGCATAAATTATAGATTTAACTTCACTACTTCTCCTTCAACAAATTATTGGACTTCTTATGAAGTCTATTTGGCTCACTAAAAATATTCTTTGTTAATGTTGTAACTTCCTCAAACATCTCTTCATTGTATTACAAAATATGCTTGTACTTTGGTGTCCCAAAAAACTTAGGCTTAGAATTTTCAATTAAATCTATGTAATGCACCACCTAATTGACTAATGATAAATTTTAATGATAAAAAGTGTGAAAAACACAAGCTTATACTAAGAGGGGCGGGGTGAATAATATAATATCACTTTTTACTTTTTTTTCCCAAATAATATTATCCAATATTATCAATGGCAATATCAATAGCAATAATCAAATAAATGCACAAATCATCACATACAATATAGACACCAATTTAATGTGGTTAACCCAATGTATGCCATGTCCATAGAGAAAATATTTCACTAAAACTTTCTCAACAAATCTCTCGGGAATCCTTCCATATTACAATGTTTATGGACCTTTGTACAAAGGAGATACCAGTAGTCTAATCAAGTTCATAGATACCTATCCATAGGAGACACCAATTTCCTTAGTTGGTTCATGGATATCTATCCATAGGAGAACTCCTTCTCCTTTGCTTTGGATAGTGATCCTCTAGAAGATGACTGCCTCCACTGCACTAGCTTGTGGATCTATCTCCACTGAAGACTCCTATCCTCACTCAAAATACCTCTATCCTCACTACCCTAGCTAATGGATATCTATTCACTAGAGACTGCTATCCTATTATTTATCACCTCCAAAGCTTACTCTCAGCTCTTCTCAATATCTATCTAAAATTTGCACTACACACTATCCTTCAGTCTAGCACAAATTTGCTTAGTATTTGTCTCAAATATACACTAAACATTATCCTTTGGTCTATAATAAATCTGATCAATATCTATCTCAAATATGCACTAAACACTATCCTTGGTTCTAACATAAATATGCTAAATATCTATCATAAATCTGTAATAAACAATGTCCTTTGGTATAGCACAAATTTGCTCAATATCTATCTCAAATATGCACTAAAAACTATCCTTAGATCTAGCACAAATCTATCCTCAAGAATTAACACAAAGCTTGATCTGATCACAAATCAACTCTGCTAGATATGCCCCAAACCTTAACTCAAGGTTTGAACAAATCAATCAATCAAATATGCTCTCAAGTCTTCTAAAAAAATTACCTCAAATATGCTTAAAAAGTCCTCACTATAACTTGTCCAATATTCTCAACAAGTCTTCACCAAGACTTACCTCAAATCTACTCAACAAATCCTCACTAGAACTTTCCCAATTCGCTCAACAAGTCTTCACCAAGACTTACCTCAAATATGCTCAACAAGTCTGCACTAGAACTTGTCCAATTTGCTCAACAAATCTTCACCAAGACTTATCTCAAATATTCTTAACAATTCCTCACTATAACTTGTTCAATATTCTCAACATATCTTCACCAATATTTACCTCAAATAAGCTCAAAAAGTCCTTACTAGAACTTATCCAATATGCTCAAAATATCTTCACCAAGACTTACCTCAAATCTGCTTGTAAGATTCCACAAAAGCTTACACAAATCTATCCTTAAGCTTTCACAAAATATTCCTCAACTCTGTTCTTAAGTCCACTATATGACTTACTCAAATAGGATCACAAGCTTTCATAAAATCTTTCTAAGCGCTATCCTTAAGTCCTCTCTAGGACTTACTTCAAGTCAACTCACAAGATTTCACAAAAGCTTATTCAAATAAATTGCAAAACTTGCATACACAACTCAACTCAATCTCTTTTAGAAAACCTCTTCAATCACACAAACAAGTTTCAATCAGAATCTATTTTAAGTTATAGAAACATATAGAGAATGGTTAGAGACTCAATATGTTTCACACTCACAAAACACTCAATCACTTTCAAAATCTCTTTCAAATAAATTTAGAATAAAGAACAATTTGTTTCACAAAACTTGAACTATCATTCCAATGCATTAAATCAATAATACTTATCCAACTTTACTCAACCAATCACTCAATGAAACAAAACTTGCTTACCACTCCTAAAAAAGTGTTTTCACAATGCTTCCAAAAACTCACACTATGAAACTCAAATCTTAACTCAAATGATTTCAACTTCACATAACAACGATACTCATGATATTTCACAAACCTTAGTTCAATATAATTTTCAACTTCACATAACAATGATACTTATATTCTTTTCACAAACTCTAGTTCAAGATATTTATCAATATCACATAACACTGATACTCATGTTCTTTTCACAAACACTAATAATGCACATGAAAGCTTACTAAAATATTTCCAACAATGCTTATCAAACAATCTCACATAACAATGATATTCATGCTCTTTCACAAATCCTAATCATGCACATGAAGGATCACTCAAATATTTCCAACAATGCTTATCAAACAATAATTTTCACTCCAAATTTGTATTTCACAACATCCAACCCAACAATATTTCACTCACAAGGAAGATGTGCCCATACCTTTTGTTTTGATGAATATTTAACCTCAAAACTTGTCTCAATCACAATTAAACTCTTTGACAATCTCAATGATTAGATATAAAAAATCTTCACTCAATTATTTCCCTCAAAATTATTTCACCATACAAAATAAGCAAGACTCAAGTACACCTTATTATCTCCAAACTTATCAAAAATATTTCTCAACACATAGAAATCAAAATTTATTTATTAACTCCAAATTAATCAATTTACAGAAGACCTAGTTCTTTCACAATCACTTTATAAACTCCCAATTATAATTTTAAACCTATAAGAATTAGTCCCTTGATTAACCCTTATTACTCCAACCTCTATTTAATTTTCAAATCACAAAATAATATAACATATCAAATAATCTTATGGCTCCAACCTTTATTTAATTTTTTAAAGCACAAAATAATGTAAACTATCAAATACCTTATGACTCCCTACTTTCCAAGGTGCTACCTAAACTCACGTGGCCTTAAAGTGCTCCACAACCTTGGTGCTATTAAAAATTAAACAAAAATTTTAATGCATACCTTGTACCTTGACCCACATGCAAAATGGATAGCGCATGCCTTGGCTGCGCTTTGAACCTGTGACCTCACTATCATCGTTGCGCTCTAGCCGAATCTAGGTAGCCATTGGCCCACATGCCCACACAAGCCTAAACAATTGAGCGCCTCTTCTTGTTATCTCTACAATTTATAGTGATCGAATAAATAAAATAGTTATGTCCTTCCAAAATGACTGTGTGAGGATTTGAAACCCCAACCTATACCTTTTGAATGCCTTAAGTCTACCTTGGTCACCAACTGTGCTAACCAGCTCTATGGATATGCACTAAACATACCACATGAATTTAAACCTGTGCCTACCCCCTAAAGCTTTTAATCACATGAAATTATTTCTTCCTCACCACAAACAATGCATGATTTTCTTTGACTTTGGGTTATAAAATTGTGCATATATGACTTAATTAAAATATTAAGTACCCCTTTATATACACTTTGGCTTATGCGCTTCAACGTCGACATTTTAATTAAAAATTAAAATTTAAAAATTTAGATTAATAAATTGTTTTATAATATTTAACTTTGGCATCCAAATTTATTTTAAATTAAAATTTTAACCCTTAGGTTAAAATATTTAAATTTAAATAAATTAAATTAAATATTTTGCAAACTCCTCAAAGGGTCTTTCAAGGAATAAATTATTTTTAATTACTCCTTGGACTTGTTCTCTCCATATTTGGGTCTTCAACCTTTTAGGCCTCCTTAGGCATATAATATTAAAGATAAATATTATATCCTATTCCTTTAAAATTCTTCCTTTCCTTTTGGAAAAACCACCTGGTGACATTAATGATGATGAAACTTAACCAAAAAACTCTTGATGAAACTTAACCAAAAAAATCTTGATAACTCTTGACATCAATGATAATAAATCTTGCTCATATTTCCAACAATATCCTCCTTTTTCATTTATGGAAACCCTTTTTCCTTTAAACATTTATTTTATCTTTTTTAGTTTTGCTCCCCCTGAGAAACTACTCCCCTTGACAGAATGTTCTCCCCCTAACTCAAATCTCTCCCCCTTTGTCATCAATGGCAAAGGACCACCTTTAGGGCTTGGGGCTAAGAATAAAATTCTAATATTAGCCCCTTTCACACCTCATTTATTTGAGGTGGTTAATTTTGATGAGGGAGTATCTCTACTCCCATCATTTACTGATATTTATCTTTGTCCACCTTCTTCCTCAACTGATCCTACTGATTCCTTTAACTGTTCATGTTCCTACTTGTCTCTAGAATTTTTGCACTACACCACTTGGCTATATGCCCAAAATTATTGCACTTATAACACTTAATGTTGTGATTTATTTAAGGTGCAAATGTTCTATATTTCCTCTTGTTTAAGCCATATCCATTCCTATCATGGACCCTACAATTAACTGCCTAATGACCAAACTTATTACAAGAGTGGCAATACCCTTGAAAGATATACCTACTTCTAAAACCATATCCATGTCTTTCATGTGTCCTGCATTGCAAAGCCTTGTGACCAAACCTATGATATGAGAAGCAATGTCCATTGAAGAAACCTTGCCTTAATACCATTGGTCTCTTAGTCTCTTCTACCTTATATCGTTATCTATTCCATTTGTTATTCATTTGTGCATTATTCCTTTCCTTGTTGAAATTTATATTGTCTAACTTATCCTCATAATTATCACTCTCTCTTACACTCTCTTCTTCTGAAGCTTCTTCTTCTTCAGAGCTTGAGATAGACTCCTCTCCTTGTTCTCTATACCCCTGTTCAAAACCAAATTTTGTCTTGTTTGATGAATATATTTATACCTTGATAATATTATCCAAGTTCTTTGAGCTTCTTCCAAATATGTGTAGCTTGTATTTAGACTCTTTTACTTCCTTAGTGAAGCTACCTCATACTCTAACCTTTCACATTCCAAGACCTTTACCTCTAACCTCTCTTTAAATCTCCTTGTCTTAGCAATTGAGTTATATCTTTTAAGAGATTTCATTTCTATTAATCACATTCTTAAAATTGAAGCTTGAGATTTGAGTTTTGTTTTCTTACCTTCCTTAATGCATTAAGAGAAAAAATAAGCTCACCCTCAAGATCAACTTATTTTTCCTTTGATTCTGCCTTTATTCCTTTATATTTAGGATCATCTTCATTCCTTTCTGATTCATCTTCAATAGGAGAATTTCCTTCTTCTTCTATTGCCACAATACAAATTTCTTCTTCTGGATCTTCAAGAGCATCCTCATATTCATATTCACTGAAACTGAATCCATCCCTTGTGCACTGATCTTCAAGATGACCAAAGTTATCACACCTAAAATACTTGAGAAATTTTGGTGTCCTTTTTATTTTTTTCTTATCATCTTCTTTTTCTATTATGAGAAATAAAATTTCTACTTCTTAATTATTTGAAGACCTTCCATCACTATCACTTGAACTCTTGCCTACCTTATCTACATAAAAAATCTTCTTATACCTTTGGAAAAACTTCTTTTCATGCTTGTTTTGTCCATACATGTTTTTCTTTTGGTACCTAAATTTTCCTACTTACTTGTTCTTATGATCATATTTATCATCACCACTATTATTTCTAGCTTTTGGACAATCAGATACATAGTTACCAAATTTGTCATATTTGAAACAATTAACTGATTTTGTACGTTTGTGCTTTCTTGTGTCCTTGTTCCTTCTGCCATAGTTTGCTTCTTCATCATTGGATGACTCATTACTTGAATCTAACTTGTTATCCTTTGTCTTCTTTGTGACTTTGAAGGTTGCTTATTTCTTGGGAATAGCCTCCTCTTTTATTCTCATCTTGAAAGCTATGAGAATTCCATGTAACTCATCCCTTATCAACAATTCAATATCTTTTGACTTTTCTATGGCTGAAATATTTTCACTATACCTCTTAGGGAGTCACCTTAAAATCTTGTGATAAGCATTTGTTTCTTCAACTTTAAACTCAAGTTATTGCATGGAGTTAACAACATCATCCACACGAAGTAAGTATGAAGTAATTTCTTCCTCATCCTCCATTTTTAGGTCTTCAAATGTTTTCTTGTGATTTAGAAATTTTACCATCTTGACCTTTTTGTCTCCCTCATAAATACCTTTAAGCTTATCCTAGATCTATTTTTCTAATGTGCAATGCACAACCTTTACAAAATCTATTTCATGCAAACCATTTAAAATTACATTCATTACCTTTGAATTATTTAGTTGTAGGAGCTTACCATATTTATCTATAGGTGGAGTAGCTAGTGGTATGCACGCATCCTCAACTGCTTTCCATATATCATTTCCTACTACCATTAGGAAAATATTCATTCTCACACTCCAAAATGCATAATTGTTCCCATAAAACAATGGTGCCTTATTTCTTGAAGATCCACTCCAAGAATCCATATGTATTCATGTAAGCTTTTCCTTCAGGATATTAATATCTTTCGAAGGAACCCACTATGATACCAATTGAAGAACATAAGCTTATACTAAGAGGGAGATGAACACTATAAGATCACTTTTTACTTTTCTTTCCCAAACAATATTATTCAATATTATCAATGGAAATATCAATAGCAATAATAAAAGCAATGCACAAATCATCACACACAATAGAGACACCAATTTAACATGGTTCACCCAATGTGGGCTATGTCCATGGAGAAAATATTTCACTAAAATTTTCTCAACAAATCTCTTGGGAATCCTTCCCTATTATAATGTTTATGGACCTTTATCCAAAGGATATACCAATACCCTAATAAAGTTTATGGATACTTATCCATAGGAGACACCAATACCCTCAACTGGTCTGTGAATATCTATCCACATGAGAACTCCTTCTCCTCTCCTCTAGCTGGTGATCCTTTAGAAGACTACTACCTCCACTGCATTGGCTTATGGATCTCTCTCCACTGAAGACTCTTGTCCTCACTCAGAAGATATTTATCCTCACTACCATAGCTAATGGATATCTATCCATTGGAGACTACTATCCTATGCTTTGTCACCTCCAAATATTGCTCTGATCTCTACTTAATATCTGTCTTAAATCTACAATAAAAACTATCCTTTTATCTAGCACAATCTACTCAATCTCTATGTCAAATCTACACTAAAAATTGTCCTCCAATCTAGCACAAATCTGGTCAATCTCTATCTCAAATATGCAATAAACATTGACCTTCAATCTAGCACAAATATGCTCAATATATGTCTCAAATATGCAATAAAATTATCCTTTGGTCTAGCACAAACATTCTCAATATATGTCTCAAATATGCAATAAAATTATCCTTTGGTTTAGCACAAATATGCTCAATATCTATCTCAAATATACACTAAACACTATCCTTTGATCTAGCACAAATATTTCCTCAAATATATCCTCAAGCATTAACACAAATATTGATCCAATAAATCAAGGTTTGAATAAATCAATCAATCAAATCTACTCTCAAGTCTTCTCAAAGACTTACCTCAAATCTACTTAACAACTCCTGACTAGAACTTATCCAATTTGCTCAACAAGTCTTCATCAAGACTTACCTCAAATATGCTCAACATGTCCTCACTAGAACTTGTCCGATATACTCAACAAGTCTTCACCAAGACTTATCTAAAATCTACTCAAAAAGTCCTCACTACAACTTGTTCAATCTGCTCAACAAGTCTTCACCAAGACTTACGTAAAATCTGCACAAGAAGTACTCACTAGAACTTGTCCAATTTGCTCAACAAGTCTTCACCAATACTTACCTCAAATCTAATTGTAAGCTTCCACAAAAGCTCACATAAATATTTCCTTAAGCTTTCACAAAATATCCTCAACTATGTTCTTAATTCCACTATAGAACTTACTCAAATCATCTCACAAGATTTCATAAAAGATTTCTAAACTCTGTCCTGAAGTCCTCTCTGGGAATTACTTCAAATCATATCACATGCTTTCACAAAATATTATTAAAATCAATTGCAAAATTTGCATACACAACTCAACTCAACCTCTCTCAGAAAAACTCTTCAATCACAGAAACAAGTTTCACTTAGAATTTTTTTTAACTTATAGAAACATATAGAGAATGGTTAGAGATTCAATATGTTTTACACTCACAAAATAATCAATCATTTTCAAACTCTCCTTCAAATCAATTTAGAATAAAGAACAATTTGTTTCACAGAACTTGAACTATCACTCCAATGCATTCAATCAATAATGTTTATCCAACTTTACTCAACCAATCACTCAATGAAACACAACTTGCTTACCAATCCTAAATAAGTGTTTTCACAATGCTTCCAACAACTCACACTATGAAACTCAAATATTAACTCAAAATCATTTCAACTTCACATAACAATGATACTCACGATATTTCACAAATCTTAGTTCAACATAATTTTCAACTTCACATAACAATGATACTCATATTCTTTTCACAAACTCTAGTTCAAGATATTTATCAATATCACATAACAATGATACTCATGTTCTTTTCAAAAACCCTAATAATGCACATGAAAGCTTACTCAAATATTTCCAATAATGCTTATCAAACAATCTCACATAACAATGATACTCATGCTCTTTAACAAATCCTAATCATGCACATGAAGGCCCACTAAAATATTTCCAACAATGCTTATCAAACAATAATTTTCACTCCAAATTTGTATTTCACAACATCCAACCCAATAATATTTCACTCACAAGGAAGATATGCCCATACCTTTTGTTTTGATGAAGATTTGATCTCAAAACTTGTCTCAATCACAATTAAACTCTTTGACAATCTCAATGATTAGATATAAAAAATCTTCACTCAATTATTTCCCTCAAAATTATTTCACCATACAAAATAAGCAAGACTCAAGTACACCATATTATCTCCAAACATATCAAAAATATTTTTCAACACATAGAAATCAAAATTTATTTATCAACTCCAAATTAATCAATTTATAGAAGACCTAGTTCTTTCACAACCACTTTATAAATTCCCAATGATAATTTTAAACCTATAAGAATTAATCCCTTGATTAATCCTTAATTACTCCAACCTCTATTTAATTTTCAAATCACAAAATAATATAACATATCAAATAATCTTATGGCTCCAATATTTATTTAATTTTTCAAAGCACAAATTAATGTAAACTATAAAATACATTATGACTCCCTACTTTCCAAGGTGCTACCTAAACTCATGTGGCCCTAAAGTGCTCCATAAACTTGGTGCTATTAAAAATTAAACAAAAATTTTAATGCATACCTTGTACCTTGATCCACGTATAAAATGGATAGGGCATGCCTTGGCTGCGCTTTGAACCTACGACCTCGCTATAAACACTATGCTCTAGTTGAAGCTAGATAGTCATTGGGCCACATGCCCACACAAGCCTAAACACTCGAGTGCATCTCCTTGTTATCTTTGCAATTTCCAGTGATTAGATAAACAAAATAGTTATATCCTTCCAACATGACTGTGCATGAATTTAAAACCCCAACCTATGCCTTGCAAACGCCTTAAGTCTTCCTTGGTCACCAACAACGCTAAACAACTCTATGGGTATGCACTAAACATGCCACATGCATTTAAACCTGTGCTTGCCCCCCAAAGCTTTTAATCACACGAAATTATTTCTTCTTCACCACAAACAACGCATGATTTTCTTTGACTTTGGGTTATCGAATTATGCATGGATGACTTAATTAAAATATTAATTCCCCCTTTATATACACTTTGGCTTATGCGCTTCAATGTCAGCCTATTAAAATTTTGAATTAATAAATTGCTTTATAATCTTTAACTTTGGTGCCCAAATTTATTATATTTAAATTTTAACATTTAGGTTAAAATATTTAAATTTAAATAAATTAAAATAAATATTTTGCAAACTGCTCAAAGGGTTTTTTGAGGAATAATTTTTTTTTAATTAATCCTTGGACCTGTTCTCTCCATATTTGGTTCTTCTACCTTTTAGGCCTCCTTAGGTATATAATATTAAAGATAAATATTATATCCTATTCCTTTAAATCTCTTCCTTACCTTTTGGAAAAACCACGTGGTGACATTAATGATGATGAAACATAACTAATAAATTCTTGATAACTCTTGATGAAACTTAACCAACAAACTCTTGACAACTCTTGACATCAATGCCAAAAAATATTGTTCATATTTCCAACAAAGTGCACAAATGAATATACCTGTAGAAGAGTTGAAAGTAATCATCTTCTTCTTGCTCTTCTATAAAATCTCTAAAATGCAATCATCATAGTCAATTTTCCTCCTCTTCCTTAGATAACTATCATGAGGAATCAACTAGATCATCATAAACATAGTATCTAAAGGAGACATCCACTTTATTTTTCTTCTTTTGTATCTACTTCACTGATATTGGTGTAATGTAAGATTGTCTAGTAACTTTCTTCTCTGGTTTATATTATCTTCAATGTAAGATATTAAGGTACCATGTTTATATTTAGTTAGTTCAGTCCATGGCCAATACTCTTGTACCCTTCATGACATTAATTATGAGTATGGGATTTTCTTAGCCACAACCTTCTTAACAATATTAGGTAGGCAACATATCTATATTTCATACCTTAAAAATGTAATACATAGGTGGATCCTATTACTAGTAGTGTTGCATTAATGAACAATCGTACTAGATTGGTTTTTCTCCTATTTAGATATTTGACCTTCAAGTTTGATTATTATCAATCTCTAATCCTAATATATTTAGTGTGGACTTTGTAATTATACTATAGTAGCTCTATCATCAACCAAGAAATTATCAATATGAATACCTTTGTATAAGACTTTAGCTACTAGAGCATATGGACGAACCTCTACATCAAACACAATGTCCTTATCCTTCTTCCTTCACCTAGAATTGAGTCCACTATGTGACTCCCTCCATTTTTTTTAATGATAATACCAATATTTTCATATTGGGATGGTGGTAGTATACTTTTATAGGTACTTGATATTATCACAATGACACTGAGAGGGGGGGGTGAATCAGTGTAGCTATTTAAATTAAGATCTACAACTCTTTAAAACTTAAGCAGGAAGAACTTAAAGATAGATAAAGCAAATAAACAAGAGAGCATTCCACAACACATGATTTAACGAGGTTCACCAGTTTTGGCTACTCAAAAATTAGACTGCTTGGACTCCCATCCAAATCCAGCCTTTGCAAAGCACTAACTTTACAATCAATTTACCAACAACCACTAGAAGGAGCACCAACCCCTAATTTATCTGCACCAACAAAAAGGAGCACCAACCCTTGATTTATCTGCACCAACAGAAAGGAGCACCAACCCCTAATTTACCAACACCAACTAGAAGGAGCACCAACCCCTAATTCCAAGCACCAACTTGGATTTCTATTTTGAATCTTAGATTGACATAAATATGCCTTCACTTTTACAAGACCCTCACTGGTCTATTGCCCTTTTATAGGAACTGCATATCCTTACAACTCTGTTATATTTTTCTCTTTCAGCTCTGCTCTTCTCTCATACAACCCTCTCTTTTGTATCTTTTTAGCACACTTCACACTACTTTTCATGGCTTCTTTTTCCTTTTATTTGGAAATACACAATACTCATGCCACGTGTAGAGCTCAACCCTAACCCTAACTTATTGTACATGAAAACATTCTTTCGGCTCTACTTACTGCGCTTCTTATAGCCTTAAATGCTTACTTACGGCTTTGACAATCTTATCTGCCCACTTTACGACTCTGACAACCTTTTTTGTGCTCTGACAGTGTATCCACCATTCTGATAGATTTATCTTCTCATTTACGGCTCTCTGACAACATTCTCTGCTTATTTTGGCTCTGACAGCCTTTTTTGTTCTCTTACAGCCCTGACAGAAGAACCGTCACTCTGACAGCCTTTTTTGTCTTCTTCTTGGCCTACATGCACGAAAACACAACATGTTGCGATATCACGACACTTTTCACCTCTGAACACTTTACTTGGCTTGTACCAGCGAAAATAAGACATGTCATGAAATCGTGACACTTTTTGCTTCCTTGTACTCTTCTTGGCATGCACCCGCGAAAACATGACATGTCACGAAATCGTGACACTTTTCGCTTTCGTACACTCATCTCTACAAGCACTAGCGAAAACATGACATGTCGTGAAATCATGACACCTTTCACTTTTGTACACTCTACTTGGCTTGCACTAGCGAAAACAAAACATGTCGCAAAATTGCGACACTTTCGCTGCCTTGTGCCTTTTCTCTGTCTTTGGCTTGCGAAAACACAACATGTCACGAAATCATGACACCTTTTTCTCTCTCTTCCTTCTCTTCACTTTGGACCGCAAAAATGAAACATGTCATGAAATTGTGACACATTTTTCTCTCTCCTCTTTCTCTTCACTTTGGATCGTGAAAATGAAACATGTCGCGAAATAGCGACATATTTTCTCTCTCCTCTTTCTCTTGCAATATGTCGCGAAATCACGACACTTTTTCTTGCAAGCTCTTTCTCTCAAACATGTCATAAAATCATGACACATTTTCATCTGTACTGCCTCTCTTGCAGATTGTCACGAAATCGTGACACTTTTCTTTGTGAGCTCCTTCTCCCCGAACATGTCATGAAATCACGACAGTTTTCTTTGCTTGTGCCATTTCTCCAAACATGTCACGAAATCGTGATAGTTTTCTTTTCCTGTGCCTTCTCTCCAAACATGTCATGAAATCACAATAGTTTTCTTTGCTTGCGCCATTTCTCCAAACATGTCGCAAAATCGTGACAATTTTCTTTGCCTGTGCCTTCTCTCCAAACATGCCATGAAATCGTGACAGTTTTCTTTGCTTGCACCATTTCTCCAAACATGTCACAAAATCGTGATAGTTTTCTTTGCCCGTGCCTTCTCTCCAAACATGTTACAAAATCGTGTCAGTTTTTCCTGCATGCGCTTCTTCTTCAAACATGTCATGAAATCGTGACAGTTTTCTTACTTGCCTTCTTTGCTTTCAACATGTCACGAAATCACGACAATTTTTCTACTTGGCTTCTTTGCTTCCAACTTGTCACGAAATCATGACAATTTATCTTGTGCTTTCTCTCTCTTCCAACATGTTGTGAAATTGTGATAGTTTTGCTAGTATTTTCTCTCTGCTCTAATATGTCGTGATATCACAACATTTTTGCCAGCATTTTCTCTCCTTCGATATGTCATGAAATTGCGACAAAAAACATGTCGCGATATCGCGACAATTTTCTTACTTGTCTTTTTCTTTGATTTTTTGAATTTGGGCCACTTCTGTCTTCTTAGAAATTCACTGTACATGTTCTGATTGACCTCTGAACTCCTGTCCACTGCATCATCAATTGATCTATCTGTCTATGTTGACAATAATGACAATACTATTTCTGCACCTTGCTCAACAATCTCCCCCTTTTGAATTGTTGGCAACACGTGCAATTTCCAATTCTTCTCCCCTTTTGACAATAATACCAAAGGGCTGTTGCAGACTCCCCTTGAGTCCATGCACAACATTCTCAGGCACACAAAATTACAGTTAGCAAAAATTACAAACATGAGCAAACAAGTAATCAAATATATAAATGCTCCCCCTGAGAATGTGTTCTCGATAGCTAGTCAGTTCTTGGGTAGTGTGACCACTCCCAACTTACTATGAAGGTATTCAAAAACTTCCTTGGGCAATGGTTTAGTGAAGATATCCACTACTTACTCTGTGGTTGGAACAAAATCCAATTTAACCTCACCTTCTAAAACTTTATCCTTCAAAAAGTGATACCGGATTGCAATATGTTTGGTGCGAGAATGCATAACCGGATTCTTTGAGATGTTAATAGCACTGGTATTATCACATTTAACTAAAATTGGCTCTTTGAAGTTAATGCCAATATCTTTCAGGGTTTGTCTCATCCATAAAATTTGTGTACAACATGTTGCTGTAATGTATTCTACCTCTGCTGTGGATAGAGAGACTGATTCTTGTTTCTTGCTGTGCCATGCTACCAACTTCGTCTCCAAGATAGAATGCACCTCCATCGGTACTATTTTTGTCATCTATTCATCCTCGCCCAACTGCATAGAATATGCAAAAAGAGTTAAGTCCTTACCTTTTGGGTACCATAACCCATAATCCATAGTACCCTTGAGGTACCTAAAAATCCTCTTCACAGCTGTCACATGAGTCTCTTTGGGACTAGCCTAAAATCTTGCTATTGTTAGGAAGGAAAGCTGAAAGGGATTAATATTATTGATAAAAATGTTACAATATATAGGCATAAGCCTATATTCAACACATGAAACTTGTCAAGAGAAACTGACAAGTGTCAAGGAAGGCATAGTGCACTTTACTTTAACTCTAACATTCCCCCTTAAAGTGCACTATCTTAACTAAAGAAGAAACAAAGCAAGTCAACATTAGGTAACATTCCCCCTTAATGTTGACTTCTCTAAAACAACCTATCATCCTCTCTTTATTGCTGATTTGGTTTTAGACTCTTGCTCTTTGTGCTTGGCTATCCAACTGTGAATAATGCTAGATTCACTATGTATACATCTTGGTCTGTTGCCTCATGGTCAGCCATTTCCATGGGTCTGTTGCCACTAGGTCAGCCGTCTAAGTGCCTCGGGGTCATCATGGGTGCCTCAGGGTCAGCCACTTCTAGGTCTGTTGCCTCTGCAGGTCATCCTCAGAGGATGTTGCCTCTCATAGGTCATTGAATAAATTCACCATGAGTATGAAATCTCTCCTCATGGTGAACTCAATCTAGAAGGTGTCGGTCTCTACCAAAAATGCATCTAATGAAAGGAAAAATGAGCCATATATGAGTGTCGGTCTCTGTCGAAAATGCACTCAATACAATAAAATGAGCCATAGATCAAAATAGGAGGAGAGAAGAAGAAAATAAGAGAATCTTCTAAAGTGTCTTCATCTGTAGTCTTCAAAAGTAGATCCGAAAAACCTCGAATAGAGTCTAGGGTGTCTTTGTCTGTAGTCCCTAGTATAAGTGTCCTTATGGTGACCATTTCATCCAACCAAAATGCATGGGTAACCAGCCGCTACATTCGCCAAGTGTATAGAAAAGATCACTAGGTACAAGGATCACATATAAAATTACCTCGAGAGTGTCGGGTACAACCAAGAGTGCACTCCAAGGTATAAGAACTTTGAGGCTAAAAAAATCAACTGAAATAGCCTCAAAATTACAATAAGACACCATAATTGTGTCCATCATGGAAAAACATTTCCAACGACTATAAATACCCCTATATTCCATTATCAAAGGGCCTTCATCATAATGAAAAACAACATGCCTCTCCAAGACATCAACTAAAACCTTGCACTGTGGCGGCATCACTCTCTGGCGGAATAAAAAACATCAATTTCCCTCACAAGGGAATTACATGGGCCATTTGGGGCCATCATCTCTCTAAAAAATACAATAAGAGGCCATGAGGGCCTTCAACTTCCACTTTCATGTGGACAAAATATAAAAAATTGCCAAAGAGGCCATACTGTCGGCCATAGTGACACAAGCACTTCAAGTGTCCCATAATAAAATGCTCCCCATGACATTCTATAAGAATATTTAACCATCGTGTAATTAACCTTGTGGCCTAAAAATCCCCTCATTTTCAAACATCCTTTAAAATTAAAATTGTCCTTTCAATATAAATTCCCCCCATCATTTTGAAATAAATAAGTGGCCATATTGACAGCCATTTCAAACCACGTCCGTTGCACTGTCGTCTTCTGACAGTCATTTCAAACCATGGTCGTGCACTGCCGTCTTCTTTAATAGCAGACTGCACGATCGCTGATTTCAAATTTCTCGATGAATTCTTGATGGATTTCGGCTCTTTTGTGACCTTAACTGGCCGCG
Source organism: Wollemia nobilis (assembly GCA_028583015.1). Lineage (NCBI taxonomy): Eukaryota > Viridiplantae > Streptophyta > Pinopsida > Araucariales > Araucariaceae > Wollemia > Wollemia nobilis. The sequence continues at coordinate 11,615,607 of JAQPPZ010014470.1, forward strand.
TGCCTAACCCACCAACACAACAACGTGTGGTACAGTTGGCGTGAGCACCATGCGGTAAATTTGAAAGGTAAATTAAAAAAAAAACATCTCCCATGCTGAAGCGAATGCATTGGAGATAATTTTCGCCCTCTGCTAGAGAGATCAGAGTGATGAGAACGTCAGGCTCGACCTGTGCAAACGTAAAAATGCAACTGACGTGAAAAAAAATATCTTCAATGCCCAAGAACAGTCCATGCGATCGATGCAAAACACATTGAAAGGAACAGATGACCATAGTTGTGGAAGACATGTATGCAGGATCCATAGTGAAAGGTGGAGTCTACAAACAGGAACTGGTTTTCCTTCGATAATGGCGGGAGCAAGGTCCACAATCATGATTTTTTTTCTACGAACTGGAGCATCACACCATCGATTCCCTCCGCTCAAGAACATCGATCCCCTTTCATGCAATCGGGCCATGTATACCCTCCACTTTTCTCAAAATATGCAACGTCGATAATGCTGAGGTGCACACGGCTCCGCAGAAGGCGGTTGACTGCATCGAATGGCTTGACAATGACCATTCACATCGGATACGAGGGCTGGCTCTGTGTGATTAGCGGGCCCTGCTACTGCTGCTCCTCCGTTACAGTGGGCAATGGAGGCATCGATTCTTACCATGACCTTCATGTCGGATACAAGGGCTGGCTCTGTGCGATCGATGGGCCCTGCTACTGCTGCTCCTCCGTTATAGTGGGCAATGGAGGCATTGAGCCACGGTGTCCTCCTTCGATGTTCTCATTGAAATCTAACGCCTTGAACAACAATGGCAATGGCTTCCAAAACAATAGGTCTGGGCATGAACATTCGAGAAATCATAATCGCCCTGACCCTTCCACCCTGCACAACAACGACAACGGCTTCGGTGTCCTCGAGGGTTTGAAGTTTTTAGCTTTTTTTTTTAATTTAAAACAATAGAAGGTGAGGCATCGACGTCTCGCATAGCTGCATTTCCAAAACCATCATTTTCATAGCCTACATGATCACAATGCGGCTTTCCTCCACAGTCACCAAAATCGTAGTGACATCTTTTTGTGCTCTGGTTGCCGTCCAGGCAGGGTGGTTCCATGGCCTTCAGCACTAGCCACGGCAGCAGGCGCAACCGGTGCGAAGCCCACTACAAGTAGTTCGAGGAATTCACCAGTTCTTCAAGGGATAGTCATATGGACACCGATAGGCTTGGCTCCTAGGAGGAAGGCACCGACAAGATCAAAACTTTGCCTATGAACAAGAGAAGTGCAAATGCAAAAATGCATTTGACACGAAAATAATTTCTTCGAGGCAGCACTGTGATCTCGAATGCTACAAAATGCGGCTGAGCAGAGCGGTACTTGCAAGCCGCCTCATGTGCTCCATTGATCCCAAGCCGGTCCCCCACTGGTTTTCATTTAAATAGTGAATGACCATAAAAATCCATAACTCCAATTTTGCCTTCAACTCCATTTTGCAACCAAAGAAGAAGGGCGAGGCTTCAGGCGAAAGCTGGAGAACCACAGATCGGTCCTCTTACACTCCCTAAATCTAAACTAGTTAAGCAACAGGCATTACTGTGCAGAACCGAATTGTAAAATTGCCCACACCGTGTGGCTACCTCCATGGATCTGCAAACCCTATAAAAAAAATTCTGAAAAAGTAAAAAATTTCCCAAATTTTAAAAATCTTACCATCTGGTTTCTGATCCATCAAATGATGGAGAGCATACTCCCTCGGTAATTTTTTTAAAAAATGGGGGAGGGAGGATTTCCATGAGGGAAATACCCCCTCAAGCTCACAAGGCCAGAGAAAGCCTGGAGCTCTGATACCAGGCAGGGAATTGTTTTTTAATTTTTTTTCCTGGCAGCTAATATTTGTTAAAAAGATCTGGTTTTCAAGCTGATTGCCAACATTGTCAAGGGACCGTGGATTGTAAGAACAGCTGTTGGAGAGCAGGCTATCTGCATTCTGGGTAGAGCAGTTTCCTGTAAATACTCCCAGGGGGTAAATTTCATTGAGGTTGATGTGGATATTGGAGCCTCTATGATAGCCAATGCAATTGTGCATTTGGCTTTTGGGTATATTACGAGTTTGACTGTTGATTTAGCAATTCTTATAGAAAGTCAGACTGAAGCCAAACTTCTTGAAATGATCTTGGGAGCAGTCAATTTTTTTTTTCAGAGCTTAATCCTGCTTCTGCCAAACAGTCACCACGGTCACGTCAGACTGTTTCGAGCTCCTTTCCTCCATGTGCGGGGCCAAGGCGGTGTTGCTGGTGAAGCTGCAGTGGCCACTGTCGAGCCTCCATGTGACTGGGCCCTGCTGGCACCGATGCTGCTACAGCTCCAAAGCAAGGTGAAGGACGAGGTGGAGAAGCATAAGGCCCAGAGTTCAAACTCGACGCTGCTGACCTGTCACGAAATGAGGTCGTTTTGGACTGCTCAAATATTGGAGAAGTTTAGATCGCTACGTCTCCTTGATCATGGAGGGAATCAAAAAGCCCTTGTCACTGCAAATCTTATCGATATCCTCTCTAAGACTGTCGTATGTTATTTGCAAGAAGAAAAGGATCATTTGGAATAGCCACTGCAATTAAAGTACAGTAATCCGTGGGCCTAAAATCGAGCTGTTGACCAGATGTGGATGGCTTTGGTGGTGGTGTTCTATACTGAAGTGCTGCTGTATCTTCTTTGTCTTGCATGTCAAAAAAAAAACCTATTGGTATTCACAATATCTAGATCAATTGCTGAGTGTAATATTGACAATGCTCGTACTAGGAGAGATCAACGATTGTGTTCACCACTTGAGGATCACTATTGGGATTTATGTCACATTTCTGTTCAATTTTTTCAATGTTTGCAGTAGAAGAAGGTGGCCCATTACCTTCAGACTGCTCCTCTTGTAAAAATTCAATCTCATTAAAAAATACTGTGTGAACAGTTCGCTAGTGTGTATCCTTGGTTGGCTTTTTGGACTTGCAGGACTTTCACCTATATATGAACCAAATGAATGTTCAGTTGTGCTATCAGAACAGGTAGACTTTTCCTCCTTTGTGAAAGGCTGACGAGCACCAAAATGATGTGGGCGGATGGTTGCAGGAGGTGTTCTATCTTCCTTAGTTTCTATAAATAGACGGTATCCATCAGCTCTTGGATGCTCTGCCCAGTCTAGGGAAAGATCCAAGGAGTGATCCAAGCAATCGTGTGGGTTCCAGTTTGGGCAATTTGCATGGACACACATGATTCTGTTTGTTGTTTTGGATCTATGCGATCGGTGGGCCCTGCTACTGCTGCTCCTCCGTTATAGTGGGAAATGGAGGTGTCGATTCTCACCATGACCTTCATGCTAGATACGAGGGTTGGGTCTATGCGATCGGCGGGCCCTACTATTGTTGCTCCTCCATTATAGTGGGCAATGGAGGCGTCGAGCCGTGGTGTCCTCCTCCGCTATTCTCATCGACATCTAATGCCCTAAATAGTAATGACAATGACTTCCAAAACAATAGGTCTAGGCATGAACATTCGAGAAATCATAATCGCCCTGAACCTTCCACCCTGCACAATAATGAAAACGGCTTCGACGTCCTCGAGGGTTTGAAGTTTTTAGCTTTTTTTTTTTAAATTTAAAATAATAGCAGGCGAGGCATCGACGTCTCGCACAACTGCATTTCCAAAACCATCATTTTCACAGCTTGCGTGATCACAGTGCGACTTTCCTCTATAGTCACCAGAATTGCAGTGACATCTTTTTATGTTCTGGTTGCCATCCAGGTAGGGTGGTTCCATGGCCTTCAGCACTAGCCATGGCAGTGGGCGCAACCGACGTGAAGCCCGCTACAAGTAGTTTGAGGACTTCACCAGTTATTTAGGGGATAGTCATATGGACACCGACAAGCTGGCTCCCAGGCGGAAGGCACCGACAAGATCAAAAATTTGCCTATGAGCAAGAGAAGCTACGCAAATGCAAAAATGCATTTGACATGAAAATAATTTCTTTGAGGTAGCACTATGATCTCGAATGCTATAGAATGTGGCTGAGTAGAGCGGTACTCACAAGCCGCTTCGTGTGCTCCATTAATCCCATGCCGGTACCCCACTAGTTTTCATATAAACAGTGAACGACCATAAAAAACCATAACTCCAATTTTACCTTCAACTCCATTTCACAACCAAAGAAGAAGGGCGAGGCTTCGGGCGAAAGCTGGAGAACCACAGATCGGTCCTCTTACACTCCCTAAATCTAAACCAGTTAAGCAAAAGGCATTAATGTGCAGAACCGAATTGTAAAATTTCCCACACCACGTGGCTACCTCCATGGATCTACAAACCCTATAAATTTTTTTTTGAAAAAGTAAAAAATTTCCCAAATTTTAAAAATATTACCATCTGGTTTCTGATCCATCAAATGATGGAGAGCATACTCCCTCGGTAATTTAAAAAAAAAAAAAATGGGGGAGGGAAGATTTCCATGAGGGAAATACCCCTCAAGCTCACATGGCCAGAGAAAGCCTGGAGCTCTGATACCAAATGTTAGGAGGGAAAACTGAAAGGGATTAATATTATTGATAAAAATGTTACAATATATAGGCATAAGCCTATATTCAACACATGACACTTGTCAAGAGAAACTGACAAGTGTCAAGGAAGGCATAGTGCACTTAACTTTAACTCTAATAGCTACCATGCATACTGCCTGTAAGATATTTGGTCTGGTAGCTGTCAAATATAGCAGGATTCCAATCATAGATATATACATGGTTTGATCTACATCTAGAGATTTGTCATCCTTGCTCAACTTGCAACCTGTTGTCATGAGAGTGCTAACAGGTTTACAATCCTCCATTGTGAACTTTTTCAGCATTTCTTTCACATATTTAACTTGAGAAATAAAAATGCCCTTTTCATTTTGGTTAACTTGCAGTCAGAGGAAATATGAAAGTTCATCAATCATAGACATTTCAAATTCTTTTTGCATTTTATTTGCTAAGTCTCTACATGACTCATCATTGTTGCTGCCAAAAATTATATCATCTACATAAACAACAAGGACAATAAGATGGCCATTGTCTGTTTTGACATACAAGTTACTATCCACCATACCTTTCTTGAACCCTTGTTTAGTGAGATATTTGTCCAGTCTTGCATACCATGCTCTGGGTGCCTGTTTCAAGCCATACAAAGCTTTATTTAACTTGCAAACAAAGTTGGGATTATCACCGAGTTGAAAACCATCTGGCTGCTCAATATAAACTTATTCTTTAAGATTTCCATTTAGAAATGTTGATTTCACGTCCATCTGATAAAATTTGAAATTCCTGTGGACTATTAAAGCCAGAAACATTTTGATTGCCTCAAGTCTAGCCACTTGTGCAAAAGTTTCCTCAAAATCAATACCTTCAACTTGAGCATAGCCTTTACAGACCAATCTTGCTTTATTCCTTACAACCTATTCGTCTTCATTCAATTTGTTTCGAAAAATCCATTTAGTACCGATTATGTTTTTATTTACAGGCCTTGGTACTAACTCCCAGGTTTTGTTTTTCTCAATATGATCTAGTTATTCGTTTATTGCCTTCATCCAAATTTCATCTGTGCTTGCTTTAGCAATATTTTTGGGCTCAATGCTGGATAATAGGGAGTAGTTACTTACTACTCTTCTTCTTGTCTTAACACCAACTATGGGGTCCCCAATAATTTACTCTCTGGGATGATTTTTCTGCCAGCTTTCTATTTTGAATTTATTGTTATCTTCAACTTCTGAATCAATACTTAAATCATCTGGGTCAATTTTTTGATTATCTTCTGTTTCCTTTTCTTCATCTCCTTCAATAAATTCTTCATAAATAGGGTAGTTTTCTTCACAACTGATTGCTCGTTTCCTATCTTCATCAAATTTAACATTAGCACTGTCTACAATTTTCTTTAGCCTCTTGTTGTAGCATTTGTAAGCTTTGATTTTTGATGAATAGCCAACAAAAATACCTTTATCAGCTCTATCTTCAAACTTACCAAGATTATCTTTAGTTCTTTTGATGTAACACTTGCTGCCAAAGACTTTGAAGTATTTTGTTGTTGCCTTCTTGTTGAACCATATCTCATAAGGGGTTTTGCTTTCATGCGTCCTCATCATGTACCTATTTTGGATATAAACTACAGTATGGACTGCCTCTTTCCAAAATTTGTCTACAATTTTTCTCTCAGTCAACATCGTCCGTGCCATTTCTTGCATAGTTTTGTTATTTCTTTCTACAACATCATTCTGCTGAGGTGTTCTTGCTACTAAAAACTTTCTTCTGATCCAATATTTTTGACAGTATTCTACAAACTCCTCTAAGATGAACTCTCCTCCTCTATATGATCTTAAGCATTTGATCCTCTTTCTCGTTTCATTCTCAACTTGGTTTTTGAAAGTCTTGAACATTTCAAAAGATTCAGATTTTTGCTTCAAAAAGAATATCCAGGTCATTCTGGAATAGTCATCTATGCACAACATAAAGTATTTGTCACCATTTATACTTTGAGTTCTCATGGGTCCACATAAATCAGTATGTATTAGTTCTAAAGGTTTGCTGGTAAAGTACTCCTTTGATTTAAATGTGGCTCTAGTTTGCTTCCCCTTTTGGCATGAAGCACAAATACTATTTAGTGGTTTTCCAATGGAGGGTATATCTCTTACTACCCTTTTTGAGCTTATTTTTACCAAATTGTCAAAGTTGATATGACCGAGCCTCTTGTGCCACAACCAATTTTCATCTTCTTGTCCAATCAAGCATGCTCCTTCTGAAGTCTCTAAGAGAGTATACAAGTTTCCAGAAGTCCTTGATCCAATAACAATCAACTTCCCACTATTAGCTTTTCTCACTTCACAACCCTGCTTCTTAAAAATTACTTCATGACCTCTATCACAGATTTGACTTACACTGAGCAAGTTATGCTTCAGACCAATCACAAACAAGACTTATTTTGATTTGATATTTCCATCATTGATCTTGACTGATCCTTTGCAAAATATCTTTGCTCCATCATTATTTCCAAATTTCATAGAACCACCTTCGTAATTCTATAACTTCTCAAATTTTTGCTTGTCAACTGTCATGTGACTGGAGCATCCACTATCAAGTATCCATGGTGCAGATTTGTTCTGTGCTTTAAAAGCTGTCTGAACAATCAAAGATTCCTTTTCTTCCTAGAGTTTCTCCTTTTCTTTTTGGAGTTTCTCCTTTTCTTTCCATTCTGGTTTGAAAGTAGTTTTGGCTAATTGTTTTGCCTTTCCCCTTTCATTGGCTTGTGCCTGTTTTTCAAGAATTTTTTTGTTTTGTTTCAATCCATTTGGTTGAGATTTTCTACCCTGATATTTATTTGCTACAAAAGTGCTTCTACAGTTTCTTGCAATGTGTCCAAAATTATGACATTTATAACATTCTACTGCATAATCCATCAATGGTGAAAAGACATTTCTATTGGTGAAATTCCTTTGTGCTACATTATAACTGCAATCTAAAATCTTATGACCATAAGCATTGCATTTAAAACAATAACCAGAAAAGGAGTGATTAAACCTAGGTGAATGTCTTTGCCATTTTGAAGTAGGAGCCATGAATCTTTTCTTTCTTGGATGTGTGACTTTTGTGAATCCATCTTTGTCAATACTCCTCTTGAGTCTGGCATTATTGCTTTCTTTGGTATGATTTATTTCTTCTTGATCAACCCTGATCTTATATTCTTTCTTTATGGGTTCTACATTTATGGCCTTTGATCCTTTTTATGATTCTCCTTCATCAAAGCCCAAACCAAATTTGATTCCTGAAGGCCTTTGGTTATTTATAATTTTATCCAGATTTACAAAACTTTCTTCAAACTTATGATAACAACTTAGTTTCTGATTCATCTCCTCTAGCTGCACCCTTAACCTAACAATGTCTTTTTCTAGCTTGCTGCACTCATCTATTTTTACGGTTAATTGTACTTCGAGAACTTTAGACTTTTTCTTAAATTTTTTTGTCTGTACTTTCAAGCTGTTTATTATTTCATTGGCATCCTCAAGCTTTCTTGAAACCTTTTTATTCTTTTTCCTTTCTGTGCTCAGCTCTTTAAGTGCAACAACCAACTCACCTTCTAGATATACTTCAGCCTCATCCTTAGGTTTTTCATTACATTCCTATTTTTCCTCTGTTCTTCTTTCTTCAAATGTCATGAACAAAGCTTCACCTGCTTCTTCTTCAAAATCCTCATCGAAGTAGTCTTCAGAAGAGCTGAAATTCTTGGATATGAAAATTTTCTTCTTGAAGTTGCTTTTTCTAAAATGTGGTTTCTTCTTCCAGTCACTTCTTTCTTGGTGTGACCCTTCATCATTTTTGTTTTTCTCATTCATTGGACAATTAGCTGCAAAGTGCCCGATGCCACCACAGTTGAAGCACTTAAACGGTAACTTTTCTCTATACTTTCCTTTTCCCTTTACTAGTTTCCTAACAAAGTTTGATTTTGTTTCATCTGAAGACTCTTCTTCCTCAAATTCTTGTTTAGCTTTTATATTTTTATGTGCTTTAAAAGCTGCTTCTCTGTTTGAGGGCTTAGTTTGTCCTATTCTCATTTCGTATGTAGTTAAAGAACCATGCATTTCATCCATGCTAAAAGTATTTAGATCTTTAGCTTCTTCTATAGCAGAAACTTTTGAATCAAATATTTTGTGAAGAGTTCTTAGTACCTTTTTCATGATGATTGCATCTTCCATTTCCTCATCGAGTCCTCTAATCGCATTAATGATTCCATTGACTCTCAACATATAGGCCTCTATGTTCTCATCGTCATTCATTTTTAATGCTTCAAACTGAGCTCGATGTGTTTGTAGCTTGGCTTCCTTGATCTTGTTGTCTCCTTCATGAATACTCTACAGTTTGTCCCACATGTCTTTTGCCGTTTTACAGCTCATGATCCTTATCAGTTCACTATCTACTAACCCACACATTATAGCATTCTTTGCTTTAGAGTTATTCTCAAACTTTTTCTTCTCAAGCAAGATCTATTGGAGGAGTAGATGGTATTGTGTATCCACTGTCTACTGACTCCCAAATGTCATATCCCAAAGCACACAGATATGTCTGCATCTTGAGTCTCCAGAAAGAGTAATTAGTTCCATCGAACAAAAGAGCTTTGTTGGATGAAAAACCTTCACCATCGGCCATTGTGATTCTTCCAAGATCACCTTAGCTGATTGAGCTTGTTCAGGAACCTTACTTTGATACCAATTGATATTCTCACAATGACACTAAGAGGGGGGGTGAATCAGTGTAGCTATTTAAATTCAGATCTACAACTCTTTAAAACTTAAGCAGGGAGAACTTAAATATAGATAAAGCAAATAAACAAGAGAGCATTCCACAACACACGATTTAACGAGGTTCACCAGTTTTGGCTACTCCTTAAAAATTAGACTGCTTGGACTCCCATCCAAATCCAACCTTTGCAAAGCACCAACTTTATAATAAATTTACCAGCACCCACTAGAAGGAGCACCAACCCCTAATTTATCTGCACCAACAAAAAGGAGCACCAACCCCTGATTTATCTACACCAATAGAAAGGAGCACCAACCCCTGATTTACCAGCACCAGCTGGAAGGAGCACCAACCCCTGATTCCAAGCACTAAATTGGATTTCTATTTTGAATATTAGATTGATATAAATATGCCTTCACTTTTACAAGACCCTCACTGGTCTATTGCCCTTTTACAGGAATTGCATATCCTTACAGCTTTGTTATATATTTCTCTTTTAGCTCTGCTCTTCTCTCATACAGCCCTCTCTTCTATATTTTTTTAGCATACTTCACACTGCTTTTCATGGCTTCTTTTTCCTTTTATTTGGCAATACACAATACTCATGCCACGTGTAGAGCTCAACCCTAACCCTAACTTACTGTATATGAAAACATTCTTTTGGCTCTACTTACTGCACTCTTGATAGCCTTAAATGCTTACTTACGGCTCTGACAGTCTTATATGCCCACTTTACGACTCTGACAACCTTTTCTATGCTTTGACAATGTATCCGCCATTCTGACAGATTTATCTTCTCATTTACGGTTCTTTGACAACCTTCTCTACTTATTTTGGCTCTGATAGCCTTTTTTGTTCTCTTATAGCTCTAATAGAAGAACTGTTGCTCTAATAGCCTTTTTTGTCTTCTTAGCCTGCATGCATGAAAACACAACATGTCATGATATCGTGACACTTTTCACCTCCAAACACTTTACTTGGATTCCACTAGCGAAAATAAGACATGTCACGAAATCGTGACACTTTTTACTTCCTTGTACTCTTCTCGGCATGCACCTGTGAAAACATGACATGTCGTGAAATTGTGACACTTTTCGCTTTTGTACACTCATCTCTGCAAGCACTAGCAAAAACATGACATGTCATGAAATCGTGACACCTTTCACTTTCGTACACTCTACTTGGCTTGCACTAGCGAAAATAGAACATGTCGTGAAATTGCGACATTTTCGTTGCCTTGTGCCTTTTCTGTATTTGGCCCGCGAAAACACATGTCGCGAAATCACGACACCTTTTTCTCTCTCCTCTTTCTCTTCGCTTTGGACCACAAAAATGAAACATGTCACGAAAATGCAACACATTTTTCTCTCCTCTTTCCCTTCACTTTGGATCGCAAAAATGAAACATGTCGCAAAATCGTGACACCTTTTTCTCTCTCCTCTTTCTCTTCGCTTTGGACCGTGAAAAAGAAACATGTCACGAAATCGCGACATCTTTTTCTCTCTCCTCTTTCTCTTGCAATATGTCATGAAATCGTGACACTTTTTCTCGCAAGCTCTTTCTCTCAAACATGTCACAAAATTGTGACACATTTTCGTCTGTACTGCCTCTCTTGCAGATTGTCACGAAATCATGACACTTTTCTTTGCGAGCTCCTTCTCCCTAAACATGTTGCGAAATCACGGTAGTTTTCTTTTCTTATGCCATTTCTCCAAACATGTCACGAAATCATGATAGTTTTCTTTGCCTGCACCTTCTCTCCAAACATGTCGCAAAATCATGATAGTTTTCTTTGCTTGCGCCATTTCTCCAAACATATCATGAAATCGTGACAGTTTTCTTTGCCTGCACCTTCTCTTCAAACATGTCACGAAATCGTGACAGTTTTCTTTGCTTGCGCCATTTCTCCAAACATGTCACGAAATCGTGACTTTTTCTTTGCCTGCGCCTTCTCTCCAAACATGTCACGAAATCGTTACAATTTTTCCTACATGCGCTTCTTTTTCAAACATGTCGTGAAATAACGACAATTTTCTTACTTGCCTTTTTTGCTTTCAACATGTCGTGAAATCATGACAGTTTTTCTACTTGGCTTCTTTGCTTCCAACTTGTCATGAAATCGTGACAGTTTATCTTGCGCTTTCTCTCTCTTCCAACATGTCGCAAAATCATGACAGTTTTGCCAGTATTTTCTCTCTCCTTCGATATGTCGTGATATCACGACATTTTTTCTAGAATTTTCTCTCTCCTCTGATATGTCACGAAATCACGACAAAAAACATGTCACGATATCACGACAGTTTTCTTACTTGTCTTTTTCTTTAATTTTTTGAATCTGGGCCACTTTTGTCTTCTTGGAAATTCACTGTACATGTTCTGACTGACCTCTGAACTCCTATCCACTGCATCATCAATTGATCTATCTGTCTGTGTTGACAATAATGACAATACTATTTTTGCACCTTACTCAACAATCCTCCACGATTAAGTATAATACCTATTTTATTAAGATTAAAAAGTATTAATGCATAGTTTTAATCTCTTATGCTTTTTGAGATCTTCCTTTTTTTAGACTCTTTCTCCTCACTAGACTCTTTAGGTTCCCATCCCAAGTTTACTTTATTGTCATGATACTTCTTCCTTCCTCATTATCTTGAATAAGATCAACAACATTGACTTATGTATTATATTTATCATTATTCATTATACCTAAAATATATGCCTTATTAGGGAAATTTGTCATGAAATACCTTTTTTCTTTGTATTTGTAGTAGACTACTTTATGTAGATTCGTCTTGGTAGCACAAACCCAAGATTAGGAATATTTAGTTTTAGATTCCTTTCCCTATTTATGACTTGTCCCATCCTTTTATTGAAGTATTTAACTCTAGTTGTAGAGGTAGAAGGAGATTGAATTACTATTATCATTGTTATCCTTGGTTGAAGAACATGGGTAGGAGGGTTTGATATAACTAGCACTGGTAGAACTAGTTACTCCTCCAAAATATCCTCTTACCACTTTATAATGTTGTATACACATTAGATAGTGACAAGTTGTTCATACTTAACTCTTGACATAATTGTCCCATTTAATCCTATAGTAAAATGTTTACAAATTATGGTATCCATGACTTTCATTAGAACACTAGGCACGTTCTTTCTTATTTGGGTCTATTTAAAGCACATATGCTCACATGTGGTAGTCACAATTTTTCTTTATATCCTTGGAATAACTTCATTATGTTGATCATTAAGTCAAATTTTTTTTATTGTGATGTATGTGTTGTGATAATCCTCTTGCTAATCCCATTTCATGAATTCTTAATCATAACTTCCTAGGCTTACTACCATATCAATGCAACACCGTTTAAAAAGTTGAAAGAAACCTGGCCCATTGCTCCATCCTTGTCAAGCCATTGCAAATGCATCTCCTCTTATAAACATGGATGAAAGTCTTAGTGTCTTCATAATAGTGGTATAAAAATATAAGAAATTTTCTATGTTTTCTTTGGCCATAAAATCCTAAGTCTAACTCTTCTTGGTGAAAAAGCCAAGATCTCATGAATGTTAGGTTAATGTGAATGTTAAATCTACTAGATTCTACCTCCTAGTTTTTTAATAAAAAATGTCAAGTGTAATCACACAAGTAGATAAGTACAATCTAGATGATAAACTATAATAGGGTAGTCACAAACAATCCACAAGATCACCAAAGGGATATAATCATTGAGTAAACTTTACCATACACTTTTACTTGTGAAGACAAAAAACATGACTCACATGAAAGTGTTTATTAGGTTAAACAAGTAAATTCAAAGTTATTGATGAGTGGTCCTAGAAACAAAACAAAAAATATTGGTCTTTGATATATCCAAAGTGTCTTTCTAAGCCCTCCTCTTACTATGGTTTTCTTCTCTATGCATAAACTTGTATGGTAATTGTATGATGACATGTAATATTTAAACACCAATATAATAGGAATAGGAAAGAACAAAGATAAACAATAGTAAATATAATAGCACAATAGGGAAAACACAATAAGAATCAAAATACTTGTATTACATTAACAAGGATAAACAAAGGTAAAGTAGCACCACAAGAATTGCATGATAAGTACAATTACTTTACAACTCATATAGAATGAACAAAGTATATTAGTGCTTAGCAATTTGTCTTTAGTGAGTAAATTTGGTCTCCTTGTTGAGCTTTGATCTAATGTGGACTCACCCAATGATTTTATCCTACATTCTCACTTAAACACACACCACCTTGGCTAGCTATACCAATTAGCCTTCCTGCCTCTCACTTATGCAGTTGAGATCTTGAATTCTCAACTTATCTCTTATGGGAAGTATCTCTCCTTATATATAGACTCATGAAAGCTAGATTCTACATATGTGGAAAAGTCTAGATGAATATATGCCAACATCTTCTAAAGATCTCATAGTATCAAGATATTTGTTTATATCTTCTCTTAGATTTTTCTTGTGATAATTTATAATTATATAAGAGATATAAAATATTACATATTTTTAGAAATCCTCTTTAGGACTTGTTTCTAAAGATTTACAAATGAAAATTTCTAAAGATTTAATAAGATATGATTTATAACATATTGTAAGATACTTTGACATTGTGACAAAATTAATTTACTATACAAATATAACTTAATACAATTTAAACCTAAATTTCTTTTTCAAAAATTAATAAATTAAATTAACATTTATATAATCAAATTTTGATGTTATATATATAAAAAAAAACAACACTTCACTTTAAAATGACAAAGATAATTTACTATACAGATATAACTTAATACAATTTAAACCTAAATCTCTTTTTCAAAAATTAATAAATAAAATTAATATTTATATAATCAAATTTTAATGCTATATATATATATATATATATAAACAACACTTCACTTAAATAAAAATGACAAATTTATCCTACTTTCAGAAGTCTGAGAAAATTATGATCTGATTTTGTTTGAAAGGAAAATGACAAATGCATATTACTAGATTGTAGCAAAAGAATATCCTTTCGACGGCTCAGGAATAATCGAAGATCTAGAATAGGGACAATATAATGGCAGGCCACGAATAGAATATAAAACAAAATTTTTAATAATATATTTTTAAATTTTAATATAAAAATTTAAATTCAAACCTCAAGTTCCTTTCGAAAAACCCTCCACCTTAAAATTTTAATTATTTTCCTAATTAAAAAAAGTTTTGTTCTTACTCACCACGATGACACTGGAATAATTAAATAAAACCGACATGCGGAAAGGCCGAATGGATGGGGATCAGCGAATTTTCTTATTCATTTGGACTGTACGGTGATTTTTCAACGATACAAACAAATACTTTTGTTTTGGCAAAGCAGAACATTGTTGTAATTCCTGAAACAACCTTATTCAAAAGTAATTTAATCGTAGATACCACTTTCAGAAGTCTGAGAAAACTATGATCTAATTTTGTTTGAAAGGAAAATGACAAATGCATATTACTATATTATAGCAAAAGAATATCCTTTAGACGGCTCAGGAATAATTGTAACATTATATCTCTATTTTAGTTTATTATTTAATCCATAAATTGTGAGAGTTTTTAATAATATATTTTTAGTATAATTTTTTTTCCATTTTAATATCTTATATCTATTCATACCAAACATTTAATAAATCTATATTTTATATATAAAATAACCAGTCTTCTTATATCTGATAGATTAGGATGTTCTAATAATATATTTTTCCTATTGATACCGATCATTTTTCTAATCTCTTTTCCCACAGAGCTAGCCTGTCCTTGGCCTATTTAATCAAATAACAAGGCTTTCTTCAATCATTCTCATAATTTCTATGGAGTTTGCAAAGTCTATTATGGCTCTCCAATCATCATCTGCATCGTTTCTTATTCTTTACTCTGCTGTATTTGCTTCCATACTGTCTTTCCTCATCCTAGCAAAGATCATTACGACTAGAAAAGGAAGGAATCTGCCTCCCGGGAATCTGGGCCTGCCTCTCATAGGAGAGACCCCTCAATTTCTGAGTGCATTAAGGGCTGACAAAGGCAAGGAGTGGATAGAAGAAAAGGTTGCAAAATACGGTCCAGTTTTCAAAACCTCTTTAATGGGGAGCCCCACTGTAGTCCTCACGGGCGAAACCGGCAACCGCTTTCTCCTCCAACACGACTACACCACCATAATCAACAAGCAGCCCATCACACTCTCCAGGATTGTCGGAAAGAACAATCTTCCCGAACTTACCGGAGAAGATCACAGGCGGATGAGGAGTGCCATCATGCAATTCCTGAAGCCTGAAGCCTTGCAGATATACATTGGCAGAATGGAATCCGCTATTCTAGAGCACATTGCCGAGTTTTGGGAGGGGAAGGAGAGTATTACGGTGTGGCCATTGATGAAGAAGCTGACGTTCCGAGTCGCCTGTGATCTGCTCTTCGGTTTGAAGGAGAGGGAAGACGTCGAATTCCTAGGGAAGGAATTTAATACGCTTGCAAAAGGTCTTTGGTCTCTTCCTTTTAATTTGCCTGGAACGCCTTTTCGCAGAGGTCTAAATGCTCGTTCTAACGTATGTAAGCGGTTGTCGTCATTGTTGGGAGAGAGAAGGGAGCAAATACGACAAGGTCTGTTTAGGGCAGGGGAGGACATGATGTCGTCCATGCTAATTATGAAGGATGAAAATGGTAAGGCCATGACGGAGGAGGAGATAATGGATAGCATGATAGCACTCATGATAGCGGGTCATGATACAAGCTCTTGTGTTCTCACTTGTGTTATAAGAATCTTAGCACTCAGACCTGATATTTACCAAAATATTTTGAAAGGTAAATACAGATTGTAGTAGTAGTGGAATTGTTACTGGTATATTTGCTTTTGGATGAAAATTTTACAATAATTGTTGGTGTTGTCTTTGCAGAGCAAATTGAAGTTGTGGCGACAAAGCAGGCAAACGAACCACTGAGATGGGGTGATTTTCAGAAAATGAAGTACACATGGAAGGTGGTTCAAGAAGCAATGCGGCTGACACCTCCAGTCTTTGGTGGATTCAGAAAACCACTCGAAGATATTGAATATGAAGGTTATACCATTCCCAAAGGATGGCAGGTAGGGTCTTCCTATTTGATTATAAGATAAATTAAAAATATTCTTTTAATTTAGAATTATATTTTCAATTTAAATTTAAACATTATAGGGGAAGTTCTTAATATTATTAAAATTAAATTTTTTTGATCGGTTAAAAATATTAGATTAAAATGGTTTTATTAGGGACCTAAAACTTGATTATAAAAGGCAAAACCAGTCCACTGGAGCACCAACCAGAAGCAATAAAGCAACATAAAATTAAAATTAAAATTTTAACTTGTTTATATATATATATATAATTTTGATTTAACTCTATCTTATGGAGATTTAGGGTATTTTAAATTCAATCTATCTGGTTTCTTTAGAATCTTTAATAATTTTAATCAATTTTCTATTGGCTTCAGATTAAATCTTTAATTTTACCCTACTTTAATTCCACTTTCTTGAGATATTCTAAAGCTTTCACTTAGTCTTCATTTAATATGCAACCTTTTTTATTCAGCTCTTAAATTTCAGTTTAGTTTCCTTGAAAACTGGTCCCATGCTAATAGATCTTTTACAGTGATGAATTCTCTCAAAGCTTCAAAACTTTTAATTCAGTAGCATAAGAGGTGATTTTCTCTTTCAAATTTATAATCATCAAAGCCTTCAAGAAAACATCATTCCATACCTTGGATCCATCCATCTAAACTCCCATGTTTTCCATAACATCAACCATAACATTACCTTCCCTATAGATGTGCTAGACCATAAATGACTCCATGCCTAATAGTATATTCACTGGATCCTAAATAATAATTTTAATGCTCCAACTAGTAGTTTGTTTGGCATTCAAACTATTAATGATATTTATAGAATACCCTTCCACTATAAGGTTCTTAACATTCATCATTTTTGCAAGTCTTAATCTTGTAATAATGGCTCTCACCTCTATTACATGGTTTGGTGCATGGCCAAAGTTCACTACATAATAAGAGATCACTATCCCTAATCTAGATCTCAAAACCCCTCCCCTCTAGTCTTCCTTGGATTACCTTTAGAGGCTCCATAAAAATTTAGTTTTACCCACTCTGGGGGAGGAGTCCATCTCACCTTTCTCCTTGGATAGCTAATTTTATTCCTTGTAGATCTCATGAGTCCCCAATCTATTGCTATTTCTTCCCTCAACTCATTTTCATAGATTTGGTTACCCATATTAACAATTGCATTATCAACAATGGTAGTTTTGATGCTCTTAATAATGACCTCTATACTATTAGCCTTGTTTTGGAACACTCATTTATTCCTCTCCCTCCATATCTACAAAATTAAGTGAGGTAAAATAAAGATCCAATTTTTCTTCAACCAAGGACCATGATAAGGGTTAACCCAAATTTTCCATAAGGCCTCCAAATACTTTGTTGTCACCCATTGAGTTTTAAGTGATTGAAGAATTACATGCCAAACCTCCAAATAAATGGGGCAATGGATAAAAATATGATCAACTATCTCATCATCCCCACAACATACAAAACACCTATTAGGAATGATCATCCATCTTCTTCTAAGATTATCCATCATCAATATCTAATTTTGTAATGCTAACTAAAGAAAGAAAGAGACTTTTTACAAGAGATCTTTAGTCCAAACTCTATGTGAGAGAAAATTTTGATTCTCTTTATCCCTTTCAAAGCCAAGATCTAAACTAATAGTAAATATTCCTTTAGGATTAGGACCCCAAAATAACCTATTCTCTCCTATATTAAGGTACACATAGTAATAATATTAGTAGAGATTGGGAGTGTTAAGCCTACTTTGCATAATTGCATCAAGTCCTTCCAATCACAGTATGTGCCACACTCTACAATTATCTTCCTACTTGATTTACTCTTGAACCATGTTTTCATATTTTTACTTTAAAGGTTGAATGATTCACTTCCAATAACCATTAAAAAATAAAGGTCTCTAGGTGACCAATGCATCCTCCCAAAAGCATAACTTATCACCTCTTCCCACCAGTCATCTTAAAACTTTCCATAAGAGATTTTTTTTGTTTTGATCAAATCATTCCACAAAGATGATCCTAAAAGTTGATTTAAGATATAAACAAAGGGAATTTTGTTCTCAATATATTTTTTAGAGAGGATCTAAACCTAAATTTGATCACGTTCAATCATTTGTTGCTACTCCACTTTGGCCATTAAAGCCCTATTCATCTGCTTTAATTTTTTGATGCCTAGACTACCTTCTCACTTAGGCCATAAAATTTCTCCCATGCAACCAAACTAATCCTCTATTTCTCTTCTACACTAGTCGAAAGAAAGTTCCTCTACATTTTCTCTAATTTCTCAACCACTGATGCTAGGATTTTAAATAAAGACATCATGAATATGGGTAAGTTTATGAGGGTTATCATCAATAGCTATAATTTTCCCACTTGAGTAAGGGAAGAGCCTTTCCATATTGCAATATTTCTATTGAATCTCTCAAGCATTGAATTCTAGTATTCTCCTTTCATTCTACCTATAAAAAGGGGTATTCCCAAATATATAGTGAGGAAGTTGTCCACTCTACAACCAAAAAATTCTTGCAATTTTATTCTATCTAAGTTGGGAAAGTGTTAAGAAAGAACAATCTACTTTTCAAGAAATCCTTTTTAACCTAAAGTTATTTCATATGTTTTGAGAATTTACATGATATTCTCAGCTTCTGCAATTGATGACTTTGATAATATTAATGTATCATCAAAAAACTACTAATGAATAATTATGTTTGAATATGATGCCAGTTGAATTCCTTTAATCAAAGTTGCATCTTTTATTGTAGTTAAGCTCCTTCCTAGAGACTCAACCACTATTATGAATAAATAAGGTGACATTAGATCACCTTGTATCAACCCTCTTTTACATAGAAAGAAACCTATTGTTTCTCCATTTACTATCATTGAATATTGAGGAGTGGAGATGCAAACCATGATCCAAAGCCTCCAATTTTCCTCAAAACCAAATTTCTACAGTACTTTATCCATAAAATCCCAAGAGACTCTATCATAGGCTTTATTCATATCCAAATTCAATAGCATACCTTTTAATCCTATCATCCTCATAGAGTGTAGAGCCTCATGAACAATGGTTATTCCATCCAAGATCTACCTTTAACAAAACCACTCTATTGGGGGGAGATAATCTTATGTAAAATACTCTTCAGTATATTGGCTAGAATATTTATCAAAATTTTATAAATGGAATTGCACAAGCTAATGGGAAAAAATATTTTAGCATGTCTATTCCTTCCTTTTTTAGAATCAAAACCAATAATGTAGAATTTCATTCCTTGATAGTTGTTTTTCTTGCTAAAATTCCATAAAAGCCTCTAACATATCATTCTTAATAATCTCCTAGTAGATCGAAAAGAAACCATTTTGGAATCCATCCAATCCTAGGGCTTTATCCTTTTGCATGCTAAAAACTACCCTACACACCTCCTCCTTTGAGAAAGGACTATCCAAAAAAAGGTTTATTTCACTATTCACCACTTAGAAAATATTCTTCAACAATTTTTTAACTGATTCAACATTTGTTACATCTTCCATGCTGAGGATATTTTTAAAAAATAACCTTCTTCCTTTTTAATATCCTCTTCCTCTTTTATTTCCATGCCCTCTTCTATCTTCAATATTCTTATTCTATTATATGCCTTGTGTCTCATAGTTGTAAGATGAAAAATATAGGTGTTTTGATCTCCTTCTTTGAGCCTTAAAGCCCTAGATTTCTATCTCCAATGGACTTCTTCCTAGGCTAATAAAGTGTGAATTTCAGGAAAAAGCACCTTTTTTCTATCTAATTCCTCCATGCACCCTAAATTCTAAATATACTCTTCCACATCTTCTAAGTAGTATTTAGATTATTTTTTCATTCTTTCAAATGACCAAAAACCTCCTTGTTCCAAACCTTTACATTTTCCTTAACAATTTTTAGCTTTTGAGAGACTTGGAATATTTTGGATCCCCTAATATCAATGTTCCATCATTCTAAAATATTTTGAGCTAAAGAAGGATGTGACATCCATATTAACTCAAATATGAAGGGTCTACCTTTAACTCTTCTCCCCTCCAACTCTTCTAAAACCAATGGAGAATGATTAGAGGTAATATTTGAGAGGACTTCGAGAGAATAATTATCATAGTGAGTCAACCAATACTAGGATGTTAATACTCTATCCAATCTAATTTGAATGTAGTTGCTTCCTAACATCCTATTAGACTAGGTGTATTTAGCCCCTTTTATATCCAAATCCATCAATTTTCATTTAGAGATAAAATAATTAAAGTCCTCCATACTATTAGAATAACCAAAACTACCTTTCTTATTGTGACTAGGATACAAGGGTGTGTCAAAATACCTAGAAAATATCCATTGTAATTGAGACACCTCATGAATATTACTAAGGATCTCCCAAACCCTTTTTCTTTCTTCTTGAGTGTTTGGGAATACACATTAGAAACAACCCAAGAATATTTTATAATTTTACAAGTTAAGAGGATAGACACACACCTATCATTTCTTTAAATACATTTACCATCAAATCTTATAGGGTCCCACAAAGTCCATAAACCTGCAAAGGCTCCCATCAATGAACTTACCACTATATCTGCCTCCTTCCACAAGTATTTTTAACTGATTAAAAATTCTATTCATCAATATTAGTTTCTTGAATCAATAAGATACCAGGTTTATATTTTTTATCATCTCTTAAAGTACCTAATATTTTATAGAGGTATTCATACTCCTAATGTTCCAAGATAGAAAATCTATTTCTTAGATTTTGATGGGTTCTTCCCCCCACCCATATATAAAACCTTCTAAGTACCATATACAACTTATTTTGTTACCTCTATGGATCTAACCACTCTAGTTTTTTTGCATTCCTTTCGACATAGAAGATCTTACATCCACATTTTTCTCAAAATGCTTTATGAAAGCCAATAAATTCTAATTCTCTTCAAATTTTTCTATAATTATATTCTTTGAGGACTCTCACTCCTTTATATCCATTTCCTCTTCTAGTCTATTCTTAGATATATCTCCATTCTATTTTTTCTCTTATGGTGAGGCATTTCCCTTAGAGAACTCTCATCTTTGTTACTAGATTTCTTACTCTGATGCTTGACCATATTTTCTTGATTAGTTTTCTTATTTTAGATCTCATAATCTACTTCAACCATTAGATTCTAATGAAATGCAAAGGAGTTTTTGTTCATGAATTTATATTTGTCATAATAGGGTTAATGGGTTTGAAAATGTTATTTCTCAATGATAGAGGGGTTTTGATCTATGAGGTTTGTCTAAATTACTTCTTCTAGAATTTACCCTTCCTTCACCATTTGGGTCTTTAAGTCTTCAATAAGGGTTTCTTGGACATCAACCTTATTTGAATTCTTCTCCATTGGAATTATTTGGTCTTCCACCTATTTGGATATCAAATTTGAAGCCTCCTTCCTTTCCCAAACATTTTGATGGTTTCTCTCATTCTTCCTATTAAGGCATAAATTTCTTGAATTCCCTAGTCCCTTGAAAGAATCACATCTTGAGGGATTGTTCTCATATTTTATATATTACATCCAAATTCCATGTTTAGAAATGAGTTATATTGAGTTAGGGAGTTCCTCTTCCAAGTTGGCATTCATACATATCCTAGCATACACCACCCTTGAATTTGCTAACATTGTAGGATCAATCACAACCAAACTACCAACCTCTTTAGCAATACCTATTAACACTTCCTCATGCCAAATATAGAAGGGTAAACCTATCAATATAACCAAATAGGATCTTGATGAATTCTCTATGTATTTGGGTTCAAGTTGGCCCCCCATTTTTGCAAAAATAAACCTCGACATCCAAAAACCATGGATTGTCCCATTAGATGTGATTTGCATCCTCTTTGTAGTTTAGTTTTGATTGGTCTAATATATTATAGCTCTAAATATGGAGGTTTCCACATACCCATAGCTATATTATTTATTTCTTAATGTATTGTGAGAGTAACTTCTTGAGGCTAACAACTTATTAGGATTTACAAAACTCAAATTGTAAAAATCTTCCTAGGATTGAAGGCTTTTCCTATTCCTAGGGGGTCTTCCTATATACTCAAGGATGTGTGGAAGCTCATTGACATATAGGGGTGTTGTCTAAGGCTTACATATTAGATTTTGAGTATCCCTCACTTCACTAGATGCTTTATGGGTAATATAGCTAAGACAAAAATCATAGCTCCTTTTGTGATATTTAGAATAATTTACGTAGGTTTTCTAACCTAACCCACTAAAATAGAAAAAAAAAAATTATTTTCTCATAGGATACTAAGCAAAAATAAGTAGAACAAAAGAAAAATATACCCAATAGAAAATAGATAACAGGACAATAATTATTTCTATTATAGTGAAGCACGATCCTAGAAAGTGATTTGATACCACTTGTTAGGAACCTTTAGATAAAATCAAGCACATGCACAATAGTAATTAAAAAATTTAACAAAAATGTGATAAGAAAAATAAGATAGTGCTTAGAGGATATTGCAAAGAAAGACAACTTTATTAATTAGGATAATATGATATCATTATCTACTTGATGAGAACAATATTCTTGAAATTAGAGCTCCATTATAGTTTTAAAAAAAGACTTGATACATTGCATTTCTACCCTTCCCTTTATATAGAATATTTATCTATCCTAACCCTAATTATCAAGGGTGCACCCACATGCAAGTGACAAACCTAAGCTAGTAATTCCTAATAAAATAAATGACTATATATTTACTAATATGTATCGTTTACATCATAACCACCCATGTGCACTAGGTGCCCAATTATATAATGATGTTATGATAGGATCCTAACATCAACTATAAGTAAGGATTGAGCCTTACCTTTTTTTATTTCAAATATTTCAAAAATAAAAATAATAATAAAGGCTTCTTATAAGGATAATCTAGGTAACATGATAGAAAAGTCATTTTCAAAAGTTCTAACTAGAAGTAAGGATGCCCTAATTGGATGTATGGATGCCCTAGTAAAGGACAACATAAAAATAAAATATATAAAAAATCCTATTCAAGTCATAGATGTTATACCTAAAGTGACTATCAAGGATGAGATGATTAAGCATGACATAATGGTTCTTGAAACTAGAGGATATGTAAGTTCTATAGAAATTGATCAGATTTTTTACAGATTCAAAATTAGATCAAATAGAATTTGGAATTAAAATCAAATTACTCCATAAATTTTCTTTTAAAAGGATTTTTCTTCATCACCTTCTCCAATTCAAAAATCGAGGTTAAAATAATGGGTGGTAGCCTTTGGTTTAGCGGAAGAGATGAATTATTTTTAATGTCATGGAGTGAGAATTTTTCATGATAGTCATTAAAAGGGTTCTAGTGTGTGTTAGGATTTTTAAAATTCAATATCTGAAAGCACAAGATTTCGGGCAAAGGAAACACTAATTGCGATGCAACCAAAGTCAAATGCGCTTAAGTCCTAGAAATGTAAATTGCATGAAATGAAAGAGACGCATTAAAACGAGATACAAGCAAATGGAGAAAACACAGCCCTTTCATTAAACTTTCTTGATCTCTGTTACAAATACGCCTCCTCCCTTTTCAGGGGCTAGGAGCATTAAAAGAATTTGACTACAATCGAGACTTAAGGTTCCTCTTTTCGCGTGCCCACACTTGAAATGGACAGGCCAAGATGATGTCACCGCTGATGTCGATGAGTCCTTGACCTCTGCTGCTCCTCATGCGAACAAAGAAACAACGAAGATGTCAGTAGAACCTACCGTAAATGGAAAGTGTTCGTTCTCTAAAATTAACGAAATATGCATGTAAACATTTGCCTGAAACAGTAAATACAGTGAGTCCAAATGGCTTGAAATCTTTACAGAAGACAGAAAAAGTTACCAGAAGGCCATTAACACTGAGACAGCTGGCCAATCTTCCTTCAACTGGAATTCGTCCTTGGGCAGGACGAATTCTGACTGCAATTCGTCCCTGGGTGGGACGAATTCTTCTGTTTTGAAGAAGCCGACCTATTGCTGGTCCAATGTCGATTCCTGAGACCTAAAAAATGCCTGAAAATAAGGGGGTTATGTAATTGGGGCCATTTTGGGACGACCCAGATGGTTGGATTCTCCCAATTTGGCCTCTACCATCAGGAATTTGATCTCGCCACCTACAAGTTAGTGAAAAAACAAAGCGACACAAAACATACTAGAATCTGATCAAAAGTTATGAACTTGCAGCTATGAGTTAACCAAACATGATAACACAAAATGCAACCTGAAAAAGTAATCTAGAATGCTAAAAAGAATGGAACTTGAGAAGTGCGAGGGGTGCCCAAGTGGGCCTCCCACCGTTGGCACTTGATTTCGGTGCCAATCCACTAGGGATGGGACCAAAACCTCTTAGGATTGGGGGGTCGGCAAATTGGTTGGTTCAGGTGTCCATGTGTTGGATTTGGGTCAGGTTCAAGCTTCCAAAAGCCACCCAACAACCTCCCTTGCAAAAAATATTGGTGGATGTGAGAAAGTGAACCAAAGGGGATGCAAGTGAGTCTTCAACTCGGTAGCACTTCGTTGCTTGAAATCTCCTCTAACCTGTATATTTTGGGTGAGAAAAGTCCCACATTTTATAGACCCATGGGGTCTTTTTTGAGAGGGAAGCATAGGCGCCACGTGTTGGTCATAGGTGCCATGTGGCAGTCTTGTCTTCCCATGAGGGAGGGGGAGTCCTCCATGACTTGGGCTTTCATAATTGCCCCTTGTGACAGTCTTCTAACGGCCCCTCTGTCCACCTACACACGCGTGTGGGGCAGGAGTCATCAACTGGCTATCCTAGGCTGCCACTTGGCACCATTCTGACTGTTACGAATTCTTAACTGCAATTCGTCTGACCCTGAGACGAATTCAAATTTGTATCTGGGAGGGAAGAATTCTGTTCTACAATTTGTCTCCCAGAGGGATGAATTCCTGCCTACAGATTTTCAGAGCAAAAATTCAGAAGCAACTGAAGCAGGCAGAGAAGAGGTAGGGATTTTTATAATCTCTGTTAAAATTTTTGTTTCCATTTCTGTTTCTTTGACTGTTTTCATTTTATCCTGCATTACTTAGGGAAAGTCATTTATGCTTGTTTCATTTTCGCTAAATAAAATGAATCCCACACACATCACGAAACAATTTTAAACCAAGGAGCTGGTCGTAAGACCCCAGCCCTTGAGCAAGACCAATGGTGGGTTCATCACCACCTTGGCTTAGCTTTGCATCCATTTACCGATTGTCAACTGTTGTTAAGCATAAATCCTGACGAAAGTAGACCGAGTGTCGCTGGGGTGATTCCCATGCGTGCGAGGATAAGTTTTCTATGGTAGGTGCCATTAACAGGACAATCCCCCTTTCGTACCACCTACGTACCACGTACCTTTTGCTCTCATGTACCTATAGTCTCCCTATCGTAAGGGCGGGTATATAGAGAGGTTGGTATATCGGTCTGGTTGGTATATAGAAGGGGCGACCATTTTGGGAGTTATATGAGCCTTCATTATGCATTTAAACGTTCTTCAAAACTTGCAAAAACAACACAAAACATCAAAATGCACTAAACCAGTTTAGGACACACTATTAATCCTTAAAAGAGATAATCACGATTTGTGTATGAGTGTGTTTATTTCTGCTTAGTGTAGACAAAAACAAAAATCATCATAAAAGAGATAAAAATCTGTTTCGATAGCATAGAAGCACCGCAATGGTGTACACCCGCAGCCAAGCCCAATCAAGGGCAGAAGCTCCGAAAGGTACATAAGAAGTAGGCACGAATCACCTTCGCTTCAGTCTCGAGGATTTGGTCACACCGCCTTATCAGTCTAACCTACAAAAGAATCCAATTTAGAATCCTCGATGGGGTATGCCTATTCAAAGCAGCCCATTTCGAGAGGACGCCTTACATGTAGACCTTGAGGTAAACAGAGAATCGCCCTCTTAGGTTAGACATGAGTGGCCACGGCGCGACGAAGCGCTAGATAGGCACACCATCCATTTGGAGGGACAACGTGGATATGGTATCCCTTCTTTACCTCACATCAGAACAGAGAGACAAAATCTAGAGCGTAGGGTTCTTTACACAAAATGACCTAACTCCGCCTACCCCCTTCACACCTATGAGAGGGAGCACGAGGAAGATCATCGCATTCCTCAAAGACAGCAAAATACAACGCAAAAACCTTGCACTTCCACACCAGCTGGACATCATGATCACCCCTTGAGGCCAGAACCTCGAGTACAGGCCGCCTACCTCGATAGAGGGAAGCGACCCCTTGAAGTTGTAGATAATCAAAATCAAGGAAAACACATAGGAGGAACATTCGAACATCCTGAGCAAAATAGGGTAGACCAAATTGACTCGATAGTCGTCCAACATGCCACCCATCAAGCCCAAATCATGCGGCTTAAACAAAGTCATCAGGAGATAGAGTATCAACACTGCTTGGATAGAGAGCGCATGCAATGCGAAGCAAATGAGCTACGCTATAAACTACCTGAGAGGGAGCCAACCCCTCACATCCAAAGGGCTGAACAGTATGAGAGGCATAATCCGTTGGTACAGGATAGGTCTCCACGACCTTGCCAAGCTTTGCCTCCAAGACCTTATAGACCCGAGAGGGAGGCCACTCCCAAAAACAACGATGGGTACCTTCAGCAAGGACTCAATCAGGGTTATAAGTCTCACCCAGAGACTCCTCAAGAATTTTACGAGGAGTACGAACCAGAAGTAGAATATGTTGAAACTCCCCATCAAGGCAGGAGAGCTGCCAATCGGCCACCCCTCCATAGGCCTCCAGTTTACCATAACTTACAACAGGAGTGAACAAGAGAGGAAGAAATAAAATCATTCGATGCATACCAAGCGCTATTGGAGTGTTTGGAGTCTGTGGAAACAAAAGCTGCTGGGCATCAAAAACCCACATTACGTCAACTCTGCAGTAATCCGGTGCATCCATCAGTGCCTACACCTCTTTACCCCGAGCACTTCAAGTTGCCTCAATTGGCAATCTTTAAAGGTGAAGAGGACACACAAGAACACGTTACAATATTTTTAAGCCAATGCTTCGGCATCCAAGATAATGACGCATTGTTGCTTAGAACATTCATAGCCAAATTTGCAAGCCCTGCCTTGGATTGGTTCACACAACTACCCAAACAAAGCATAAGCAACTTAGATCAATTAGTAGATGTGTTTCTTGAACGCTTTGCCTTCAACACAAGGAAGAAGGCATCACTGAGTGATCTGGCGAGCCTCAAACAATTTGAGGAGGAAATAATGGTAGCATACGGGAATCGATGGAGGGCTTTGCTTTCTAAGCTACCCTACCGTCCCCCTATGTCTGATCTCACGCAGATGTTCACAAAAAGTTTCTTAAAATAAATCTCTGGTCTATTGTTGCTGCGGCAATACGACAGCTTAGAAGAAGCTTTGGTGCAAGCCGGAGTCATAGAAGATATTAAAATAGGTGAAGGCGCAATTGCTAAGCCTAAAAAGAAAGAGTGGAATAAAACCACTAAAATCGGGACAACGCAACCACAACACGCTGTAGTCAACCAAGTTGCGATAAATGTTCCCGCGCCTGTGTAAGAAACGTAGCCCCAAAAGGCTAATTACTAGGCAGTGCCTCCTGCTTATGAAAGAGATAATAGAAGACAGGAGCAGAATTACCCGCGTAGCCCTAGACGACATTTCACCCCATATGCAGAGTCTAGGGATTCCTTATTTGATCGCTTGTCAGTGGAAAATTTAGTCACTCTACTAGAAATTCAAACTATAGACCCTAACATTCCCAAGCCTAGGGGGTACAGAGAAGAATTGTATTGTAGATTCCATAGGTGCAGAGGACATGACTTGAATGGGTGCTAGAAATTCAAAGAACTAGTCCAGGATTTGATCGACAACAGAACATTGGTCGTGGACAACCCCATCGCACCAAACAACCAACAAATGGGGGTATTCAAGGACCCCTTGCCTGCCCACGAGGCATAGACTAAACCACTCCAGATTAACGAGGTGCGACAGGATCTTCCCACGCAAGGATTTGTGGGAATGATTAGCATAGTAACAAGGAACAGAAGGTACCCAGCATTTGCCCCTGAAGTAGCTATGAGGGAAGTTCCGACAACATCACAGCCTCAACAACGCCCAACGCAGTTGCCTCCACCTAGACCCAAGGTCACAATACGAACCAAACTCACGTAGAGTTTGTAGACCACATCAGCTAGGCTGTCCATTTACGAGCTTATTCAACAATCAGCACCCCATAGGGAAGCTCTTATGGACATTTTAAAAGCCATTAAATTACAGCCCCATGAAGCAAATTATTTCAACAACTTCGTAGGACATGTGAAATGATGTACGAAGCCGATCATCACATTCAGAGAAGATGAGGTCAAAATGATATCGAATGACATGGCAGATCCACCCCTACACGTCATCGCGCGGGTCAATAGGATTTCGTACAAGAGAGTGCTGATAGATACTGGCTTGTCCAGTAACATCATTACCACTGCAGCCTTAAAACATTTGAAGCTGCCAGCCTCTCACATCATAGCCTCCACGTATACACTGCGAGCTTTTAACGATGCAATATGCTCGACAGATCAAGACAGCTTGTTCTCTGTCCCGCGGTAGGACAAAAGTCAATACCTACACTGTGCCATGTGCTGGAAGGTGAAATGGCTTATAATATATTGCTGGGGCGGCATTGGATCAGGGACATGAAGTGTGTCCCTTCGATCGCCCACCAGTGCTTGAAGTATGCTTATGAAGGGGAGATCCATGTAGTCCCAATGGACTTAGAGCCCTTCAATTATTGCAATGCAATACAATTCATGCCTCAATCGACCCTCCCTTCAACACATTTGGATTTCTAGTTAAATCCATCTAAACAGGGTCCAATACCGCAGGCATCACTGGTGACCAACAAGGCAAAATCCCAACCCGGTGAGACTTCATCACCTGCTCCTTCATCATCAACGCAACCTATCACGGCCCAACAGAAGGACAAGGGAAAATAGATCATGGAAGAGGTTAAGCCTCTAGAAGAGGGGTTGCCCATAGTTTCAACAATATCAATAGAGGAAACACCCAACACAACAGAAACCAAGACTCCTGAACCACCAAAAATGGAATGGACTCAGGAAGGACTACCGTTTCCTCCCACCCAATCATCAACAATCATTGTTGAAATGGCCAGTATGGGCCTGGGGGAGTACTTAGTGCAAAATGTCGTTGCAACCCCTACATTGGAGTCAAGATGGGACATGGGAAGACCTCGCCTTCCCATAGGGACAATTGTTCCTCTAGGCTACCCACAAAACCAGACAAATTTTGTGTATGGGGGCCTTGATCATGGTCTTGAAACATGCCAGCAAAAGGAAGCAGATGAGGAACCTTTTGTTGAAAACATCAACTATCTGTCAAACCCAGATTTTGCCCTAAAATATCTTGGCCAATGCAATTGGCATGGATACGGGCTAGGCAGATATGAGTAAGGGATACGGGTCCTTTGCCAACCAAGATATCAGATTCCATATGACAAGTCAGGGGTAGGGTTCAACCATCCCCTGCCATTAGACATCTTGGTTGAAAATATGTAAGGCCTAGAAATAGGCAACAAGGGGGGATTGGCATTAGACCCTTATGCCAATCCAAATACATAATACACATTGGGAGACTACCTCCCATGGTCAAAAAACACCCCTGGAAATAGCAGTAATCCCTCTCCTTTTCTAGAGAGAGGCGAAAGTTCGGACAGTGGTCCTCAAAGAGAAAACCAACGCCTGTCGGACATCTTTCTAAAGCTGTTCCCCTTAGAGATTCCAGATGAAACAACACAGCATCAAGAGAATCAGGTCCCTCCACCAAGAGTGGAACAACCACAATGGGACCAGATTAACTTATTGGAACAAGGAGGATCCTCAACGTCGCAATCAATAGTTGCTGGAGAGGATGAAAAATTTTGGATCTATGAAAGCTATTTAGAAGATGAGACTGAGATGGACTATCTCAGACATGCATGAAGACATCACCGCGCTTTAACTCATGAAGATCTAATGGGACAGATAGGCATACTGCTGGGGCATGGATGGCAAGTAGACCCAACAAGGTGGGACGAAGTGTTAGACCCATGGCTCCAAATTCAATATGAGCATCGTCCACCTCGAGATCCCATCATGACAGCAGTGCCGAGGGAATACCCCGCCCTCATTTTTGCAAAATTTGCACCTAGGGAAGATCCATTCGTGCCCGTTCTCGTAGAGCCAGATCCAGAGTATAGGGAGAATCTAGAAGAATCAAGTAATCACACCCGCGGTTCTGGAGATCAAATTCATTCCATCCACATGATCTCCATTGATTTGACCGCACCCATCCACAATCCGGCCGATCCATCACGGTCATTGCATCTAGACATAGATGCCATCGACTGGGATCACGTCAATTCACCATTATCACCATTAGAGTACTGGCATTTCGGTGAAATACTTCATTTTACCCCAAGGACAACTCAGGATGTCTTTCAAGCTGAAGAGGGACCCGAGGTTCCAAACATAGATCTAAACTCAGCTAATGATATCCATTTGATCCCAACTCCACATCAGTTAGAGGACGGATCCCACATGTCGATCGAGGAGACGACTGACGTAGATATCGACACAGATACAAAGAATCCACAAATTATCAAGCTGGGGGTAAGCTTATCCCCTGAAGAGAAAGTCGATTACAATACCCTTCTCAAAGAGAAGAAGGAAGTTTTTGCATGGTCGTACAAGGATATTCCAGGACTAGACCCGCAGCTAGTCACGCATAATTTAACGCTTGATCCGACAATAAATCCTGTAAAGCAAAAACTACGCAAGATGCACCCAACAGTGGCCTTGATGGTCAAAGATGAATTAAAAAAGCTGTTGGACGCACAATTTGTCATCTGCATGGATTATCCGCCATGGTTGTCCAACATGGTTCCCATCAAGAAGCCCGATGGGAGGATTTGCATATGCACCAATTTTCGGGACTTAAACAAAGCGAGTCCTAAGGATGATTTTCCCTTGTCGAGCATCGATGCGTTGGTAGACGCTACAGCAGGTCACAAAATGCTTTCCCTAATGGATGGTTTCTCAGGATACAATAAAATTCGTATCAATCCTGAGGACCAACTAAAAATGGCATTCACAATGCCTTGGGGGACATTTTGTTATAAGGTCATGCCTTTTGGCCTTAAAAATGCTGGCGCTACATACCAACGTGCCATGACGTATATCTTCCACGATTACATGCACAAAACTTTGGAAGATTATATGGATGATTTATTAGCCAAGTCTCTCTTGCGTTCAAATCACATCAATGACTTAAGCAATATTCTCGATCGCCTCATAGAGCATAAGGTCAGACTGAACCCCAAGAAGTGTGTTTTTGGCATCACATCTGGAAAAATCTTGGGTTTTATAGTCTCAAAGCGAGGCATCGAAGTGGACCCAAAAAAAGTCAAGGCAATCCTTGAAATGGCTCCACCAACCACTATCAAGCAGCTCAGAAGTCTGCAAGGAAATGTCGCATCGATTAAACGCTTCATAGAGCAATTATCTGACAAATGCCGACCCATGAACAAATTATTGCACAAGGGGGTCACATTTCATTGGGATGACGAGTGC
The DNA here is from genome assembly GCA_028583015.1 of Wollemia nobilis. Lineage (NCBI taxonomy): Eukaryota > Viridiplantae > Streptophyta > Pinopsida > Araucariales > Araucariaceae > Wollemia > Wollemia nobilis. The sequence continues at coordinate 11,647,731 of JAQPPZ010014470.1, forward strand.
CAGTCAGCCTTTGACGAAATCAAATAATACTTGGCTTCGCTGCCAGTGTTGGCACCACCTAGACCAGGAGTGCCGTTCTACTTATACATCTCATCTACTGAGGTGGCACTGGGCACCATGCTAGCCCAGAAGAATGAACTCCACAAAGAACAAGCTACTTACTATCTTAGCCGCACCCTGGTCAGTTATGAACTTAACTATGCATACATTGAGAAACTCTGCTTGGCAGTGGTGTTTGCTACCAAAAAGCTATGCCACTACATGCTGAGCAACACTACGTATGTTGTGTCTAAGGATAATCCATTGTGATACATGATGAGTCGTACTTATCATAGTAGTCGCATGGAAAAATGGATCATGTTGTTGACGGAATTTGACATTGAATTGATCGGACAAAAATCTATGAAAGGACAAGTCATAGCCGATCAACTAGCAAAGGCTCCTCTTGAAGACGATCAGCCTTTGGTAATAGAACTACCCGATGAGGGGGTATTCCATGTCTCAGAATCGCCAGATTCTGATGATCCTGAGTCACAGGCCAACATAACCCTGTTCTTCGATGGTTCTAAGTGTGAGCAAGGTGGTGGCATAGGAATTGTATTCTTCACACCGCAGGGCGCTCCAATGCCCCTGTCATTTAAATTAAACTTCCAGTGCATCAACAATAATGCAAAAAATGAAGCCTTGCTCCTAGGTCTTCAGACAACAATCGCCATGAACATCAAAAGACTGAACATCTTTGGTGATTCACTGTTAATCGTCAATCAAGTCAAAGGGGTATATCAATGCAAATGCCCAGTCCTGAAGGCCTACAAAGCCCTCATGGACAAATTCCTAGAAAAACTTGAATGGTATGACATCAAGGCACTCCCTCGATCATCGAATCATTTTGCGGACACAATGGCCTCCCTAGGGTCACTAATTCTGCAAGACCTTTCCGATGATATGACAACCATCCAAGTCAAAACCTTATCGCAATCCGTGATGGAGCGTGCAAGCCCAGACTTGATGCCAGGAATCCACATGATCTAGATCGAACCATCCTCGGATAAGTTCTTTCGAATCCGAGATCGTCTGAAACGTGCCAACTGGGGGTCCTTGTTTTCCCCTACTCCTATTAATAGCAACACAATGCTATTTTTACAAGTTTTATCCCAATCAGCATTTGTTAGGGAAGAACTTCAAAAGGGATTGGTGGTTCATATTATCGAGGTTTTTGATCAACAGGACTGGTATTTACCCATAAGAGATTACCTCAAATTAGGTAATCTTCCCTTTGGATTGACGCACGTCGCAAAACGAACATTCAAGCAAAAAGCGGCTAAGTATGTCTTGATAGGAGACATTTTGTATCGTCGAAGCTATGACGGAATTCTTCTTCGCTGTTTGGACCAGCAAGAGTCTACTTGGGTAGTCGCCCAAGCGCACGACGATACATGTGGCGGCCACTTCAGTGGTATGGCCATTGCAAAGCACATTCTCTGCATAGGCTATTATTGGCCATATTTAGAGCGAGATTGTTGTGAGTATGTCAAGAAGTGCGTGAAGTGTCAACATCATGCCAATTTGATGCACGTACCTTCCCAGGCCCTACAGACAGTCCATTCTGCTTGGCCATTTTCGTAGTGGGGCCTCGATCTAATCAAAAAGATCTCCCCTACATCGTCAGGCCGTCACACGTTTATCATAACGGCCATAGAATATTTTACCAAATGGGTGGAAGCAATTCCGTTAACCTCAATGAAAGGACCCCGCATTGTGGAGTTCATATTGCATAACATCATATGTCATTTTGGTATTCCATCCAAAATAATCTCGGATAATGGACCATCATTCAAGAACAAAGACGTGCGTGCTTTGACCACAAAGTACAACACAGCTTTTCAACGCCCTATTATCCGCAAGCAAACAGGTAAGCAGAGGCATCAAACAAAACACTAGTCACCATCCTTAAAAATATAGTCACAGACAGTCATAAGGATTGGCACATACAAATCCCACTTGCCCTTTGGGCTTATCGCACTAGCATTCAGATGCCCACTGGGGCAACTCTGTTTTCGCTCGTGTATGGCTCGGAGGCGTAATGCCTCTCGAGTTGGAAATTCCTTCCCTCTCGCATATCAATGCAGGAGTTCATCGATGATAACACTCGCGTGGCGAGCCTCGGTTAGACCAACTTACGTTGCTTGACGAACGACGCGTTAATGCTCTCGAGCATTTACGTATCTATCAAGAGCGACTTAAAAGGGCTTACAACATGAAAGTTCACCTAAGGGACTTTCGGGTTGGTGATTTGGTTTTGAAGGAAAACCAACGAACTCAAATTTGCCATCCCACATGAGGGACAAATTCACGGCAAATTGGTTAGGTCCATATGTCATTGATAGCATAATAGGACCCGGGACATACCGACTAGCTTCTCTTGATGGTATCAAGGAAACATAACCCTTGAATATCAGTCATTTGCGACCATTCCACATCTAAGAAAGCCATATCCTCAAAAAGCTCCAAGGATTATCGTAATCACTTGGTCACCACAAAAATCTCCAAGGATTATCACAATCACTTGGTCAATCCAAAAGCTCCAAGGATTATCACAATCACTTGGTCAATCCAAAATCTCCAAGGATTATCGCAATCACTTGGTCACCACAAAAAGCTCCAAGGATTATCGCAATCACTTGGTCAAAACAAAAAGCTCCAAGGATTATCGCAATCACTTGGTCACCACAAAAAGCTCCAAGGATTATCGCAATCACTTGGTCAAAGCAAAAATCTCCAAGGATTATCGCAATCACTTGGTCAATCCAAAAGCTCCAAGGATTATCGCAATCACTTGGTCAAAACAAAAAGCTCCAAAGATTATCGCAATCACTTGGTCAATCCAAAAGCTCCAAGGATTATCGTAATCACTTGGTCACAAAAAAAACCTCCAAGGATTATCGCAATCACTTGGTCAAACCTAAAAAGCTCCAACGATTATCGCAATCGCTTGGTCAATTCATCAATAGAGAGTTCCTCTAGCACCGCATATTCACATTCACAAAATCAATCCATCAAAAATACAAAAATACGTAGCTGCATTAAGCATTGCATCCATACATTGTATATTTGTGGTTGTATAGGTCAAAGGCACCATAGGCTGCAATTGCTCTGCTAGTCCATCTTGTTCCGCATAGTTCCATTTTACAAAAACAACAAAAACACCATGCATAACTTTTACCACACTACAGTCAGTGGTCTGTTAATGTATCAAGAGTTTCCGTGATTCAGTCATCATTTTGCTCTTTAGCCATGTAATGTATCAAGTCAGACAGATTTTACGAAGGTAGAGTCATACTTGAAACAAACATTGTTACGTAACATCCCAACACATATCAAGACACATAAAAAAATTCCCAAGTTGTGTGAACGAAAGATGAAACCTGCAAAGTAATCCAGGTCACCAAAAGCGAAACGGTTATCTTGCTCATCCCCCTATGTGAATGACCCCAAGAATGCTGAGAGTTGGCAAAAGGACAAGCATCCTCCCTACCCAATTCATTAAGAATCCCTAGTTCTCAATAATTGCAAAACATCAAAAATTTGCAAAACGTCAAACATCAAAATTTGACATCATACAGTGCACACATCAAAAGCACAAGCAACAGTGATTTTCGTCACTCCATATCCCCAATCCCTTGCTGAAAAGAAAAACAAATCAAAATAAACAGTGATCTCATCACTACAAACGAGCAAGTATCCCAATATAATTGAAAAAAATAAGGGAGTTGAACTTGAATCCCTGGAACCCTCAGCATTCTATAGGTCATAAGGCAAGCTTCAGTATCGATTTGGTTGATAGCCTATCGGTAACTGATAGTAATCCTCCCGCATGACGATATATCTGTCACATTAATTTGTGTACAGATCAATGTTTGCATGTGGATGAGGTAGCTTATGGCATCCTGGATAACACCGCAGATTAATCTAACTAAATACAACAAAGGAGTTAGTGGAGCTAATTAGGTGATCCTCAAGACAGGTTCGGTTGAAAGCCCATCTGGCACTGGCGGTATCCTGATAAATACCACAATAATGAACTCATTTGCACACACAGGGATGTGAAATAGCTTGGTCAAAAATAGGTCTGATTCATACCTTGTTTAAAAGTCTTGTAAGATAAAGTACAGTCATGGCTAGTGAGTTAAAACTATCTGAGTCTCAGAAAACCTTAGATACATTCATAAACCACCTACGCTACTTTTCATCCTTACAATACCATCAGAAAAGAAAAGAAAAAAAGAAAAGAAAAAAGAAAACCACATGTATACATACAAAGTCATGCATCATAGCAATCACCTAAAAACAAAATAACAGAGTTCTAAACAGTCCTTGGTGCCATAGCCAAACATCACAAACCCCATTCATCCATTTCATATCTGCATATCATATATAAATCAAAACCATTTGCATTCATCATAGCATATGCATCCATCAAAATAAATCAACATGCATACATCCATATTCATCAACCATCATGCACAAGATCAAAGACAATCAAAACAACAAAAACAACAAATAAATGCAACACAAAAACAAAAAGCAATAAACATTGCCAGACACAAGTGCTCTTGCACTTAACCTCTTGGCATAGAAAAACTGATGTAAGGGTCTACATTGTCGCTATCCTACTCCCTAAGAAGGCTACCATAGCCGGACCGCTCCACGGGAAGATGGATTTTCAACAATTTCATCCCCAAACGACGTCACAAATGGGTCAAAGCCCACTAAAAAACAACAAGAAAATCAAAACAACAAAAAAAAACAAATAAATGCAACACAAACAAAAAGCAATAAACATTGCCAGACATAAGTGCTCTTGCACTTAACCTCTTGGCATAGAAAAACTGATGTCGGGGTCTACATTGTCGCTATCCTACTCCCTAAGAAGGCTACCATAGCCGGACCGCTCCACGGGAAGACGGATTTTCGACAATTTCATCCCCAAACGATGTCACAAATGGGTCAAAGCCCACTAAAAAAACAAGAAAATCAAAACAACAAAAACAACAAATAAATGCAACACAAAAACATAGCAATAAGCATTGTCGGACACAAGTGCTCTTGCACTTAACCTCTTGGCATAAAAAATCGATGGCGAGGTTCAAATTATCACTCTCCTACTTCCCCAAGAAGGCTATCATAGCCGGACCGCTCCACGGGAAGATAGGTTTTTGATGATTTCACCCCATTCAGGCATCACCAAAAGGGTTAACACCCACCAAAAATAGGTCCAAATGTTGGAAAAATTGCACACGCTTAACGGTAAACCCTCTAAAGGCACCCCTGCACAAGTCATCTTGGGTCAAGCGACTCGTCGCTTCTCTCACGAAGGTCATTCCATCATCGATTCGTCACTTGAGGGGGTAGTCACACTTAGTCACCAATCAACAATCACACACCCAATTAAGGAAAACGACATGCATTCAAAGAATCATTGACAAAGACAATCACGCTCCTGCTTGGGGCAGTAAAAAGCAATAATCAAATCAATCAAACACTTGGCATTTCGTGAATCATGAACACAAGGTTCCCCCTGAGGATAAAACGCCCTTCACCTATTCATGACTGATCAATGTCTAAGTTCAAGTCACACCTCACCAAAATAGGTTAATACTTGAAATCAAATTCCTTAGCTTGTCAGAAGCAAGGATTCAATAATGCATGCCATTTCCATGCTTGAGGCATCAAAATTTGGTTAGGTTACCAAGGAACCCTAATCATTAGTGCTTTGGTTATCTATTTTTTCTCAGCACTGCGTCACCCGCAGCGCTTCCCAAAAAGGGGCATCTGTAGACACCAAAACAACACCAATCCGATTACGTGATCGTAAAACTGATCGCTTTGACAAACACAGCTCCCAGGGCAACCCTCAGAGGTCAAACAGTGGTCCTAACCACTTTCATAGCAATTTTGTAAGGTCAAAAGGGCAATTTGGCACATTTAAGCACTTTGCTCAGAATCTGTCTCACCCAAAGACGGATTCAAATCTGTCTCACCCAGAGACGAATTCAAAATTAGAATCTGTCTCACCCAGAGTTAGATTCTGAATTCGTAACTGGTAGGGACGAATTCTGAATCCGTCTCTGGGTGAGACAGATTCTAATTTTTAATTCGTCTCTGGGTGAGACAGATTTGAATCCGTCTCTAGGTGAGACAGATTCTGAGCAAAGTGCTTAAATGTGCCAAATTGCCCTTTTGACCTTACAAAATTGCTATGAAAGTGGTTAGGACCACTGTTTGACCTCTGAGGGCTGCCCTGGGGGCTGTGTTTGTCAAAGCGATCAGTGTTTGCAGTCACGTAATCGGATTGGTGCTGTTTTGGTGTCTATAATATCATCTTATCAATAAGAAGGTTTTGAAAAGTATTGGCAATATTCTAAATGAGTTCATATAGAAAGAATAAACTACTAATAAGCAAAGGTCTATTGTATATACCTAGATATATGTTCCCATGGATATTTCAAAACCTTTACCACAACACATTAATATTATATTTGAATCAATAGAAAATGATCAACAAGTGGAAAATTTTAAATATTGAATTTTAATGCTATAAATTCTATGATAGTAGATCCATGCCAAGAGATTTTAAAGTGAAAAAAACAGAGAAAGATATAAATTTTGGCACAAAATTTTGGGCACAAGAGAAACTTTAAGATAAAGCAAGAAGATTAGGCCATTATAAAAGTTAGACTAGATAAAGTATTTTCCACTCCCAAGAAAGTGGTAAAGAGATTCCCTAGGCATCATAGTATGGAGAAGGCCATCATGGATTACTCTAATCAACCTTTAGGAAAAACAAAGGATACAAGGGATGAGGAAGTACATTGCACAAGTTTAGATTCATGAGGAACTGAAGATGTAGAGGAATATTTGGAGGTCAAATATGGATACTAATATTAGATTTGGTTATACAATAAAGAGTAAAAAATGGTAACGTCATGGTGCAATAGATGGTTATAATTGGGAGGTTGTTTAACCATTGTTAAATTAGTTTTGGAAGCCATTCTAGTATTTTGGCACTCCATGGCTTATATTCCTATTAAAATAGTGGAAAATATAAGGAATAAATGCTTCTATTTTTTTTGGACAGGAAAAAGGGAGAAGGATTCAATGCCTTTGGTTAAATGGAGTAAGATAGCCAAACCTAAATCAATGGGAGGATGGGGGATTAAGAATATACATAACTTTGAGAAAGAATTAGCTGTCAAGAGTATTTGGAGATTAAAAATTGAGGTTATCAAGGAGAAACATTTATGTTCCATATTATTTGAAGAGTGTATTAGACTTCCTATAAGGCCAGTGACCAATGCAACTATCATTTGGAAAGTAGTAGTGAAGGATTTTCCAATGGTGGGCAATTTTTGGTTTGGAAAATTGGAAATGGGAAGAAAAAAAGGCTAGGAAAATATCCTAGCTAGGGAAGGGCAAGAATTACCAACTATCTCAAAATTTAATAGAACATCTAAATAGTCAAGGGATCAAAGTATTAGCATATGTAGCCTCTATGGATAGAATAAATTTATGGAATTAGGGGTGGATTTTAGTAGAATAATTACTTTTGGAAGGAAATAAATTTGAGCAATGGAACAAGTATACAAGGGATATAACAAGGGATTTTATATGACTAAGACAAGAAGAAGACTCTTTAGTATGATTAAAGAACCCAACTAGTGGATAATTTACAACTAACGAATGATATAAGGCAATGTTTAAATAGAATAATGAGGAAGTCCTTTGGAGGTGGAGAAGGATTTGGAAGGTGAAAAAACCCTTGAAAATTAGATTTTTTTCTTGGTTAGCTTTAGCTAATAAGGCATTAACATGGGATGTTCTACAAAAGAGGTCTTTGCAAAGTCCAAGTCAATGCAATTTGTGAAAAATAGAATAAGAAATGATAGATCACCTACTAGTTCAATGTGATTTTTTGAGAGAAGTGTGGAGGTATATTCTACCCATGACTAAGGGAAAGGTACAGTGACTAAAAAGGAATCTATTGGATAATATGCAATAATGGTTCAAAGACAAATATCTAAAGGAATACGAGTGCATTCCATTAATAATGACATGGGGTCTATGGTTGGCAAGAAATTTGATGTTGTTTAAGAGAAAGGAAATTCTACCTATACAAGTTGAAGATCAGATTAAATATACTTATGAATGCATAAAATAAGGCCCAAAATTAAAGGCTATAATAAAGGTTGGAAGTTTAATAGTGGATTATACAAATTCTTGGGCTCTTTTTGATTGAACTTGTTAAGACAATCTAGATAAATGTGAGGCAAGAGGAGTGTTATATCAAAATGAAAACCACAAATTCACTTTCAAAGAAGGTCTTGATGAAGGTAGCAATAATGTGGTAGAGTGGAAGGCTTTAATATTTTTGTTAAGAATGATAGTGGAATGAAGAATAACAAAACTTTAAGTACTTGGTGACTCAAAATTGGTGGTGGATTTGTCTTCAAGTTTAGTAGGGATGGAAAATTTGATACTTAGGCCTTATTATGATAATGTGAAATTACTATAAGCATCATTTACTGAGATATATTATAAACATATTCATAGAGAACTAAATGAGGAAGTAGACGGTCTATCAAAAGTTGCCTTGGATATTCCAGTTGGTACTTGGTTAAAGGAAGGAGTAGTGTATGGGACTATGATTCCACCATAGTCTATACCATTTTGATACTTTTTTCCTTTTGATAGAAGTTGTGGTTTAGGATACCTTTCATGTTTATTTTTTTGTCTTTGGATAATTAAGGTCATATCTAAAATATGACTAATAACTACAAGGTTGAAGTATCAAAATGACACTCTATAAGATGATTGAAGACTTGCAATAGGTTGTTATTATTGTAACATGTCTAATTTAGTAAGGCTTATATGAGTTGTAGATTTTTTTTTCAAACTCTAAAATGAAAGTTACATATATTTTTTGAGGAAAAAAATGAATATGTGGAGGCAAATTTTAAAGTAAAGGGGGTAAAGGTGATTATTTTTAGTACAAGTAAGTCATATCAGGTTTTCTCAAGTAGTATATACTCTCCTAATAAAATTATAAGTTTTGTAGAGATTATCCCTTGTAGTTTAAGGTTTAAAGAGTAGTACAATAAAGAAATGAGTATGGAGGATATCCATGAAAAATTAGCATTTTTAAGGTGACACAAGAAAGAAATTTATATGGATGATCATCCTTACCTAATAGATTTTTTAAATAAACATAAATAAGAAAGTATTTAAAATGTTAGTTCTCACACTTCATATTCTCTCAGAAAATATAAATTTTTAAATGATAGGTCTTATTGTGAATAGTCTCAAAAAATCAAAGAGGTTGATGAAGATGAAAATGTTGGTGTGAATGGAAAATTAATACAAATATCCTTAAACCATGAAAAAAGGAGAATATTAAATTCAATGGTATATTTATATGGGAAAACAAAAACAATATTGTAAGTGTCAACAATAATTTGGGCTAAACCCACAAATAAAAATAAAAAGTGGTGATGAAAATGATATCTTAGAATATTAGGGGTATGAATAAGACCCTAAAATAAGAATTTTCAAGGTATTAATATATTTTTATAATCATCAGTCTTTTAGTACAAGAAATGAATATAAGTAGTGAGGAATGTGAGGATGGATTAAAAAATATTTGGAAGATGGGGGATTATCTATTAGTTTGTAATACATGAGCTTTAGAAGTTATTGCAAAACTAGAAGATAACCACAAATGGGATGGAAATTGCTAGAAGAAAAAAGTAATTGGGTCCTTAATATTTTTTGAAAGAAAGAGGCAAATATCACAATTGGAGTTATAAAATTATATGCTTAAACTATAGTTACTCATAAAAAAATGTTGGAAGAACCTTAGTTTATTATTGTCAATTTTGGTGATGATTTATAATTATGATCTATGGATTCTTGGAGGACTTCAACATAGTTCCATCTCATTCAGAAAACAAGGGTGGTACTCATGGATGGTCTAAATAAATGCAATATTTTGCTTTATTTGTTAATTTTAATGGAATTTGAGATGTTATTCCTTCAAACCTTCAATAGAGATGGGATAATAAACACATTGGGATAACTTGTATAGCAAAAATATTGGATATATTTTTTGTTATATGATGCATGGTTGTAAATAGAGTATGCAATATCTTTAGACATTTTTTTGTAAGCAATATTAAATCATAAACCCATCATCTTAATATGTGATATACTCATAATGTTCATCCAAAGCAACCTCAATTTTAGATTATTTGGCTTCAAGAGCTAAATTTATTCTAGATGGTTATATTATGGTGGGATAAAACAAGATTTGAAGGATCATGTATGTACATGTTTATTCAAAACATAAACTATCTAAATGTTGGAACTCAAAATACTTTCTAGAAATATTATAAAATATACTTTCACCATAATCATATGTAAGAAAAGTAATAAGAGTGAAATAGAAGAGCATATGGAAAAAAATATAAAAATAGATAGATAACATGAATAGATAGAAGGAATAAGGGGTGCATACAAATAGGCCACCCCTTGATATTACATATTGTAAAATGATACATTGGTTTAGTCATTGAGGTTATTTATAATGATACAAAAACATCTAATTAAATGATAACCTGAAGCTGACATAAATGGACTTGAAGGTTGACCATAGATGTGTTTTAACCAATATTAATAAGATTTAATACATAAAAAAGTGTTTGTAGGCTTACAAAAATATGTCCATAGGCTTATATACAAGAATACTTATAGTCTTACATAGAAATATTCCTTTTAGATTATATATACAATACATGTAAGATTACATAGAGAATACCTAAATGATTACATATTGCTTTTTAAATATTACATCATGAGCACATGCACGTACTTCATCAATGTCGACCTTGGCCTAATAAGGTTAGATTATAAATATTTCAACATGCCCCATAATATGAAATTAGGATCTAAGGAGAAAAAAAAATAGTGATGGTACATCTCCCCCATAATAAATGTTTAAATGGGATAACTAAACCTACCATATTTGAACAGGCTAACCAAATATACTATCTTCTTTTGTCAAAGGTACATGAACTAGATCAACCTTTTTCTAAACATGAAGTCATGACTGCATATCCAAGATCGAAATGTTGACCTTTCCATGAGAAGAAATTAAAAATGTAATATGGTGACCACAATCTATCCTCCAATATCAAATGAAAGTTTTTGAATCATGAAGCAATATGTAGGTCTTTGAATAACAAACCCTAATGGCTAGAAAGGGCCCATAAGAACAAGGTATATCTTATGCTACCCATCTAAAACCTACTCATGTTATAGCCTAATATTAACAACTACCATATCAATGAGTTATTGGAGTTAGAGAAAACAACCACTATGAGAAGAGAGATAAATATAGGGAATTAGAATCTTTCAAATATATTATAGCTGACTAGCTACTACACCAATGAGCCTAGTTCAAGTTAGATGTTTGGTTCTCCTTGAAGACATCAAACCTTGAGTGTTCTCATAAAATAAATGAGATAAAATAATATTTGAAAATATATTTTTCATGAAAATTACTTTCAAACCTTACATGAACTAGATGCAAGCGAATTTTCCAATGGCCACACCAATTGACTATTGGAGTTAATATTACAAAAGATAAGAATTCCAACTAGGTCTATTTTACATAGAAAAGTCCCATAAAATAGCAACAAGACTTTAAATCAATGTCACCAAGCTATAAAGCTTGAAAATATATTCAATCTAGAAAAGGGGCTCAACGCACTTTCTTATGCAAAATTTATGGCCTTTGGTGTTGGAATTCACAATATTTTCTAGAAATAAACAAAAACAATCCATCCACTCAAATCATATACAAAAAGTATAAAGAGATGAAAGAAAAAAAACAAATATTAGGGGTGTCCATGAGCACAATAAATATTCACTATTATCTGTAGATAAAATTACACAACACTTTGATGATGAAATGAGAAGAGGGAAGGGGGTATTTATACCAATATAAAACCCCAACTACATAATAGATTTTAAACTAGGCTAACATAACAAGAGATCCTTAGGTTGATTACAAGTTATAAAGAGGGTTTAACCATAACAAGGTTAACTATGACTCATAGGGATTACATAATAAAATATTACAACTAATTAATACATTGTACTATGAAATGCACTTTAGGTCTATCTAAAACATAGCACAATGTCATCCTTGTTCACAAATCATATTTATACACTTTTAATTCTATTTATATGGGATGTAAAAATATCGCCAATATTTTATTATGTACATATTATTTTTCACGAATTAAATTTTTTATTTTTATTTTTATCCCTTGGTGAATCCATATGTTTTTATCTTAATTCATTTATTTTTTATTTAGATCCCAAAATAAGTGCCCACTCCCTTAAATGATAAATTAAATAACATGCATAATAAAATAAACAAATAAATAAAATTAACATTGGGCTACATAATTTTCCATTGACTTACTCTATTTATAGTCATGCAACCACTCATTTTAAATCCCTTCAAATAAGGAATTCAACACTTTAGATGACATGACAATTTAATGTTGTATGAACAAGTTATGATGAAAATGGCATATGAAGTTATATAAAAGACATGATTTAAGCATGAAATTAATTCACTAAATGTGAATCTTTGAGAAGTAAAGATATAATGGATAATGACTCTAGAAAATTTTATGGGGATTTTATATTTTTATCTTTTTCATGTCAAATTCCTCCATAGCTTGTCAAATTCACCATATAGTAATGTAAAATTCAACTATAAATTATATAGTGTGGAGTAGATGTTACCTTGACTTAGTTGGAATGAACCATGGTTATTTCACTTTGCTATTATGATATATATTATCTATAATGTAGATTCAATTATTTATTTGATTTAATTTCCAACTTGTGGTCAATATTGGTCTTCAATTTTTTTATGATAGAATCATAATGTCATGGTCATATTTTAGGCAGGCCCCAAAAAAATTACTATTCCCCAATTGCTATAGGAGATAAATTACTTCTAAAATTTTCTCTATCATATTTAAAAATAAATAAATAGCTTCCAAATATATATATATATATATATATATATATATATATATATATATATATATATATATATATATATATATATATATATATATATATTATTTGTAACTCCTTATATACATTACATAGCATATTTGTAGAAAAATAGCTTTCAACTATATATTCCTTAGTAAAAAATTGTATTTCAAATAAATAATAGAGTGATTTAGAGCCCCTATGCATAAATTTCATGTTTTCTTTCCTTGTTATGGTTATGCAAATGGATCTTCCAATAATCTAAGTTGTTCAAATGGGTATTTGAAATAATTTTCAAATGCCAAAATGATCACTTATATTTTGTGTAATGTCTTTGTAAAATTTTGAATATTTAAGTAGAGAAAAATGGTTTTCCTACAAGAGATGTAATGGTGCCCTCTTATCCTACTTTGATATCACTAATGGAATAGCCATGATACTAAAAAAATTGTATTAATCAATTAATTATATTTACACAATATAGTTTACAAATATTAACTTCAACAAATAGTTACTCTTACTCTTATATATTTTGCTTCTTGTTTTTTTTTACTCCTTTTTGTTTGTTGCTTTGCATAGCTAGGGAGTTGTTAGGGATGCTATTTACCTTATCTAGCATGGATATCTTTCTTCCACCACGGAACTATGTCTCTAGGACTTCTATATCCATTGTATCGTCCTCATCATCTTTATGTGTATCTTTTAATGAGCATTATTATTATTATTTTAATTTATTATTTTATTTTGTCTCTCCTATTTTGCATATTTGATTGTATTTATATAAGACCAAGCATAAAATAGTACAATATTATTAATGAAATAAATTTATATATGATTTGATAAAAAAAATTATACATATAATAAATGAAACTGATGTAAATTAATATAACAGATGGTTTTTTGCATGTACTTTTTATAAAGGTTATTATTATTTGGATTTCACATTTTTTAAAATATTTTTTGCAGTTATTTTGGGTGACAAGATGCACACATATGGAGGATAAGATATTTGAGAAGCCCCAAAAGTTTGATCCATCTCATTTTGATAGACTTATTCCCCCTTATAACTTCATACCATTTGGAGGAGGACCTCATATTTGTCCAGGTTACGAATTTGCAAAGATAGAAATTTTAATAACATTATACCATTTAGTATCCAAATACAAGTGGTCTATGATAAATCTTGATGAGAAAATAAGTTATGATCCTATGCCTGTCCCTGTCATGGGATTACCCATCAAAATTTATTCCAAAGAAAATTAATTATAAATGTGTTAATTTGAAGCTAGAAGTTAAGTTTGTAATTTGAGATTGGAATACTGATTGTAAAACTTGATGCTTCATAATGTCCCATGAATTTGATTGATTAGTTTCAACAAAAAATATTACAATTTTTAAATTTTTAAATTTTTGTATTTAATTAGATATTTTTATGTATAGGAGAGATGTTAAAGATAAGGTTATATAATATTGAATATAAATTCAATATTTTGATAACTATAACTTGCATGTTAGATAAAGTAACTTATTTAAATATAATATTTTATTTTTTTTGTTTTAAACCAAATTAATTAATTTATATGATAATGATAAATTGAAACAAATACTAAGACTATTATTTGAGGGATGCAAAATATAGTATTATCTATGAAGATGTATTTTTTTTTTTTTTTTAATTGTTATTCAATAGAAAGGATTCGTCATACACATGAATATGTACACACACTTACACACATTTCTCACATTAAAAAGTCTTGCATGCATAAAAAATAATGTAATTTTATTAGTTTTATAATTAATTAAGTGAATTAAAATCAATAATTATAATAATGTTTACTTGTATCAAGAAATAATAAGTATCAAATTTATTTTACATGCATTTCAAATTTTATATTATAACATTGATTGTAATTTTCTCAATTAATATTATGAATTTCATATAAACAACTTGAATTCTTAAGTTTGATATTAATCAGCTATTATGTTGGATACTAGAATAAAACATATGTTAAATAAAGGATTTACATGACTTGTTATGTAATTGCAATATTAATTTTATTTTTATTTTTAAAATAGTTTATTTTGATATAGCATTATAATTTATTATTTTTAATTAAAATTATTGAAATTTCTTTTACTTTTGCATAATTAATATTTTGCTTTTATTATAATAATATTTGTTAGAATATATGCAAAATAAATATAATATTTATAAACATACTTTTAAAAATTTTATTTCATACTTGCTATTATAATATGATTATTTTTTATTTAGTTAAATTCGTATTATAATTATTGAATTGATGTTATACTCATTGAATGTTTTCTTTTAAACTTATAAGCTATAAGCTCACTCAAATTGTTTAATTTAAACATAAGCACTACATAAGGAGAAGAGAGATAAACCATGTGTAGAAAGAAGTGAAACATTTAAATAAACCAACTATTAGAAGAGAACATTTCAACTATGTTCTAAACTTTATTTGTGTTTTATTTTAGGACATAAGCATGATATAAGAAAAAGAGAGATATAAATGATGTGTAAAAAGAGACTAAATGTTCAAATAACCTTACTATTAGAATGAAACATTTCAACTATGTTATACATCTTATAAGTGTTTGATTAAGCAAAATATAAATATAATTTTCAAAAATTAATCTAGTTTAATTAATATGAAAGGTACCCATACTTTTTTTATTGATTAAATGGGTTGTTAAAAGGTCCCCAAACCTTGAACAACAAGAAGAAGGACAACCCAGAAGAGAATCCTTCTCGAAGGTATACAAATAGAGAGGTGATCCTAGAACCATCCATAAGCAAAATAAGCAGAGAAAATAGAGGGACATAAGGAGATCATCTCCTAACAAAACTCAAAATCAACCAAAACTGTAGAACAAACTATCATAAAATAAAAAAAGGAGGAACCATGCTTTACTCATTAGCCTTTTGGCCATCGAGATCGTCCTGAAGATCCTTGAGCACCTTGGTAATGACAGGGGATCTCACATCCACTTTTTGTTGCTTCAACCAGTGAATAACCTTCCCAAACCTATCTTACACATATGAAACCGGAGCATTAGAAATACACTTGTCCAACAAGCATTGGGGGAAATATTCTACCCATATTTTCAAAGGTTCTATTTTTTGGACCAAATTGACCATGAAGTCAACAAGTTAGTTGGCTTCTCAGAAGATGACTTGCTGAATATTAACATTGGAAAATTCTTGAACATACAACCTTGCTTCCTCAATCATATTAGCTATACTCCATGGGGGGTGTTGCTATTCTTCAAGAGGTTGATGGTGTTGAGGGAGTCTCCTTAAATCACCAAATTTTGAATACCGAGGTCATGGGCTACTATGATCCCTTGTAACATTGCATGAGCTTTAGCCACACTATTGGAATGGACCCCAATGAATTCTCCATAAGCTAATTGAATCTTGGCATTCTCATCTCTGATAACCCCACCTATGTTGGCTCTTCATGGATTACCTTTTGAGGCTTCATAAAAATTTATCTTAGACCATCCAACCAGTGGTAGCTTTCAAACAGCCTTATCCCTATCCATGGGTGAAATTCTTTTGTACTGATCAATGATGATATTAAGCTTAGAAGAAATTTTAGACTCAAAGTCAGACCTAGGATGGTCTGATAAAGTGGTGATGTTGGTATTTTTAATAACAAATAAAAGAACTTTGGCTACAATGGCATTATGGTTTTTGGATAGGTCATTAAAGAGTCTGTTATTTCTTTCCAACCATAATTACCAAAGATAATGGGGAAGCACGAACAACCATGCAACATTGAGCCAATAAAATTGGAAAGGGTTGGGCCATTGGATGCAAAGATCTTAAATAGTATTAGGGCAAACCCAAGCAATGTGAAGCTTACTAAATAGAGAGGAACAAATAGATTGACAAAAGTATAGGAAGAAAATAGGTGATTCATCGACTCCTAATATAATTTGCAAAGAAGGAATCTTTTAGGGATGATAAGGCCACAAGAAATAAGATTTTTGGTGGTTTAGACTCTAGGCAAAACAAGTGAGCAATTTTAGGAATTAGCTTATTAAGCTAAATTTTGTTATAAGGGACCCACACATTAGATGGATCAACCTGATTAAAGTACGTAGATTTGATAGAAAACTCACAAGTATTAAGTTAACTACTAGAAAGGATGATCAGGAGGAAGGTTCCTAGGAAGAATATAATATTTAAGCATAGAAGGCATAACCTTGGAAGCCTCACTCTAATGAGGATGAACAAGGTTATCAGGAAGACCTGCCTAGCAAGGTTTATTACTATGGTCTCTAGTGATAAAATGAGAGACCAACCCCCCAAACAGATAATCAGTGAGAGGCTTAAGCTATCAGAGGGTAGGATCTTTGATTAAAGGTTGCTGAGAAATCCAAGAGTCTTCCCAAAAGTGGATGGAGGATCCATTACCAACACACCATCTGATGCCTTTCTTGATAATATGCCAGGTATGAATCGCTAGAAGGTAGATCCCTCTGGGAAAGCATTATCCTCAATAAAGGAACATTGCTGGAGATATTTACTTTTAATTATGTCAACCCATAATGTTTGAGCATTGAAAATAATTTTCCATCCTTGCTTGCTTATTAAGGCTAAATTCATCTTGTGAATTTTTGGAACTTGAGACCTCCTTGATTTTTATTTGAACACACCTTATCCCACATCATTAGTGGAAATCTGAACCTGTTCTCAATGCCATACCAGAGCAAAATTTCTAGATTTTTTCAATGCTATGGCATACAAACATGGGAGCCTTGAATATCATAAGGAAAAATACTGGGATACTCTAGAGGTAGGATTGGATCAAGGTAGCTTTAGCTGCTTGACTCAAGGGGACAACTTTTCATCTGGGTAACTTCTTCATTATTATCTAGATGACATTATTACACATGCTTTTAGATGATCTACCCTAAAAGAGAGGAAGGCCAAGGTAAGTTGTTGGGAGATTGGAGATGGAGCATTCAAGAATTTCAAAAATCTTAATCTGGCGATCTCTAGGAGTGTTGTTAAAAAATATGAGACTTTAGTGGAATTTGATCTTATAGCCAAATGCTTCCTTGAATATTTGAGAATGGATTTGATTTCATGAGCTTCTAGAATAGAAGACCAAGTGGCAAGGATAGTATCATCCACAAATTGTTGGTGGGACATGGGTGGTAAATTGGAAGAAGCCTTGATACTTGAAATAATACCTGACCTGCAAGCTACCATGAGGGATCTTCCTAGAGACACAACTAAAATGATGAACAGGAAGAGCGATAGTGGGTCTCCCTATTGAATACCTTTGTTGCTTTTGAAGTAATATGTAGAGGAACCATTGACAAGGATAGATAACCATGTAGACAAGATGCATGGTTCTTTTGAGGCTGACCCACTCATTATGGAACCCAAACTTCCTCAGAACTACAAAAAGAAAGTCCCACTTAACTCTATCAAAGGCTTTACTGATATCGAGCTTAAGAAAGAATCCTAGATTTTTACTTTTACTAAGTGGATAAGCTCAATAACTGTAATGATATTGTAAATTATAACTCTTCCCTTGATGAAAATTCCTTGGCAAGAATATATGATCTTATGCAAGATATCAGTTCTCCAGAATTCCAATGGGAGCCATGGAAGTTGCACCCATACTGGAACCTACAACATATGCTCCTCTGATGGGTTGAAACCCACATGCCAGGGTTTAAGAAAGAGTCCCACTAGGTTATATAAATAAGGACCCCCTTAAAATGCTTTGTTATGATCTGCAATACAAGAGAAAACCACCATAAAATAGCTATTCGTACTCAACATCACCTCCACATCACCTTAAGGATTCCAAGTCTTCCTGACCTAAGCCTCCACAAAGGGGAGAGAAATTTGGATGCCCAAAAATTTGCCAATAAGGGCATGTTTGGTTAGATACTCCACATATTATGCCATCAAGTCTAGTTGAACCACTAGAACTGGCCTGGATTCACATCGTTCCAAACATCCATTGTTATTTAACAAGCGGTTCCTAACATGCACTGGAAAATCTTGTTCCTTCCAACCATTTTTAGATAAAAAATATCATGAGCATGCACTCTGTATGTCAGACCCGATGCCATCACGACATTCCTCCAATTTTTAGACCTCCTCCGAAAGCTGCTGCCATCCCTACAGAGAAGTTTTTCTTTATCAAACCCTAGCAGAGTAGTTTTTCCTCATCAAAACCTAGCAGAGCCAAAAAAGGTATAAGTTATTGTTGTGGGGTAACTAGGATAATTCCTACCCCTACACCTTTGATGCATCAAGCTCCATCAAAGTATAAAATCCATGACTCATACTCAAGCTTCTTTTGTAAAAATTATTTTATCAGGAATGATTATGTGTAAAGGATGTTTTGATTCTCAAGGTGTTGCAACAAGCTAATCTACTATAACATGTCCTTTTAATGAATTTTGGTTAATGAATTCACTAAGTATGATGACACATTTAGCATTCCTCCCTAAAAGATATGTATTTGACAATAGGTATCATAAGAGATCTATCATTGCTATATCATATGTTTTTTTGTCTTAGCATATAATATCTTAATTTGAGTGAAGAAAAGACAACTACCAAACATAACATTTCCAATGGTGTGTAAAGAGTTTCATAGCTAATTAATGCTCTACTTATGTAGTAGATAGATCTTTATTGATGTTGATCAACATATTGAGATAGCATAGCTCCAAGGCCATGATTAGTAGTAGCTATGTAAAGTAGTAATGGTTGAGTTTTATTAGGTGGTATTAATATAAGCGGTGTCAAGAGATAAGTTTTCAAGGTTAAGCCTTTTGGCAAGGATTGACATTTATCTGCTAGTTGTGAAATAAAACTATGAATGGATTATAGCTTGCCTTAAAGACAATGAAATTTAGTCAAATTTGTTGAGGGTGGTATGTTATTGCTTCATTTTTAGTAGGATTCACCCAAATTCCATGATGAGATATGATAATCCTAATAATTTTCCTAATGTTAACCCAAAGATGATTTTTTTTGGGTTTCAACCAATCTTTATATTCTTGTAATATTTTAAAGATGCATCTTAGGTCTTGAATATGATTTTCTCTTTTTTGTGATCACCCTAGGAGATCAGTTACATAGTGTTCTATAATGTCATTATTAAGATAATTTTAGATATAAATCATAACTCTTTGATGTGTTTATCCAACATTCTTTAGGTCGAAAGGTATAACTTGGTAACAAAATTCACCCCAAGGGGTTGTGAAGGTCATTTTGGATTGATCTTCGGAAGTGATTTTTATTTGATTGTATCCTAAAAAGCCACCCATCATGGATAACATTTCAGAGCCTAGAGTGAAATCTACTATCATGTCTATATTTGATAGAGAAAATCATCCTTAGGAGAAGCTTTGTTTATATCTATAAAATTCATGCAAATTCATATGGATCCTTATTTCTTTGCAAGGACAATGTTTGAGATCCAATTCAAATAATCTATGGACTTAATGAAGGTAAAATTTTAGAGTTTTTAAATTTTTTTCTTGACTAGGAGGGTGACTTTGAGATGGATTTTTATTTATTTTTTTAATAGGTTTGAAATTTGGATGCACAACAAGATGATTCATGACTAACGATGGATCAATTCTAAAAATAAATATAATTCAATTTTTCTAAGAGGCTAGTGTATTTTATTTGTTTGTCTTGTGTCAAAACATTCCTTAGTTTTAGAGTTCAAGGATTTTCTTCAATGTCAATGTTGATGTCTATTGTTTCCTCAATGAAATTTTTTATTCATCCTAAAATTGGAGGGTGGTCAATAATATTAAGTATTTAATTTATTATGGATCCAATATCATTTGTGTTGATTCAAGTAGTTGTGCTAATTCTAAATTGAATATTTTCTTGATATTCTTCAATGTGATTTTGATCACAAGAATATTTGATTTCTTTTTATTGGTTTGATATGAGTTTTGGATGGGAAATTGTCAACATGTTGATGCTAGTAAATTTGTAATGGCTCATATTAGAAATACCTTATCTTATTTTTTTATTGATGTACCAGTGTGTTTATAATCTATGTATGATCCTATTTTATTCTATCAAGATGAGAGTTGATAGTTGTCCTTTATGCTTACTTGAGTTGGATTAAGCTATTTTTAAAACATGGTATTGTTGATGAATTTTGTGGTTATAGTACTAAGTAATCTCATGGATGGATTGGTATGGGAAAACCACCAAATTTTATAGAAGTGTAAAATAAGAAATTATGGACTTTTAATTGGTAACCCATAGGAGTAAAAAAATCATGTAGAAGCATTTGCATGTGTGTATGTGTGATTAAATGCATCATTGGACAAGGAGGTTGCTATAAAATTAAAAGAGCCCTTACCCCTATGCTTAGGGGTCCTTCATAGGTGGTTGATAACCTTGTAGTTATCATAATACCTTCTGCTTAAGGAATAGTAATATTTGTGCATATCCTTTCTTATTGTTGATTGCATGTTAGTTTACGTGAGGACAACTATTAGCAAGAGCCCTTGTATTACCTAGGCTTTTAATTTATTATTAATATCCATTAATACATGTGTTTTGAAGTATAGAACTTGATTAGTTAATTATTTGTCAAGGTAGTAATGATAATGTTAAGTATTATTAATACTTAAAAATATTAAATACTAATGTTAATATTTAAAAATAGTATTAATTAATTCAATACTATGAAGTGAATAAATTATGTAATTACTAATACCTTTTCTTTAAAAGTATTAGTAAATTAAAATTAACCTTATAAAGCTAATACTTTATAAAAGGGGCACTTTTAATAAATAAATATTATAAATAAATTTCATATTTTAATTATGTTGGAAAGTTAATATTTTTTTTGAAACATAGAAACAAGAGAGAGTTACCCGACTCTTGAGCTTCTTCTTCTTCATCATATTATTGATTTACTCTCCTCTCCAATCCCTATTTCATTCTTCACATGGAAGAATTTGGGTTTACTCATGAGAAGGAAATTTATTCTATTTTATTCTATCAAGGAATGTAATTGTTTTTATGCTTTGCTTTGATGGTTTCAGCATTTATTTTTGAAAATTTCAATTTTTGCTTGGATCCCTATTTGGATACCTAAATATAAGAGTAGAGGATTGTTTAGGGTTAAATTCCTTAAACAATTAAAATTTTGTAAACTTGGTCCAACTTCTAGTGATAATAGTTGTGCTTTGATTTATTTGTATTTTATATATAAACATGAAGAAATGAGTCCTTTCATGATGAGATATCACGTGTTATTTTGTGAAGATCAACATATTGAAAAGAGTTATGTTTAGGGTTATGTTTAGGGTTTTCTTTTATGCTTTCCTGGATGTAGATCTTTTAACAATGCTCATGGTAATAGAAACTTTCCAATTAAAATATAATTTTAAAGTAAGAGTACATTTCTACAATTTAATATATGATATATGGAAGGACATTACTGGCCTTAATTTTTTTTTTTTGTTTTATGTTTGTTTTTTCCAAATCAATCTTGGGGATGCTTTTCTAAGCTGATATTTTGAAAATCTTGTTGAACGATGGCCAACGGATTGGATAAATATGGATTGTAGTAGGGATGTTATATATTGCTAGTTTCCAAATTCCTAGACATACATGCTTTTATATATTGACATTTTATTTTGAGCCTTTTGACTTATAAATATTGATTTAATTATGGGTTTGTGTATTAATCAATATTAATTTATTAATATAGTTTTATTAAGTTTTTTTTTAATTAATAGGGTTGAAACTATTAATTAATATTAATAGAAGATTGAAGACTTTTGTCTTATTAATATTGATTTAATAATGGGTTTGTTTATTAATCAATATTAATTTATTAATATAGTTTTATTAAGTCATTTTTAATTAATAGGGTTGAAACTATTAATTAATATTAATAGTAGGTTGAAGACTTTTGTATGATTTTTCAATGAGTTTACATAGGTTTTTATAAGGGATCTTGGTCCCTCATACTGAGTGGGGTTTGAACCTTGGACCTCTCAAAGAGATACCAAATCCCTTACCACTACAATAATATTGCAACTCAAGACTTTTGTATTATTAATATTGATTAAATAATGGATTTTTTTATTAATCAATAATACATTAATAGTTTTATTAAGTCATTTTTAATTAATAGGGTTGAAACTATTAATTAATATTAATATAAGAACAATTTTTTTTGTCTTATTAATATTGATTAAATAAGGTGTATGTTTAATAATCACTAATTTTTCATTTTTTTATTTATATGGTGGAATCGGTAACCACCACGAATCTGAGCAAGATGTCCGAATTTTATGGCCGCCACAATATTCTACATTGTCCACCCCAGAAGCTGCCACACATATCTTCACGCAATCCACCCCTATAACCACCATGCTACAATAATTTTAAATCTTTTACGCCACTGAAAGCACCAGGAAAGGGATAAGCGTTCAACCCAACGAGGCCCAAGATTTGAACCTTGGACATCCACCCCGTTATGGGGTTTGGTCGAACCAATTGGTCTACACCTCGGACCTAAAAAGGAAAAATTAATAATCACTATTAATTATGAAAAATAAAAGAATTATAGTTGGGTGTATTAAATCAGCAATAAACCCATTTTATAAGGAAATTGTAAGAATTAGTAATGAAATATTATATTAAAAAATAATTCTATATTTAAGAAATAAGGAAATTAATATTTACTCTTGAAGGTTGAGTAGTAGATTTATCCAAGGGGATAGATGTGGCTTGTATAACAAAAGAGCCATAATTGAGTGAGAGAAGTATGGGATTCTCTCATTTATGACTAATAAGCATTGGGAGAATGTTTTGAAGTCTATTTTGAAACTAAGATATTAAATTCTTGTTGAATGTTTTTACTTGCATAATGCATGTTAGGCTTGCATATACATTCAAAGAGTTGTCTTGATCCCTATATTTATGTTCAAAGGCTCGATGGAGAAGACCTATCAAGTAGAAGATTTTGAAAAAGAAGATGAGACTAATGATCATTATGTATTAATGTATTGAAATATTGTATTTGGAAATGAGAAATACTTTAAAGGTTTCATGTGTAGAAGTTATGCTATGCAATGATTATGATGAAGGAATGGATATCCTTGTAAATATTCTTGATGTATTATCATAAAATATATTGAAAAGATGAAAGGTGAGTTATTGTCTTCTTTCTATGTTAAGTTCCTTTGGAAGAGAATTATCGACGACAGGAGATAAATTGTATTTATTAAAGAAGATTGAAAGCACGAGATTCCGGAAGAAAAACACACTGAGATGCAATAAAAACAGAACTAGCTAGATGCATGAAATAACACGGATGTAATCACATCAAAAAGTAGGAGCACAGCCCTTTTTATTCATGTGGTTCCAACTCGGTTACAATAGCATGATTTCCATTACAAAAAGTGCACAGTGATCTTCTTCCGCATGCCCACATTTGAAACGGGTGGGCCAGTGTTGCCACCGCTTGTGCCTGATGAATCCTTGTTTCTTGCTGCTTCTTCTGTGATCAAAGAAACAATGAAAAGAGTTTAGTAGCACCTGTGACGTATGATAAGCACATGATAGCAAAATAAAATAAAAAGCAGCGTATAATGCGACATGTGATAAATATGTGATAATGTCGTAGATCTTATATTCAAGCAATGATGAGATCTGAATGTGCTTTTATAAAAGTGGCACAGAGGGCCACTGTCATAGAACAATCGGTCAAACTGCATTCGAATGTGACGTCTCTACCTGCAAGTTAACGTGATATCGAAAAGCCACGAGAGCATAATAATATTCGATATATATGTTAAACATACAATGCAAAACGAACCCTAATGCAAGATAAAAATGCAAGAACAAAATATATTAAAGCGGAACCAACAAAAGGTATGGGGTGCCCAAGCGGGCCGCCCCGTTAAAACTTGATTTCAGCGCCAATCCACTAAGGAAGGGCCCAAAATATTTCAGGTTGAATTGTCGTCGAATTGATGGAATGTTGTGGTCAAATGTCGGGTTTGCAGTTTGGCAGCACTTCGTTGCTTGGAAATGTCTACCTGCCTCTCTTTAGGTGGGAAAATCCACTGTTTTATAGACCCACGGGGTCTCTTTGAAAATGGTATGTAGTGACGCCACATGGCGGCCATGCCTTCCCAGGAGGTAGGAAAGTCCTCCGTGACTTGGGCTGCCATGACTGCCTCTGTGACAGTCTTGCAACGACCAACCTACCCACCTACGCGCGCATGCAAGGCAGAAGCCATAAATGACTATCTCTGGATGTCACTTGTCTAATGGTCACTTTGAACTGCTTTAATGTTTGCTTTAGTTGGTTTAATTTCTACCTTTGATTGGTCGACGCTTTGATGTTTGCCTCTGACTGGTTGAAGTTCTGCCTTGGCACAAATGTCGAAGTGTCACGATATCGCGACGTCGCGATATCGTGACACTTCGGTCGGGGCTCTGTTTTGGGCCCGAAGTGTCGCGATATCGCGACACTTCGGCAGGGTCTTGGTCTTGGGCCTGAAGTGTCGTGATATCGTGACACTTCGGCCGGCCCTTGGTTTTGGGCCCGAAGTGTCGCGATATTGGTCTTGGGCCCGAAGTGTCGCGATATCGTGACACTTCGATCGGGCCTTGGTTTTGGGCCCAAAGTGTCGCGATATCGTGACACTTCGGCCGGGCCTTGGTTTTGGGCCCGAAGTGTCGTGATATCGCGACACTTCGGCCGGCCCTTGGTTTTGGGCCCGAAGTGTCGCGATATCGTGACACTTCGGCCGGGGCTTGGCTTTGGGGCCGAAGTGTCGCGATATCGCGACACTTCGGCCAGGTCTTGGCTTTGGGGCCGAAGTGTCGCGATATCGTGACACTTCGGCCAGGTCTTGGCTTTGGGGCCGAAGTGTCGCGATATCGTGACACTTCGGCCGAGGTATGTTTTGGGGCCGAAGTGTCGCGATATCGCGACACTTCGGCCGAGGCTTGTTTTTGGTAAAGGCTTATTATTGCTTAAGGCTTTCAGGCTTTGTTCTTGCTTAAGGCTTTAAGGATTTGTTCTTGCTTAAGTTTTGCTTAAGGCTTTAAGGCTTTGTTCTTGCTTAAGTTTTGCTTAAGGCTTTAAGGCTTGTTAAAATGACCAACTTTGCTTTGCTCACTTTTTGACCTTCTAAACTGCTGTGTGAGTGGCTAGGACCACTGTTTGACCTCTGAGGGCTGCCCTAAAAGTTGTGTATGTCAATGCGATCAGTGTTTGTAGTCACTTAATCGGATTGGTGCTATTTTGGTGTCTATAGATGCCCCTTTTTGGGAAGCGCTACGGGTGACGCAGTGCTGAGCAAAAATAGATGACCAAAGCACTAATGATTAGGGTTTCTTGGTAACCTAACCAACTTTTGATGCCCCAAGTATGGAAAGGGCATGCATTCTTGAATCCTTGCTTCTGACGAGCTAAGGAATTTGATTTCAAGTGTTAACCTATTTTGGTGAGGTGTGACTTGAGCTTGGACATTGATCGGTCATGATTAGGCAAAGGGCGCAACCTTTTGTCCACAGGGGAACCTTGTGTTCATGCTTCGGGAATGCCAAGTGTTTGATCAATTTAATGATTGCTTGTTTACTGCCCCAAGCAGGAGCGTGATTGTCTTTGTCAATGATTCTTTGAATGCATGTCATTGCCTTGATTGGGTGTGTGCTTGTTGATTGGTGACTAAGTGTGACTACCCCCTCAAGCGACGAATCGATGAGGGAATGACCTTCGTGAGAAAAGCGACGAGTCGCTTGACCCAAGATGACTTAGGTTAGGGTGCCTTTAGATGTTTTACCATTTAAGCACGTGCAATTTCTCGACATTTGGACCTATTTTTGGTGGGTGTTAACCCTTTTGGTGATGCCATAATGGGGTGAAATCATCAAAAACCCGTCTTCCCGTGGAGCGGTCCGGCTATGGTAGCCTTCTTGGGGAAGTGGGAGAGTGACAATTTGAGCCCCGACATCGATTTTCTTATGCCAAGAGGTTAAGTGCAAGAGCACTTGTGTCCGGCAATGCTTATTGCTATGGTTTTTGTGTTGCATTTTTGTGATGTTTTTGTTGTTTTGATTTTCTTTCTTTGTGTATATGTCATGATATTATGGTATGCATAATGATTGATGTTGATGGATGCATGCTACTTTATATTGATGGATGCATATGGTATGATAAATGCGATTGTTGTATGTTGATTTATTTTGATGGATGCATATGTTGTGATGAATGCAAATGTATGTGATATGCAGAAATGAAATGGATGGATGGACTTTGTGGTGTTTGGCTATGGCACCATAGACTGTTTAGAACTCTATTATTTTGTCTTTTAGGCGATTGCTGTGATGCATGACTTTGTATGTATACATGTGGTTTTTCTTTTTTTGTATTTTCTGATGGTATTGTAAGGATGAAAAGTAGCGCAGTTGGTTTAGAAATGTAGCTAAGGTTTTCTGAGACTCAGACGGTTTTAACTTACTAGCCATGACTGTACTTTATCTTACAAGACTTTTGAACAAGGTATGAATCGGACTTGTTTTTGACCAAGTTATTTCACATCCCTGTGTGTGCAATTGAGTTCATTTATGTGGTATTTGTCGGGATACCGCCAGTGCCGATGGGCTTTCAACCGAACCTGTACTGAGGATCACCTAATTAGCTCCACTAACTCCTTTGTTGTATTTAGTTAGATTAATCTACGGTGTTATCCAGGATACCATAAGCTAGCTCATCCTTATGCAAACATTGGTCTGCACACACGCAAAGCGAATGTGACAGACATATCGTCATGCGGGTAGGATACCACCATTGCCAGATAGGCTATCAACCAAACCTGTAATGAGGATCACCTAGATGGTTTTTCGAATGCTGAGAATTCCGGGGATTCAAGTTCGGGATGTTTGTTGGCTGAATGATTTAGAGAGTTGCTCGTCTATATAGTGATGAAAATCACTGTTTATTTTCTATTAATTCTTTTTGAGCAAGGATTTTGAATAGTGGTGATAACCACTGTTATTTGATTTTGTGTTTTGAGTATTGTGAATTTGAGCTTGTGAATGGCTTTGATCCTTGTGGCCTTGGGGATGACTACCCATCCTGGTTAGGGGCGGATAGTACGAATCCTTACGACGTTGGGGACCAAGGGGATGATGGAGGTTATGGAGTAAGGGCATTGATCTGTTAGGCCTTGGGGATGACTACCCATCCTGGTTAGGGGCGGATAGTACGAATCCTTACAACTTGGAGACCAAAGGTGAATGGAAAGTGTTAGGATGATGATTTGTTGGAATTTTGTTTGTGAATGGTGTTGATCCTTTTAGGTTTTGGGGATGACTACCCATCCTTGGCAGGGACGTGTAGTACAAATCCTTACAACTTTGGGAACCAACTATGATTGGGATTTGGTAGTGGTGAAAACCACTGTATATGGAGGTGAATGGATAGGAAAGAGCTTGTCCTTTTGTGAATTCTCAGCATTCTGGAACCATTCGCATGGGGGGATGAGCAAGATAACCGTTTCACTTATGGTGACCTGGATTACTATGCAGGTTTCATCTTTCGTTCACACAACTTGGGAATTTTTTTATGTGTTTTAATTTGTGTTGGGATGTTACGTAACAAGGTGTATTTCAAGTGTAACTCTACCTTCATAAAATCTGTCTGACTTGATACATTACATGGCTAAAGAGCAAAATGATGACTGAATCACGAAAAACTCTTGATACATTAAAAGACCACCGACTCTAGTGTGGTAAAAGCAATGCATGGTGTTTTTGTTGTTTTTGTAAAATGGAACAAGTGTGGAACAAGATGGACTAGCAGAGCAATTACAGCCTATGGTGCCTTTGACCTATACGACCACAAATATGCAATGTATGGATGCAATGCTTTAATGCAGCTATGTATTTTTGTATTTTTGATGGATTGATTTTTGTGAATATGAAGATGAAGTGCGAGAAGAACTCTCTATTGATGAATTTGAGTATGCCTAGAAATGAGATGCAAATTTTTGTTGTTTTTTGATGATTTTTGTTGTTTTTGAATTTTCTTGATTTTTGACCAAGCGATTGTGGAAATCCTTGGAGCATTTTGGGATTGACCAAGCGATTGCAAGAATCCTTGGAGCTTTTTGGGATTGACCAAGCGATTGCAAGAATCCTTGGAGCCTTTTGGGATTGACCAAGCGATTGCAAGAATCCTTGGAGCATTTTGGGATTGACCAAGCGATTGCAATAATCCTTGGAGCATTTTTGGGATTTGACCAAGCGATTTACAATCCTTGGAGCATTTTGGGGTGACCAAGTGATTGCAATAATCCTTGGAGCATTTTGGGATTGACCAAGCGATTGCGATAATCCTTGGAGCATTTTGGGATTGACCAAGCGATTGCGAGAATCCTTGGAGCCTTTTGGATTGACCAAGCGATTGCAAGAATCCTTGGAGCATTTGGGTTTGACCAAGTGATTGTGATAATCCTTGGAGCTTTTTGGTTTGGATTATGGCTCTTCAAGGGATAGAGGTACCCCCAGCTTGATGGTCTTTGCACTCCGGATCTGGCTCTGGAGGTATGGGCACGAATGGATCGGCCCTATGCACGGATAGGAGGACAGGGTCTACCCCCGGCACTGATGTTGCTATGGGATCTCTGGGCGGAAGTTGATCTTTGTGTGCCCAAAGTGTCGGATGTAATGCTTGGTCCCACTGTGGTGGGTTAACGCGCCACTCATGCCCTAGTATTATGTTTATCTATTGACATGCTTCATCGATATTTATGGGATGTCGATGCTATCGCATGTGATTGTTGTGGGCTATCTCTGTTTCATCCTCACCTTCGACCAGTGAGTACAGCTCATCAGAATCTAGAGATTCTGAGACATGGAGGACTGCATCATCAGGTAGCCCTATGGTTAAAGGTTGATCCTCTTTGAAAAGAGCCTCATGTAAGTTGGGCCTTGGGAGCTCCAAAATCTTGGTCTCTACCGACTCTAAGTGCTCTAGCACTTTGCATGTATCGAGAGATTTGAGCTCCTCCTCTTTGATTGGTTCTTGTTGAGGAACTTGGGGCCTATGGAGGGGTAGCTGGATAGCACCCCCCATGCCTTGGTGGGGCTTTTCATCCCACTCTTCTTCTTGCTCTGATTCCTTAGAGGCTTCTTGATGAATTTCTAAGGGTGGCCCATAAACCTAAGTGGGTTCCTGAGGAAGGCACTCATTATTGGTTATAGGAGTGGCCTCCCGCTCATGTCTAGGAGGCGTCGGGGGTGGTGCTTCAGGGATCGGGAGAGTAGCCTCCCGCTCCCGTCTAGGAGGTGTTGGGGGTAGCGTTTGATGAGGTCGCGATGACCTGTCTTGCCCCCATGGGTTGTGCCCCTCACAATGTTTTGTCTTATGTGTGTGAGGGGTTGGAGTCCTCTCCTGCATAGTGTGTTGGAACAACTCATCCTTCTGGTGTTGAAGGTGCTCTTTATTTAGAAGATACCATTGCTCTAACTGTTGTCGTTCTAGCTCAAGTTGCATGAGTTGCATCCGATGTGCGAAATGCTTGACAGATTCTAAGATAGTTGGTCTCACCACTTCATGTCTAGAAGGCCTAGATGCCTCTCCTAGATATCTATCTCGGTCGTAGTGATCCAAGATATCTATAGGCCGCATCCCTCTGTTGGGGGTAGCAGCATTTATCCGAGGCTTTGGCCTTAGTAGGTGATCCTGATATCTAGCATTTGCGGAGGCGTCTTGCTCCCGCACTGTATATTGCTCTCGAGGAAGGTAGGGGTCTTCCTCATACCCCCTTTCATAAGTGAAAGAGGGACGGGTGGCATTTGCTTGCCCTACTTGAAGAGCCTTGTGCTCTGGAGGAACCTTGCTCTCTAGATTTGTCCTTGTAGTCCTGACAACTAGAGGGGGTGAAGGAGGGATAGTGTAATCATGTGGTTCCTCCCGTTGAACCCTATGTTGACCTAGCGCTTCATCGCACGGTGACCGCTCATAGCGAGCATCTAAGGGAGCTCTCCTATGACTGTACCCTTCATGGAAGGGTGTGTGCTGAGTGCTATGCTGAATAGGAGTGCTCCTCGAAGAGGTGCCCCTATAGTCCCGTTTCGTCGGGGCACGGAGGGGACTACCTTGTGTGTCAGGCCGCCAAGGTGGTATGACCAAATCCTTGGGGCTAAAGCGAAGGCGACTAGCGCCCTCTCTTTGTGCACCTTCCGTAGCGTCCGCCCTTGATTGGGCTTGGCTACGGGTGTGCACCATTGTGGTGCTTCTCTACTAGCTAAGCAGATTTTATCTCATTTATGATGATTTGTCTTTTTGTTTACACTAAGCAGAAATGAACACACACATACACAAAACCGTGATTATCTCTTTTAAGGATTAATAGTGTGTCCTAAACTGGTTTAGTGCATTTTGATGTTTTGTTTTGTTTTTGCAATTTTTGAAGAACGTTTAAATGCATAATGTTGGCTCATATGACTCCCATAAATGGTCGCCCCTTCAATATACCAGCCGGACCGATATACCAACCTCTCTATATACCCGCCCTTACGAGAGGGAAACTATAGGTACGTGAGAGCAGATGGTACGTGGAACATAGGCGGTACGAAAGGGGGATTGTCCTGTTAATGGCACCTACCATAGAAGACTTATCCTCGCGTGCATGGGAATCACCCCAACAACACTCGGTCAGCTTTCATCAGGATTTACGCCTAACAACAGTGACAATCGGGGAAATGGATGCAAAGCTAAGCCAAGGTGGTGATGAACCCACCGTTGGTCTTGCTCAAGGGCTAGGGTTTTACGACCAGCTCCTTGGTTTAATTTAACCACGTGAAGTGTGTGGGGTTCATTTTATTTAAAAAATGAAACAAGCATAAACAACTTTCCCTAGGCAAGTAAAAGTTGACAAAAAAAGTAGAAACAGAAAATAATAATTAAAAAAAAATGACCGGTAAATAATAATTTTACCTGCTTTTTTTTTTACCTTCGGCTCTGAAATTTTTTAATTTTTGACAAAAAATTACAGTACAGTAATTGTCGCAGGAAAAGCCGAATTACAGTCTGCTTTTTAAAAGGGTACCTGTCAAGCACAGAACAAAAAAAAATCTGATCAGTTTCTTGATCTTAAAACCAGGGAACGGTCCCACCGTGATCGCCACTGAAAGCATGAGATTCCGGAAGAAAAACACACTGAGATGCAATAAAAACAGAACTAGCTAGATGCATGAAATAACACGGATGTAATCACATCAAAAAGTAGGAGCACAGCCCTTTTTATTCATGTGGTTCCAACTCGTTTTACAATTTTAGCATGATTTCCATTACAAAAAGTGCACAGTGATCTTTCGCATGCCCACATTTGAAACGGGCGGGCTAATGTTGCCGCCGCTTGTGCCTGATGAATCCTTGTTTCTTGCTGTTTCTCCTATGATCAAAGAAACATAAAAAATGTTAGTAGCACCTGTGACGTATGATAAGCACATGATAGCAGAATAAAATAAAAAGCAGCGTATAATGCGACGTGTGATAAATATGTGATAATGTCACAGATCTTATATTCAAGCAATGATGAGATCTGAATGTGCTTTTATAAAAGTGGCGCAGAGGGCCACTGTCATAGAACAATCGGTCAAACTGCATTCAAATGTGACGTCTCTACCTGCAAGTTAACGTGATATCAAAAAGCCACGAGAGCATAATAATATTCGATATATATGTTAAACATACAATGCAGAATGAACCCTAATGCAAGATAAAAATGCAAGAACAAAATATATTAAAGCGAAACTAGCAAAAAGGTATGGGGTGCCCAAGCGGGCTGCCCCGTTAAAACTTGATTTCAGCGCCAATCCACTAAGGAAGGGCCCAAAATCTTTCAGGTTGAATTGTCGTCGAATGGATGGAATGCTGTGGTCGAATGTCAGGTTTGCAGTTTGGCAGCACTTCGTTGCTTGGAAATGTCTACCTGCCTCCGTTTGGGTGGGAAAATCCATCATTTTATAGACCCACGGGGTCTCTTTGAAAATGGTATGCAGTGACGCCACGTGGCGGCCATGCCTTCCCGAGAGGTAGGAAAGTCCTTCGTGACTTGGGCTGCCATGACTACCCTCTGTGACAGTCTTGCAACGGCCAACCTACCCACCTACGCGCGCATGCAAGGCAAAAGCCATTAATGACTGTCTCTGGCTGCCACTTGTCTAACGGTCACTTTGAACTGCTTTAATGTTTGCTTTAGTTGGTTTAATGTCTGCCTTTGATTGGTCGACGCCTTGATGTTTGCCTCTGACTGGTTGAAGTTCTACCTTGGTGCAAATGCCGAAGTGTCACGATATCGCGACGTCGCGATATCGCGACACTTCGATCGGGGCTCTGTTTTGGGCCCGAAGTGTCGCGATATCGCGACACTTCGACCGGGTCTTGGTTTTGGGCCCGAAGTGTCGCGATATCGCGACACTTCGATCGGCCCTTGGTTTTGGGCCCGAAGTGTCGTGATATCGCGACACTTCGGCCGGCCCTTGGTTTTGGGCCCGAAGTGTCGCGATATCGCGACACTTCGGCCGACCCTTGGTTTTGGGCCCGAAGTGTCATGATATCGCGACACTTCGACCGGCCCTTGGTTTTGGGCTCGAAGTGTCGCGATATCGCGACACTTCGGCCGGGCTTGGCTTTGGGGCCGAAGTGTCACGATATCATGACACTTCGGCCAGGTCTTGGCTTTGGGGCCGAAGTGTCGTGATATCGCGACACTTCGGCCGAGGTATGTTTTTGGGGCCGAAGTGTCGCGATATCGCGACACTTCGGCCGGAGCTTGTTTTTGGTAAAGGCTTATTCTTGCTTAAGGCTTTCAGGCTTTGTTCTTGCTTAAGGCTTTAAGGCTTTGTTCTTGCTTAAGTTTTGCTTAAGGCTTTAAGGCTTTGTTAAAACGACCATCTTTGCTTTGCTCACTTTTCGACCTTCTAAACTGCTGTGTGAGTGGCTAGGACCACTGTTTGACCTCTGAGGGCTGCCCTGAAAGCTGTGTATGTCAATGCGATCAGTGTTTGTAGTCACTTAATCGGATTGGTGTTATTTTGGTGTCGACAAAGATGATGAAATAATAGGAGAAATTAGTTATGATCTCTAGATGATATTTTACTTCATTTCATGTAAATAAAGGAAATGCCTATTTCTAGTGTTATGTTGGAATGAAGTACCTAAATTCTCTAGTCTTTATCAATATGATATGTTGATGTTAGTATTGAATTTTGGTATGATTTATTATAGCACTCTATTTTTGTGAGTTAGAAAAAAATATTTGAATAGTACCCTTGGGTTAAATGGTGGGGTTATTATGGGTATGATTGTTAGCACCATATTAGTAATCCCTAGAGTTGAGTTGCACCTAATCCTAGTTGATTTTGTGGGTAGAAAAATCAACTAGGTAAATTTTGGTGAAAGTGTTTGATAAACCCTAGTGGTGAGTCTTGGATGGACCTAGTGGTGAGGCTTGGATGATCCTAGTGGTGAGGCTTGGGTGATCCTAGTGGTGAGGCTTGGGAATGGTAATTAATTCTAACTAAAGAAGTATAGTGGTGGAACCTTGGAAGAAGGCAAGTGTGACCATGATCATTATTAGGTGAATGATGATGATATTAGTCAGTTTTCATGGATAGATGGAAAATAAATAATTACTAAGGCATGATTCCAGAGTAATCCTCCATAGATACTAGTATGTAGGGTTAGGAAATAGGTGTCATATTTAAGCGATATGGGTCTTAAATGGTAATCCCAATGTCATGGTCAAATTATTTCATATTGGGAAGTGTAAGAAAATAGGGAAACCACTGATGGCATATTTTCTAATGGTGAGGTTAGAAGAAGTGAAACCCAAGACTTATGAGAAGTTGGATACACATATTCACTTGAGTGTTGACTATAGTGACAATGAACTTGAGATGGTTATACCTTAAATTTATGAATTATTGGGTCTTGTTAATGAGTTAATCTTGTAGAAAAAGAAAAAAAATTTAGCTCTATCCCTAGGATCAAGAAAGAGGGTCGTTACAAAATCATAAGGTTTTATGAGGTGTTATATTGATAAGATACCATAGTTCCTTCTCCTCTTCATTAGCCCATAGGGAGCCATGCAAATATTTGGTACAATTATCTTCATCATCTTCTTCTTGTAAAGTTGGTTGATTTTTATTAGGGATATATCTTATCCCACAATATCCTAGTCAAGGTTTGGATTCTAAAGGTTATTTAATACCTTTTTCAAATTAGCCTAGACCCTTTTCTTGATATCCCATGTTGACTAGCATTTACTTAGATACAAAAAATACAGGTGACATATAACATGATGCATATTTTCATTCACTAGGCATTTACCAAAATGAATTTATCTCATCAAAAGTGGTTCCACCATAGATAAAGGCATGTGTTTATATTCAAAATTTTAATTTTTTTCTATTTTTTAGGCCCATGATAATAAGGGGAAGGTAAAGGATAAAAAAATCTACAAAGGGGTCTTTTTTTTGATGAATTAAGTTAATTTGTTATTTTGAAGAAGATTGAGGATCATATCATAAGTAAATCAAAGATTCCTCTATAATATATTTTCCCTTGCTTGATTTAGAAGGAGTTGATGGTAATGTTGATTGAATTTAGGGACATACATTAAATTCTTTTTGTTGAATATCTAACAAGTTACATAAGGCAAAAGGTTTTGGATCTCCAAGAATATGGATAATATTTTCTTGATATTCATATTTAAAAAATTGGTGTAGGGTAGATGGTATTACCTTCATAGCATGTATCCAAGATCTAACAAGCAACATGTTATATGTTATTGTTGTGGCTAATCCACAACACACCCCAAAATTGGGGGCCCACCTTTTTGCATGCTTTCAAAGAAGAAAACAGTGACCCAGATGCTAAGAAAATCAAAGAAAAAGGCAAAATTTCACAAAGGAGAAAAGTTGTCGCGATATCGCGACATGTTGCTCCGTCATGGCCGAAAATGAAAAGTTGTCGCGATATCGCGACATGTTGCTCCGTCGCGGAAAATGAAAAGTTGTCGCGATATCGCGACATGTTGCTTCGTCGCAAAAATAAAATTGTCGTGATATCGCGACATGTCACAAAATCGTGGTCAAACCAGTCAAACAGGGCAAGCCACTAAAGTTGTCGCGATATCGCGACATGTCACGATTTCGCTAAGAAAAGCCACGGTTGTACGAAATGAAAAAGTGTCACGATTTCGCGACATAAAGTATGGACAGCCTAAAACAAAAAGTGTCACGATTTCCTGACAGCAAACTCCGA
This sequence comes from Wollemia nobilis, assembly GCA_028583015.1. Taxonomy (NCBI): domain Eukaryota; kingdom Viridiplantae; phylum Streptophyta; class Pinopsida; order Araucariales; family Araucariaceae; genus Wollemia; species Wollemia nobilis. The sequence continues at coordinate 11,684,219 of JAQPPZ010014470.1, forward strand.
TATCAAAAGAAAAGTGCATGATTTCCGACAGTTGAGAAATCAAATAGAAAAGCGTCCTGATTTCCGAAGGTTGTAGCAAGGTACGAATGAAAAACGTCACGATTTCACGATAGGTTGCGACCGAAGGCATACCAAGTGAAAAACGTCACGATTTCATGAAAGTTGCGGTCGAAGGCGTACCAAGTGAAAAACATCACGATTTCGTGACAGGTTGTGGCCAAAAGCGTACCAAGTGAAAAAGCGTCATGATTTCATGATAGAAAGCCGCAAGATAGCTCCGAATGAAAAAGCGTCATGATTTCACGATAGGAAGCAGCCGAGGCGTACGGAGATGAAAAACGTCATGATTTCATGACAAGAAGCAGCCTCACAGCTCAAAATAGAAAAACGTCATGATTTCGTGACAGGTTGCATTGGCAAGGCTGCTGGCAGGAAAATGTCATGATATCGTGACATGTCGTGTTTTCACGATGAAAGCAAAGGAGCAAAGCTGCATGCATAAAAATGTCATGATTTACATGGGGCCATTACAGAACATGCAGAAAAGCGCTGAACACGTGGCACAAAGGCATGAGGGTCATGATAACGCTTCAGATCGACAGTTATAGTTAGCAGAGAAGACCAAACGTTTTAGGCTCGAGCAAAAGGTCAAAACACCAAAGAAGCGGGAAAATGAAACGAAGCGATATGGGAAATGAAACGAAGCGTCACAGAGCGAAACCGAGAGCCGCAACAGAAAGTTTAAAAGCAGAAGTGAATGTAGATACAAGGGCTAGAAATTGTAAGAAGAAAAGCATTATTTTTTTGAATAAAAAGGAGTTTATTTGGCAAGAGTAACTTTTGTGTGTGAAACCAAAAGGAGATTGAAGGCTAAGACTATTGTTATCTCTGTAGATCTTTCCCTTGCATTATTCTTTCTTGTATCTATTCGTTTACACCATAATGTGGGTTACGATAGGTGAATGATAGAATGTTGCAATTATTTATTTCCTTAGAGTCTTGCATCTGATCTGATTCGACTGTGTTTTATTGTAGGTCTGTTAGGTCGAGTTGTTTTAGAGTTTCATCTCATAACTTGGGGTTTTGCAGGGAGGAGATTGCTAACCAAATTAACGTCCTGTTTCAGTTTTTCTAGCTGATTCTCATAAAGAATCTTTCTGTTTTAGTTTTTGATATTATATTTTTTAATCTTACTCGAAAATCTGCATGTTGGATTCTGGTACATTCCAGAATACTTTGCTAATTTTACTAACACCAAAAGCTAACATAGAAGTAGCAGAACAAGTGTTAAATAAAAGATAAAATTAACTATTAAAATGAACCTCATGTTAAAGACACGGAGCTTAAAATGAAGTGGTATATACCACGCATTTTCTCATTTGAAATCTTTTTAAGTCAAAAGATAAAAGAGGTCACTAGCTTATTTTAGGGTAGATTTCATTATTCTCAAGAACATTAAGAAAATATTTTACGTGGTTGATTAATTTAATAGATTACGGTTGCAAAGTTTTCTTTGAATCATTAAAGGCCCCTTGTTAACAGTTACTTGCAGGGTTTAAGTTATTCTAGTATACATTCATTTATTTGCGTTAATTCTTAACCGGTTATATGCATATGAATGTTTGTTCCACAAGAACCTTGGAGAAATAAAAAATAACAAATTTTCTTTGCAAGAAAGAGTTTCATGTCTGAGACTCTAGTTGCGTGATCATTTTGTTACAGGGCAAAATATTCACTCAACATTTTGGCGCTAGAAGGAGGGCCTTCTTTATTGCTTTGTGATTATGATCTGTTCTAACGATTAACGTGGGTAGTTTTGTTTCCACCTATTGTGCTTGCAGGTATAACATTTAGATACTTTATTTTGCAAGTAAGTTGAGAGAAGTCTTTTAGAGTTCTAGAGTTTTCAAGCTGGCCCAACTTGAGTACATAGCTACTAGGTCCAAGACCACAGGGGAAACTATTTTCCAAAGCCTTTCTCCCACTGCTAGGAAGCCAAAAAACAAAACATTAGAGATCGAAATACCACCTAGTATACTTGAGTTAGGGATTTCTTTAGACTCAAGTACGTCTAGCGGGCCTGAGCCCTTAATTTCAAGTGCGACAACAACACAAGGTGTATCTGTCTCCATAGTTCCAAGCGTTCCCATTGTTCCCACAGGGTTAACACCTTTGAACAACATGGCCCAACAACAACAACAACCACCTGCCCTTTGGTATGGTGCGCAAAGTTCCCCCTTGGATATTCCTGGGGCAGTCCATGACTTGCCTAGAAACATTGAAAGGGGATTACCCAAATTCATGCACGATGGTCCCACAACAGTCGAAGATCATGTCCAAATCTACAAGGATTACATGTTTAGACAAGGGGTTACTCACGAGGATGTTGCTTGCCGAGTTTTCCTTGCTAGTCTAGACAACACGGCCAATGAATGGTATAGGAATCTTCCAAAGAGGTCCATCACTTCATGGGCCCAATTAGAAACCGCCTTCATTAGCCAATTTAGAATGTTATTGGATCCCTCCATAATTTACAATTTGTTCGTATCATGCAAAATATTACCCAATGAGCCCATACGAACATTCAATCAGAGGTTCCAAAAACTATACACGAATCTGACTCGTCACTTTGCGGTAGATCCTACGGTCGCCTTGCAATTATATTTTGGAGCCTTAGATCCTTTAACATCTTTGTTGACTAGAAGGAATCCTCAAGTTACGACGCTTCCTTTAGCCTATGCAGAGACAATGACTCTCGAACAACAAATGAACTTACCAGGAGCAGGATTGTCTCAATTGACTGGGATGGGACAATACGGTCCATACAGTCAATTCGCCATGATGAACCAGTTAATGGCACCACAGGTTCCTATGATGAACAATTTCCAAACACCCACCCAAGTGGCATCATTTCCAAGTTATCCTAATGCCTCCGTTCAAACGCAGGGATTAATTCAAAATAGCCCGATGGGTTTGCCTGGGTTCGGCATGGGCAGTAATTTGTTGACCATGCCGGGGTTTGCTCCGATTAGCACGCCAAGCCCAATGACTTATCCAACAATCACTCCGATTCAAAGTGTGAATCCAGGATGGAATCCAACTGCCCAGACCCAAGCCATTGTACCTATTCCAGAGGTGGCTAATGCAGCAAACACAACTGGACCCGAAATTACCGTGCCCCAACCACAAGGGTCCGAATCCGCCATAGAAAACATGAAGGAAACCTTGGCCAAAGTTTTGGTTACGGTGGGAAATGTCAATAAAAAGGTTGACCAAGCCATGGGTCATAACCGACCTCATAACCATAGAGGAAAAGGAACATACAACACGCAGCCGAATAATGGGCGAGTACCCAATCCCGTAGCCAATCAGGCAGATGTCTCGAAAGATTTTGGAGAATCAAGACCTTGTGACAACGATTGCATGCACTGTGGCCACGGGAAGCATGAGTCTATACTGACTGAGGTTATACATTCCCAAGAAAGTGAAGAAGAGGAGGATGTGGAATTTTTTGGAAACGAAGATGAAGAAACATTGGAAGTTCATGCCAACAAACGTTTTGGGAAAGGAAATCACAAATATTACACTAGGAGTTCTAAGGAGCCCAAAACTTCCTCTACTCCTCCAAACAACCAATTACTCCCTCCTGATTTCAAAGGAGATGTCAATCCCTCTCCTCCATCCATGGTGGAAAAGTCTAAGATGGTGCAAAACATGTCAAATTCAGAAAAACCCACTTATGACTTGGTAGAAGACATGAAGAAAACTAAGGCCAATGTCTCAATGTATGATATGTCCCGATTATTAGGCCAAGAAGTAAGTCCACCAAAAAGTTTAGATCCACCTGCCCAAGTTCATGAAGCTAAAAGTGTTGAGTCCCGATTGGTTTTGAAAAAGGAAAAATGAGATATACCTCCTTTTTTGATAACCATTAGAATTGCGGGTAAAAATCTGCACAATTGCTTAATAGATTCAGGGGCCTCGGCTACCATTATGCCCCTAGAAATCTATAAAAAATTGGGACTTACACCAAAACCTTCTAGAAGCAGGGTGGTGCAGCTGGATAGATCAACCATGGAGGCAATGGGAGAATTGGGTGATGTTCTTATTCAAGTCAATTCAGAACCTAGGGTTCAACATCACATAGACATATTGGTGCTCGACATTCCTATCAAATATGGCATGGTGTTGGGAAGAGATTGGAGTAAAAACCTAAACGGTTACATTGTGACAGATTCTTCACATATGTGGTTGCCTTGGAGGGGAGTGGCCAACCAAATTCGGATTGATAGTGAACCTAGGCTCAAGGAGATGATCACGGAATACAACAAACCAAATGAGATCCAATACATTGAAGCTGAATTAGGAGCATATTGTTTGGACATAGAAACACCTAAAAATTCCCAAAATGAAAGGATTGGATGCAACGTTACTGAAGGACATCAGGACATTTGGACTTTAAGATTTGATGGATCCAGGTCCAGACAAGGGGCAGGAGCCGGTATTGAATTGTCATGTTCAGACAGAGAGCCTATGTTCGCTGCATATAGACTACAGTTCCCTGCCACCAACAATATGGCAGAATATGAGGCCTTGATTCTCGGACTTCAATTGGCCCTTCGAAAGAAAGTTAAGTGTATCAAGGTCCTTGGTGATTCGGAACTGGTGGTAAAACAAGTGAAGGGACAATACGTATGTAAGAACAAGCGGCTCAGACTTTACCGAACCAGGGTTAGAGATTTAATAGATGAGTTTGATGCTTTTAACATATCTCTGATCTCTAGAAAAGGCAATCGTCTGGCAGACTCTCTAGCCGTAGCTACGAGTATGTTGAAACCAGTGGATCACAAGAAATGCAAGAAATTCTCCATAGAACTGGTCCCTTGCCCCTCGATACCGGATAATGTCACGAATTTCCAAGTGTTTGATAGTGACAGGCACATATTCCATTTTGTCACTAATTCTGGTATATTTGAAAAGCAGGTTATAGATGAAGACGAGAGGGACCTAGAAGATGCAGATTTGGAAGAAAATATTATTGGAAAATGTAATAAGATGCCAAATGAGATGGCTTCATTAGAAAAAACTTTCGATATCGGATACCAACCAAAAGAAGGTAGAAAGGTTCCACCTCCCAGAGAAGCCTGTGACTTGGTTAATATTGGAAGTGCAGAAAACCCTCGAGAAGTATTCATAGCAAAAGCATGTACCAAATAGGAGAAGGATTCCATTGCCAATACATTAAAGGAATACATAGACTGCATAGCTTGGAGTTATAAGGAGCTGAAAACTTATGATCAGAATGTCATAACGCATACGATTCCTTTGAAGCCAGACTCCAAACCCTTCAGGCAAAGACAAAGGCCAATCAATCCATTATTAGAACCCTTGATAGAGAAAGAGGTAAAGCGACTGTTAGAAGCTAAAATCATCTTTCCTGTTAGGCATTCCACATGGGTTGCTAACCTGGTCCCCGTGAGGAAAAAGAGTGGAGAAATAAGGTTATGTATCGATTTTAGAAATCTTAATAAAGCCTCACAAAAGGACAATTACCCTTTACCCACCATTGATGAAATACTTCAAAAGGTAAATGGGTCGGAGATGATGTCATTCCTGGATGGTTATTCGGGATATAATCAGGTCCTTATCCATCCTAGTGATAGGATGAAAACTGCCTTCACCACAAAGTGGGGCACCTTTGCATACAGGAGAATGCCTTTCGGACTATTGAACGCAGGTGCCACATTCCAACGAGCTATGGACTTTGCTTTTAAGGGGCTCATAGGTAAGTGCATTATTATCTATGTAGATGACATTCCTGTCTTTTCTAAGAACAGGGAAAACCACGTCAGGGATCTAAAGAAAGTCTTTCAAAGATGTAGGGAACATGGCATTTCACTCAACCCAAAGAAGTGCATTTTCGGGGTAACGGAAGGAAAATTATTGGGACATGTAATATCTAAGGATGGAATTTCCATTGACCCTGAAAGAATAGAGGCCATACAACAGATTCCTTGTCCCAACAGCAAAAAGGGGTTGAGATCATTTTTTGGGAAGATCAATTTCGTCAAAAAATTTATTGCAGATTTTGCAGAAATAGCAAAGCCTTTGAACGACATGTTAAAGAAAGAGGTCCAAATCAAGTGGACAGATGAAAATAGAGATGCTTTCAAAAATATCAAGGACGCGATTTCTAAAGCCCCGATTTTAGTGAGTCCCGATTATACGAAGCCTTTCTATATTTACACATTTGCTTCAGATCACTCCTTTGCGAGTGTTTTAACTCAGAAGAGTGAAGGCAACATTGAAAATCCTATTGCCTTCCTGAGTAGTCCTCTCAAAGATGCGAAACTGAGATACTCCATCTTGGACAAGCAAATGTATGCTCTAGTTAAGACCGTTAAAAAATTCAGGCATTATATAGTCCACAGTAGGGTGTTTGCTATAGTCCCGGATCCTGCAGTCAAAGCCATGTTTATACAGAATGAATTAGGTGAAAGACGAGGTAAGTGGATTTCAACTTTGCAAGAGTTTGATCTTGAGATTCAATCCATGAAGATAGTGCGGGGACAAGGGTTGGTTAAGGCTATAGCAGAAAAGGATCTCGTAATTTCATGTCAACATTATGAAATCGCAGATATAACCAAAGATGAGTGGTATGCAGATGTTGTGTATTTTTTACTAAATGGTAAATGTCCACCACATTTGAATTCTACTCAACGAAGAGCCTTGCGCTTGAAATCTGCTAATTTTCTAATTAGATCCAGCACGTTATACAAGAAAATCCATGAAGGTATTTACCTTCGTTGTGTTGATCAAAAAGAGGCAGTGCAAATACTCGAGGAATTTCATGGTAAACATGGGACAGGACATGGGTCCGCTAATGCCACAGCCCATCAAATCCTTAGAGCCGGTTATTATTGGCCTCGACTGTTCAAAGATGCCCATACTCATGTGAGGTCATGTCATACATGTCAAACTCCAGCAAATAGAGACAGGGGTGCTTCCATGCCATTACAATCTGTAATTGAGTCTAGACCTTTTGCGCAATGGGGCCTGGATTTTGTTGGGATTATCAGTCCCAATTCATCCGATTCCCACAAGTACATTCTCGACAGCTACGGATTATTGCACAAGGTGGACGGAAGCTATCCCCACAAAGAATGCTACTTCGGAGGTTGTTATTAAATTCTTAGAGGATAATATTGTCACTCGGTTTGGAATGCCTAACTCCATTGTAAGTGATAATGGTTCAGCTTTTTCCTCTCTGGAATTTGCTAATTGGGCATTTGACAACAGTGTGAGTTTAAAATTCTCTTCCAATTATTATCCGCAAGGTAATGGATTGGCTGAATCTTCTAACAAGAATTTGTTATGCGTCATAAAAAAATTGTTGGAAAGAAATCCTAGAGATTGGCATAACAAACTTAAGTTGGCTCTTTGGGCTGACAGAATCAGAGTCAAAGAATCAATAGGAACATCTCCTTACCATCTGGTTTATGGACAAGATCCCATTTTTCCTACAAATCTCAAGTTACAAACACTCCATTTCATGAAAGATTACTTCGGAACTGATGATAAACTTGAGTCTAGACTAACACAATTAATGCATCTGGATGAAAAAAGGGATGAGGCTATGCTTCATTTCAGTAAACACCAGGATGTAGTAAAAATATGGTTCGACAAAAAGTCTAGAGCCAAGGCTTTTAAAATATCAGATCTAGTGTTGTTATGGGATAAAAGACATGAGAAGAAAGGAGATCATGATAAGTTTGACTACTTATGGTTGGGTCCTTACCAGATTTTAGAAGTCCTAGGGGAAAATAGTTTTAGACTAAAAACCTTGGATGGAAAGGATTTGGCATTACCTGTCAATGGGTTGCACTTGAAACACTATTTCCAGGCCTGAAGCGGCTGGGTTTTGTATTATATGTAATTATGCCATGCTTTGTTTCTTTTGTGTGTGCAGATTTGATGTTTAAGTTGTGTGTTTGTTTGACATGTTTAGGTTTTGTATTATATGTAATAATGTCGTGCTTTGTTTCTTTTGTGTGTGCAGATTTGACGTTTAGGTGGTGTGTTTATTTGACATGTTTTGGTTTCTTAAAAAAAAAAAAATTGAATAAAAATTTGAGATGTTAACTCATGCCTAAGATTAGGAAAATATGAAACATTGGAATTATGTTGTAAAAGCTCCGCATGTAACACAAACAGTTAAATAATATCGTTTGAAGCTTGTGATGCATGAAGTAGTCAGTTTTACAAATTATGACAATACTTTATCTGCAATTCAAAGGGCAATGCATTCATATTACATCTCACTTTGCATATACATGCCATCTTAGTTGCATATGCATTTCGGATACAAATCATTAAAGTGTGTCAAATCCTCTTAGGGTTATGCTACAACATAAATAAGAAAAATCCTAAGGTTGGAAACTGAGCCCCGAGATATCTAGAACCAAGCACATTTTATACACATTAAAAAGGATCTTGAGCAAAATGATCAAAACCTTGCTTGGAAGAAAAGGTCAGGCGAAAGAAGTATTTCATGTCTATCCTATTATGCAACATGATCCTTAAAACAGTGGTTTTTACCACTTCCATAAAGCTTAAAGCCTAAAATCGGAGTAGTAAGGATAGGGTTAAGTCCTCATCGAACTTAGGTTGAGGATCCAACTCCCCAAAACTTTGATTTGACCTACATGGAGTAGTAAGGATAGGGCATAATTCTCATCTCGCCTAGGTTGAGAATCTGATTCCCCAAAGCTCCTATGTCTCATTTCATGATAAAGCTTGGATTGGAAGGATCGTACTACTTGTCCTCTGCAAAGGATGGGTAGTCATCCCCAAGGTCCAAGCAATAAAATTAATATTCTTCATTTACATCTAAAGCTTGGATTGGAAGGATCGTACTACTTGTCCTCTGCAAAGGATGGGTAGTCATCCCCAAGGTCCAAGAAGTAAAAAATTAATTTTTCCCATCTCATATTTATATTGGATTGGAAGGATCGTACTACTTGTCCTCTGCAAAGGATGGGTAGTCATCCCCAAGGTCCAAAGAAATGAAGCTAAGTCATGGATTATGGGGTTAGGTATGCCCATGCATGGCAACATGTCTTGTCTAAAAAACAAGACCACTGACTGTTCAAAGGGTTAGACTAGCATGACCATTTCTTCCATAATTGGTTAAATTATTTTGCTCAAAGTGAGGTAATGAATTCCAAATCGGAGTAGTAAGAATAGGGTTAAACTCTCATCTCGATTAGGTTGGGAGTCTGATTTCCCAAAGCTCTGATTTCACTTTCACTTACACATGGGTTCAAGATAGTAGTGACTCATAACCAACTTTGGGATCTAATAAAACAATTCATTATACATATGGTTGATCCTAAGAGGGTTTGATAATCTTGAATGTTTGTGTATGATATTAGAAGGTCTATGCATTTATAAAAGCAAAATCTCTAAGCATATTTATTAGGTTACACAAATCATTCACGAGTCTCACATATGCATGCATGTAAAACCGACAATGGAATGTTGATCAAGTTCAAGCGATATGGAATGAAAACAAATAGCACACATCGAGCTAATACTAATGATTCCGATGTTTCATGTACTTCTGATCTGTCGGTATTTGTTTATCTTTTATGTGCTGACGCTTGTATCTAAGCTTGTATATTTCAGGTTGGGTTCTCACCAAAATGCTCTGGAGCATTTGACAGTAGAGTCGCCATTTGTTGTGGCTAATCCACAACACACCCCAAAATTGGGGGCCCACCTTTTTGCATGCTTTCAAAGAAGAAAACAGTGACCCAGATGCTAAGAAAATCAAAGAAAAAGGCAAAATTTCACTAAGGAGAAAAGTTGTCACGATATCGCGACATGTTGCTTCGTCATGGCCAAAAATGAAAAATTGTCGCGATATCGCGACATGTCACAAAATCATGGTCAAACCAGTCAAACAGGGCAAGCCACTAAAGTTGTCGCGATATCGCGACATGTCGCGATTTCGCTATAAAAGCAGCCACGGTTGTACGAATGAAAAAGTGTCACGATTTCACGACATAAAGCAGACAGCCAAAAGAAAAAGTGTCACGATTTCTCCGACATAAAGCATGACAGCCCGAAATGAAAAGCATCATGATTTCACGATAGGTGCAAATGTACGAAAGAAAAGTGTCACGATTTCATGACAGGTTGCTGAAATGCCAAATAGAAAAGCATCACGATTTGGTGACAGATTTCGACAGTTCAAGTACCAAGTGAAAAACATCGCGATTTCATGACAGGTTGCGGCCGAAGGCGTACCAAGTGAAAAACGTCATGATTTCGTGACAAGTTGCGGCCAAAAGCGTACCAAGTGAAAAAGCGTCACGATTTCGTGACAAAAAGCCGCAAGATAGCTCCGAATGAAAAAGCGTCACGATTTCACGATAGGAAGCAGCCGAGGCGTACGAAGATGAAAAACGTCATGATTTCGTGACAAGAAGCAGCCTCACACTTGAAACAGAAAAACATCATGATTTCGTGACAGGTTGCATTGGCAAGGTTACTGGCAAGAAAATGTCGCGATATCGTGACATGTCGCGTTTTCACGGTGAAAGCAAAGGAGCAAAGCTGCATGCATAAAAATGTCATGATTTACATGGGGCCATTACAGAACATGCGAAAAAGTGCTCGAACACGTGGCACAAAGGCATGAGGGTCATGATAACGCTTCGGATCGACGATTCATGGTTAGCAGAGAAGACCAAACGTTTCGAGCTCGAGCAAAAGGTCAAAACACCAAAGAAGCGGGAAAATGAAACGAAGCGATCTGGGAAATGAAACGAAGCGTCACAGAGCGAAACCGAGAGCCGCAACAGAAAGTTTAAAAGCAGAAGCGAATGTAGATACAGGGGCTGGAAATTGTAAGAAGAAAAGCATTATTTTTTGTGAATAAAAAGGAGTTTATTTGGCAAGAGTAACTTTTGTGTGTGAAACCAAAAGGAGATTGAAGGCTAAGACTACTGTTATCTCTGTAGATCTTTCCCTTGCATTATTATTTCTTGTATCTATTCGTTTACACCATAATGTGGGTTACGATAGGTGAATGATAGAATGTTGCAATTATTTATTTCCTTAGAGTCTTGCATCCGATCTGATTCGACTGTGTTTTATTGCAGGTCTGTTAGGTCAGGTTGTTTTAGAGTTTCATCTCATAACTTGGGGTTTTGCAGGGAGGAGATTGCTAACCAAATTAACGTCCTATTTCAGTTTTTCCAGCTGATTCTCATAAAGAATCTTTCTGTTTTAGTTTCTGATATTATATTTTTAATCTTACTCGAAAATCTGCATGTTGGATTCTGGTACATTCCAGAATACTTTGCTAATTTTACTAACACCAAAAGCTAACATAGAAGTAGCAGAACAAGTGTTAAATAAAAGATAAAAATGAACCCGTTAACTATTAAAATGAACCTCATGTTAAAGGCACGGAGCTTAAAATGAAGTGGTATATACCACGCATTTTCTCATTTGAAATATTTTTAAGCTAAAAAATAAAAGAGGTCACTAGCTTATTTTAGGGTAGATTTCATTATTCTCAAGAACATTAAGAAAATATTTTACGCGGTTGATTAATTTAATAGATTACGGTTGCAAAGTTTTCTTTGAATCATTAAAGGCCCCTTGTTAATAGTTACTTGCAGGGGTTTAAGTTATTCTAGCATACATTCATTTATTTGCGTTAATTCTTAACCGGTTATATGCATATGAATGTTTGTTCCACAAGAACCTTGGAGAAATAAAAAATAACAAATTTTCTTTGCAAGAAAGAGTTTCCTGTCTGAGACTCTAGTTGCGTGATCATTTTGTTACGGGGCAAAATATTCACTCAACAGTTATATCACATGGTATAACATAAAAAAGGGTGTTAAGGACATGTGGTCCTAATTTTGACGGTAAGGCTTGGTACTTGTGACCTCTTATTCTTCATTATAAAAAGTTCTAATAACAAGGTCATATTTTTACAAGTATTTTATGCTTACGTTAAAATTTTATAATAATTTAACATTACAAACATTGAGGGATGATCCATTTTCAACCAAAACTCTCTTAATATTCTTATCACCAATTTGATCTATGATATAAAGAGGTAAATACCCTAATATGGTTTCAAGAGGTGTATCTATATAATGAATGGCTAAGATAACACTTTTAACTCTTATGCATCCTACAATATTGGTAATATCATTAGGAGACATGTCTTGGGGAACTTTTTGCTCACATAAGAGCTCAAGCAATATTTTCCTATGGGCAAATAATATTTTTAATAATGTTAAAATAAATATTATAGCTAGCATGCTATCTAATTATTGTTAGATATCAATGGATTGTAAGTATTTTTAAGAGTTGTGAGGGCTAAAGGTCATTTACTAAGAACATTCATATTATTACTAAGAGGAATGACCAAAGGTGATCATGTAGATAGTTTGGAGGATTTATTTTTAACTACTTGTCTAGTTATTGCTTAATATGGTGTAGACACCTAAAATATGTAATCACATGGAGACTCCTAGAAATACTCCTTTCTAACTCACATCATCCATCTTAGGCAGCCTTAGGGCTAATTTAGTGGTTTCCCCTAGAAACATGTAATTTTTCCCCAATGGAAGCCTAAATATCTCAATCTGAGATGGTATTAGGATTCAGACTATCTCAACTCGAAATGATCACACAAAATCAAACTCAAAAACATAAATAGGTAATGTAACTACATTTTAGTGCCATGCCTAATTTGGCATCGATGCTAGATGCCCTATAGGTAGTAGTTCCACCTACCACATGTAGTAACTTGGTGGTAAGTAAATCAGGCTACCCTTGATCAACACTTACCCCATTTTATGCTACTCCTAATGCCTATAAAACATTACCCCTTTTTTTTTGTTTAGGATCCTAATTTTCAAACTCTAGATCAATGAAGTACTACTAAAATCATCCACCAAGCTTTCTCCACTATTAAAAAACCATCCTTCTATATTGCTTACCATGGATGTGAAGCTGCATTACTCTCCCTAACTTGATCAAAATACCTGCTTTAGATCACTTAAACCCACTAACTCGCTTCTACACCCACAAAAATTTATTGAAAAAACTTCCCTATGTCATCTCAAAATGCTACCCAAACTTGGTTACGATGAGGCACAGGTCTGTGATAATTATCATATTTGTAGACACCAAAACAACACCAATCCGATTATGTGACTACAAACACTGATCGCATTGACATACACAGCTTTTAGGGCAGCCCTCAGAGGTCAAACAGTGGTCCTAGCCACTTACATAGCAGTTCAGAAGGTCGAAAAGTAAACAAAGCCTTTATCAAAACAAAGTCTTAATCAAAGTCAAAAGCAAGCCTTAGTCAAAAGCAAGCCTTTATCAAAACAAAGTCTTAAGCAAAAGAAAGTCTTAAGCAAGACAAAGTCTTAATCAAAGAAGGCCTCGGCCGAAGTGTCGCGACGTCGCGATATCGCGACACTTCGGCGCCCAAAGCAAAGCTTTGCCCGAAGTGTCGCGATATCGCGACACTCGTGATATCGCGACACTTCGGCGCCCAAGGCCTTGGCCGAAGTGTCACGATATCGCGACGTCGCGATATCACGACACTTCGGCGCCCAAGGCAAGGCCTTGGCCGAAGTGTCGCGATATCGCGATGTCACGATATCGCGACACTTCGACGCCCAAGGCAAGGCCTTGGCCGAAGTGTCGCGATATCACGACGTCGCGATATCGCGACACTTCGGCACCCAAGGAAGGGCCTTGGCCGAAGTGTCACGATATCGCGACGTCGCGATATCGTGACACTTCGGCATTTGCGACTGGGCAGATTTTTAGGCATTCGAAGGCAGAATTCAACCCGTTAAAAGCAGACATTAAATAATTAAAAGTGCACGTTAACCAATGAAGGCAGACTTTAAACAAATACAGGCATTTTGACAAAGATACGAGAATGGGCATTAAACAATTGGCAGTGAAAGTCAGTCAGTTACGTGGGCCGTTGGAGGACTGTCACAGTGGCATTAAAGAAAGCCCGAGTCGTGGAGGATTTTCCTCTCTCGTGGAGACACGACCGCCACATGGCACCTTTGACCAACACGTGGCGCTTATGCACGCCTATTCAAAGAGACCCCCTGGGTCTATAAAATGGTGGATTTTTCCACCCAAAAGAGAAGTTGGCAGGCATTTTGAAATCAACGAAGTGCTGTCAAACTAAACACCCGATTGCGCTCCTTTTCGATTCATCCCTTCTACACCCGTAATCTCTTTCGCAGGAGAGGTTATTGGTGGTTGCTAGAAGGAGAATCCGAACCTTCGAATTCGACATTGGACCACAGTAATCCATCGATTCGTCGACATCACATTCTCTGAGATTTTGAGCCCATTCCTAGTGGATTGGCATCAAAGTCGAGTTTTAACGGGGGCGGCCCGCTTGGGCACCCCACACTTTTGTTAGTTGCATGATTAATCTATTCTGTCATTGCATGTTATATTCCATTTTATCATTTGTCGAATATATCTTGCATTCTACGTTTAATGCTTTACGTTCGAATATATCATCATGCTTTCGTTCATTCTACACGCTTACATTCTACGTCTAATCTAGATTTCAGAGACAGTTATTGAATATATCCTACATGCACATGTAGTCCCACTAACTCGCAGGTAACCATAGCATTCATTTCATCACAAGCGAAGTCGTCTCACCGAGACGAATTACAACTTCCATCGATCGTATCATAGCGCATCTGGTAAATTTTTGATTTCTATGAAAATTGCAGGTTTGCTTAGAGTTGTTTTGTTTACCGATTTAATCAGCCTTTTAGCATGCATATCTCATTGCTTTCTAAAGACAAACTTTTCTTATTTGCAGCAGGTGCTACTAACACTTTCATTGTTTCTTTGAATGCAGGAGAAGCAGCAGCAAGCAAGGATTCATCAACATAAGCGGCGGCAACACTGGCCCACCCGTTTCAAATGTGGGCATGCGAAAAAGAAGATCACTATTCATGATTGTAACTGAAAATATGTAACCGAGGAGATGTATTGTAACCGAGTTGGAATCAAATTAATAAAAAGGGCTGTGCTCCTACTTTTGATTTGATTATATCCGTGTTATTTCATGCATCAAGCTATTTAGTTTACATTGCAATTAGTGTTTCTTTTATTTTCGGAATCTCATGCTTTCAATGGCGATCACGGTGGGACCGTTCCCTGATTTTTAATATCACAGAAACTAATCAGATTTTTGTGTTTTGTGCTTAACAGGTACCATTTTTTAAAGCAGACTGTTATTCGTCTTTGCCTGGACGAATTTTTGCCTGTAAATTTTAGAGCCGAAGATCAGAAACAACAAGTCTGGGCAGAAAAGAGGTAACGGTTTCTAACTGTCCCTGTCATTTTCTGTTGTGATATTTCTGTTTTCTTTTATGTTTGCCTTCTTAGGAAAAGTTTTAATTCATTAAAAATTTCAAAAAAAAAAATTTCGTTCGTCAAATTTCTATTTGCTGTTTTTCGGTTTGTAGTGTTTGTATGGCTTAGGGAAAGTTTATTTTTTTTTGCTGCCTGTTTCATTTTTAAATAAAATGAACCACACACACTTCACGTGGTAAAATTAAACCAAGGAGCTGGTCGTAAAACCCCAGCCCTTGAGCAAGACCAACGGTGGGTTCATCACCACCTTGGCTTAGCTTTGCATCCATTTCCCCGATTGTCACTATTGTTAGGCGTAAATCCTGACGAAAGCTGACCGAGTGTTGCTGGGGTGATTCCCATGCACGCGAGGATAAGTCTTCTATGGTAGGTGCCATTAACAGGACAATCCCCCTTCCGTACCGCCTATGTTCCACGTACCATCTACTCTCACGTACCTATAGTTTCCCTCTCGTAAGGGCGGGTATATAGAGAGGTTGGTATATCGGTCCGGCAATGGTATATTGAAGGGGCGACCATTTATGGGAGTCATATGAGCCATCATTATGCATTTAAACGTTCTTCAAAACTTGCAAAAACAAAACAAAACATCAAAATGCACTAAACCAGTTTAGGACACACTATTTAAACCCTTAAAAGAGATAATCACGGTTTGTGTATGTGTGTGTTCATTTCTGCTTAGTGTAGACAAAAAGAAAAATCATCATAAACGAGATAAAAATCTGCTTAGATAGTAGAGAAGCACCACAATGGTGTACACCCGTAGCCAAGCCCAATCAAGGGCAGAAGCTCCGGAAGGTACACAAGAAGCAGGCACAAGTCGCCTTCGCTTTAGTCCTGAAGACTTGGTCATACCGCCTTGGCGGTCTGGCCTACAAGAGAATCCACATCAGACCACATCAAAAAGGAATTATTGGGACCCTCCTCATTGGAGTATACCCATTCAACACAGCCCCTTTCGGGAAGAAGCTTTACATGTAGATCTCAATGTAAGTAGACAACCGCCTCTTGAGGCTAGATCTGAGTGGCCACAGCGCGATGAAGCGCTAGAGAGGCATAGTGTCCATGAGGAGAGACAACGTGAATACGGTACCTCTTCTTTGCCTCCCATTAGAATAGAAAGACAAAATCCAGAGCGTAGGGCTCTTCACACAAGGCGAGCTCACTCCACCGCCCCTTTCACACCCATGAAAGGGAGTACGAGGAAGATCATCGCATTCCTCGGGGACAACATACAACGTGGGAACCTTGCGTTTCCGCACCTGCTAGATATCATGATCACACATCGAGGCCAGAGCCTCAAGTAAATGTCGCCTACCTCGATAGAGGGAAGCGACCCATTGAAATTTTAGATCATCAAGATCGAGGCAAACACATAGGAGAAACATTTAAGCCTCCTGAGAAAAAGAGGGCGGACCAAGTTGACCCGGCAGTCGCCAGACATGCCGCCCGCCAAGCTCGAATCACGCAGCTTGAGCAAGGTCATCAAGAGTTAGAGTACTTATACCGCTTGAATAAAGAGCGCATGCAACGCGAAGCGGATGAGTTGCGCTATAAACTACCTGAGAGGGTGCCAACCCCTCGCACCCAAAGAGCAGAAAAATATGAGAGGCACAACCCTTTGGTGCAGGACAGGTCTCCGCGACCTCGTCAAGCTTTGCCTCCGAGACCTTATAGACCCGAGAGGGAGGCCACTCCCCGAAACAATGATGGGTACCCTCAGCGGGGACTCAATCAGGGTCATAGGTCTCGCCCAGAGACTCCTCAAGAAATTTATGAGGAGTATGAACCAGAAATAGAATGGGCCGAAATGCCCCATCAAGGCGGGAGGGCTGCCACTCGGCCACCCCCCCATAGGCCTCCAGTCTCCCATAACTCACAACGGGAGCAAACAAAAGAGGAAGAAATAAAATCTTTCGATGCATACAAAGCGCTATTAGAGCGTTTGGAGTCTGTGGAGACAAAAGCTTTTGGGCATCAAAAACCCACATTACGTCAACTCCACAGTCATCCAGTGCATCCCTCAGTGCCCACACCTCTTTACCCCGAACATTTCAAGTTGCCTCAATTGGCGGTCTTTAAAGGTGAAGAGGATGCACAAGAACATGTCACAAGATTCCTAAGTCAATGCTTCGGCATCCAAGATAATGACGCATTGTTGCTTAGGACATTCATAACCACATTCGTAGGCCCTACCTCGGATTGGTTCACACAATTACCAAAACACAACATAAACAACCTAGATCAATTAGTAGATGCGTTTCTTGAATGCTTTGCTTTCAACACAAGGAAGAAGGCATCACTGAGTGATCTGGCCAGCCTCAGGCAATATGAGGAAGAAACAATGGCAGCATACGGGAATCGATGGAGGGCTTTGCTTTCTAAGCTACCCTACCGTCCCCCTATGTCTGATCTCACACAGATGTTTGCATGGAGTTGCTTAAAATCAATCTCTGGGCTATTGCTGCTGCAGCAATACGACAATTTAGAAGAAGCTTTGGCGCAAGCCAGAGTTATAGAAGAGATCAAAATAGGTGAGGGCGCAATCGCCAAGCCTAAAAAGAAAGAGTGGAATAAAACCACTAAGACCGGGACTACGCAATCACAACCCGCTGTGGTTAACCAAGTTGCGATAAATGTTCCCAAGCCTGTGCAAGAAATGCAGCCCCAAAAGGCTAATTACCAAGCAGTGCCTCCTAGTTATGAAAGAGATAATAAGAAACAGGAGCAGAATCAGCAGCGTCGCCCTAGGCGACAATTCACCCCTTATACGGAGTCCAGGGACTCCTTATTTGACCGCTTGTCAGCGACAAATTTAGTCACCCTTCCAGAGATCCAAACTCGTAGACCCTAACGCTCCCAAGCCTAAGGGATACAGAGAGGAATTATATTGTAGATTCCATAGGCGAAGGGGACATGACTTGAATGGATGCTGGAAATTCAAAGGATTAATCCAAGATTTGATCGACAATAAAACATTGGCCGTGGACAACCCCATAGCGCCAAATAATCAACAAATGGGGGTATTCAAGGACCCTTTGCCTGCCCATGAGGCACAGGAAAAACCTCTCCAGGTTAATGAGGTGCGACAGAATCTTCCCATGCAAGGATTTGTGGGAATGATCAGCATAGTGACCAGGAACAAAAAGTACCCAACAGTTGCCCCCGAGGTAGCTACAAGGGAAGTTCCAACAACGTCGCAGCCTCAACAACGCCCTGTGCAATTGCCTCCGCCTAGACCCGAGGTCACGATACGGACCAAACTCACGTAGAGTTTGCGGACCACATCGGCTAGGCTTTCCATTTACGAGCTTATTCAACAGTCAACACCTCATAGGGAAGCTCTTATGGAAATTTTAAAAGCCATCGAATTACTGCCTCACGAAGCAAATTCTTTCAACAACTTCGTGGGACATGTGAAACGATGTACGGAGCCGGTCATTACCTTCAGAGAGGATGAAGTCAAAACAATATCGAATGACATGGCAGATCCACCCCTGCACGTTATCGCGCGGGTCAACGGGATCCCGTACAAGAGAGTGTTGGTAGATACTGGCTCGTCCAGTAACATCATTACCACTATAGCACTAAAACATTTGAAGCTGCCAGCCTCTCATATCACAGCCTCCACATACACACTGCGAGCTTTCAACGATGCAATATGCTCGACAGTCGACACAGTTGTTCTGCCTGTCCAGGTAGGACAAAAGACAATACCTACATTGTGCCATGTGTTGGAAGGCGAGATGGCTTACAATATACTGCTAGGGCGGCCTTGGATCGGGGGACATGAAGTGTGTCCCTTCGATCGCTCACCGGTGCTTAAAGTATGCTTTTGAAGGAGAAATACATGTAGTCCCGATGGACTTAGAACCCTTCAAGTATTGCAATGCGGTGCAATTAATGCCTCAATCGACCCTCCCTTCAACGCATTTGGATTTCCAGTTAAATCCATCTAAACAAGGTCCAATACCGCAGGCACCACTGGTGACCAAATCATCAAAATCCCAGCCAGGTGAGTCTTCATCATCTGCTCCTTCACTACCAATGCCACCTGTCATGGCTAAATAGAAGGACAAGGGAAAACAGATCATGGAAGAGGCTCAGCCCCTAGAAGAGGGGTTGCCAACAATTTCAACGGTATCAACAGAGGAAATACCTAGCACAACGGAAGCTGAGACTCCTAAAACACCAAACATGGAATGGACTCAGGAAGGACTCCCGTTCCCTCCCTCCCAAGCATCAACAATCACTGTTGAAATGGCCGAGTACGGGCACTGGGGGAGTATTTAGTGCGAGAATGTTGTGGCAACGCCCACATTAGAATCGAGTACAGGACATGGGGAGACCTCGCCTTCCCATAGGAACAAGTGTTCCTCTAGGTTACCCACCAAACCAGAAAAATTTTGTGTATGGGGGCCTTGATCATGGTCTTGAACCATGCAAGCAAAAGGAAGACAGACGAAGAGCCTTTTGTTGAAAATATCAACTATCTGTCAAACCCGGACTTCGCTCTAAGATATCTCGGCCAATGCAATTGGCATGGATACGGGCTAGGCAGATATGAGCAAGGGATGCGTGTCCTTTGCCAACCAAGATATCAGATGCCATATGATAAGTCGGGAGTAGGGTTCAACCACCCCCTGCCCTTAGACATCTTGGTAGAAAATATGCAAGGCCTAGAAATAGGCAACAAGGGGGGATTGGCACCGGATCTTTATGCCAACCCAAATACAGAATATACATTGGGAGATTACCTCCCATGGTCAACAAACACCCTTGGCAACATCGATAATCCCTCTCCTTTGCTAGAGAGAGGTGAAAGTTCGGACATTAATCCCCAAAGAGAACATCAACGGTGTTCGGACATCTTTTTGAAGCTATTCCCCTTAGAGGTTCCAGTTGAGTCAATACAGTGTCAAGAGAATCAGGTCCCTCCACCAAGAGTGGAACAACCGCAATGGGACCAGATTAACTTGCTGGAACAAGGAGAACCCTCAATGTCGCAAGTAACAATTGTTGAAGAGAATGAACATTTTTGGATCTCCGAAAGTGATTCAGAAGATGAGACTGAGATGATCTATCTCAGACATGCGCGATGGAATAATCGCCCTTTAACTCATGAAGATCTAATGGGACAGATGGGCATAAGGTTAGGGCATGAATGGTGGGTAGACCCAGCGAGGTGGGACCAAGTGTTGGATCCATGGCTCCAAATTCACGATGAGCACCGTCCACCCCGAGACCCTATCATGACATCAGTGCCGAGGGAAGACCCTGTCCTCCTATCAACACATAGGGCCGATCCGTTCATGCCCGTTCCCCTAGAGCCAGATCCAGAGCATAGGGAGCATCTAGAAGATTCAAGTTATCACACCCATGGTAATGGAGACCAAATTCATTCCATCCACATGATCTCCATTGATTTGACCGCACCCATCCGCAATCCGGCCGATCCAGCACGGTCATTGCATCTAGACATAGATGCCATCGATTGGGATCGCGTCAATTCACCTTTATCACCATCAGAGTACTGGCCTTTCGGTGAAATGCCTCATTTTACCCCAGGGACAACTCAGGATATTTTTCAAGCTGAAGAGGAACCCGAGGTTCCCAACGCAGATCTAAACTCAGCTAATGATATCCATTTGATCCCGACTCCACATCAGTTGGAGGACGGATCCCACATGTCAGTCGAGGAGACGACTGATGTAGATATCGGCATAGATCCAATGAATCCATAGATTCTCAAGCTGGGGGTAAGTCTTTCCCCCGAAGAGCAAGCCGACTACATTGCCCTTCTCAAAGAGAAGAAGGAGGTTTTTGCATGGTCGTACAAGGATATGCCAGGACTAGACCCATAGCTAGTCACGCATAATTTAACGCTTGATCCGACAATCAAGCCTGTAAAGCAAAAACTACGTAAGATGCACCCAACAGTGGCCTTGATGGTCAAAGATGAATTGCAAAAGCTGTTGGATGCATAGTTTGTCATCTGCGTGGATTATCCGCCATGGTTGTCCAACATGGTTCCCGTCAAGAAGCCCGACGGGAGGATTCGCATATGCACTAATTTTTGAGATCTAAACAAAGCGAGTCCTAAGGATGATTTCCCCTTGCCAAGCATCGACGCATTGGTAGACGCTACAGCAGGTCACGAAATGCTCTCCCTCATGGATGGTTTCTCGGGATACAATCAGATTCGTATCAATCCCGAGGACCAACTCAAAACGGCGTTCACAACGCCTTGGGGGACATTTTGTTATAAGGTCATGCCTTTTGGCCTTAAAAATGCTGGCGCCACCTACCAACGTGCCATGACGTACATCTTCCATGATTACATGCATAAAACTTTGGAAGATTACATGGATGATTTGTTAGCCAAGTCTCTTTTGCGCTCGGATCATCTCGATGACTTAAGCAAGATTCTCGATCGCCTCATAGAGCATAAGGTCAGACTGAATCCCAAGAAGTGCGTATTCGGCATCACATCTGGAAAACTCTTGGGTTTCATAGTCTCAAAGCGAGGAATCGAGGTGGACCCAAAGAAAGTCAAGGCAATCCTTGAAATGGCTCCCCCAACTACTATCAAGCAGCTCAGAAGTCTGCAAGGAAAGGTCACGTCGATTAAACGCTTCATAGCGCAATTATCTGACAAGTGCCGACCCATGAACAAATTATTGCACAAGGGGGTTACATTTCATTGGGATGACGAGTGCCAGTCAGCCTTTGATGAAATCAAACAATACCTGGCTTCACCGCCAGTATTGGCACCACCTAGACCAGGAGTGTCGTTCTACTTATACATCTCAGCTACTGAGGTGGCACTGGGTGCCATGTTAGCCCAAAAGAATGAACTTCACAAGGAACAGGCTACTTACTATCTTAGCCGCACCCTGGTCAGTTATGAACTTAACTATGCATACGTTGAGAAACTCTGCTTGGCAGTGGTGTTTGCTACCAAAAAGCTATGCCACTACATGCTGAGCAACACTACGTATGTTGTGTCTAAGGAGAATCCATTGTGATACATGATGAGTCGTACTTATCATAGTAGTCGCACGACGAAATGGATCATGTTGTTGACGGAATTTGACATAGAGTTTATTGGACAAAAATCTATCAAAGGACAAGTCATAGCCGATCAACTAGCAGAGGCTCCTCTTGAAGACGATCAGCCTCTAGTCATAGAACTACCCGATGATGGGGTCTTCCATGTCTCAGAATCGCCGGATTCCGATGAGCCTGAGTCACAGGCCGACATAACCCTATTCTTTGATGGTTCTAAATGTGAGCAAGGTGGTGGCACGGGAATTGTATTCTTCACACCGCAAGGTGCTCCAATGCCCCTGTCATTTAAATTAAACTTCCCGTGCACCAACAATAATGCAGAGTATGAAGCCTTGCTCCTAGGTCTTCAGACAACAATCGCCATGAACATCAAACGACTAAACATCTTTGGTGATTCGCTGTTAATCGTCAATCAAGTCAAAGGGGAATACAAATGCAAATGCCCAGTTTTGCAGGCTTATAAAGCCCTTGTGGACAAATTCTTGGCAAAACTTGAGTGGTATGACATCGAGGCACTCCCTCGATCATCGAATCATTTTGCGGACACAATGGCCTCCTTGGGGTCACTAATCCCGTAAGACCTTTTCGGTGATATGACAACCATTCAAGTCAAAACCTTATCGCAATCCATGATGGAGCGTGCAAGCTCTGACTTGACGCCAGGAATCCACATGATCCAGATTGAACCATCCTCGGATAAGTTCTCTCGAATCCGTGATCGTCTGAAACATGCCAACTGGGGGTCCTTATTCTCCCCTACTCCCATCAATAGCAACACAACGCTGTTCTTACAAGTTCTATCCCACTCAGCATTTGTTAGGGAGGAACTTCAAAAGGGATTGGCTGTTCATACTGTCGAGGTTTTCGATCAACAGGACTGGTATTTACCCATTAGAGACTACCTCAAGTTAGGTAATCTTCCCCTTGGATTGACGCACGCCGCAAAACGAACATTCAAGTAGAAAGCGGCTAAGTATGTCTTGATAGGAGACATTTTGTATCGTCGTAGCTATGAAGGAATCCTTCTTCGTTGCTTGGACCAACAAGAGTCCACTTGGGCAGTCGCCCAAGCGCACGATGGTACATGTGGTGGCCACTTTAGTGGTATGGCCATTGCAAAGCGCATTCTTCGCATGGGATATTATTGGCCATATTTAGAGCGAGATTGTTGCGCATATGTCAAGAAGTGCGTGAAGTGTCAACATCATGCCAATTTGATGCACGTACCTTCCCAGGCCTTGCAGACAGTCCAGTATGCTTGGCCATTTTTGCAATGGGGCTTCGATCTAATTGGAAAGATCTCCCCTGCATCGTCAGGCCGTCACACGTTTATCATAACGGCCACAGAGTATTTTACCAAATGGGTGGAAGCAATTTCGCTAACCTCTACGACAGGACCCCGCATTGTGGAGTTCATTTTGCATAACATCATATGTCATTTTGGTATTCCATCCAAAATAATCTCGGATAATGGGCCATCATTCAAGAACAAAGACGTGCGTGCTTTGACCACAAAGTACAAAATTCAGCATAGTTTTTTGACACCCTATTATCCGCAGGCAAATGGGCAAGCAGAGGCGTCAAACAAAATGCTAGTTGCCATCCTTAAAAAGACGGTCGTAGACAGTCATAAGGATTGGCACATCCAAATCCCACTTGCCCTTTGGGCTTATCGCACTAGCATTCGGACGCCAACTCGGGCCACTCCATTTTCGCTCGTGTATGGCTCAGAGGCAGTAATGCCTCTCGAGTTGGAAATTCCTTCCCTCCGCATATCAATGCAGGAGTTCATCGATGATGACACTGCGTGGCAGGCCCGGTTAGACCAACTTACGTTGCTTGACGAACGACGCGTTAATGCTCTCGAGCACTTACGTATCTATCAAGAGCGGCTTAAGAAAGCTTACAACATGAAAGTTCACCTAAGGGACTTTCGGGTTGGTGATTTGGTTTTGAAGGAAAACCAACAGAACTCTAATTTGCCGTCCCACCTAAGGGACAAGTTCACGGCAAATTGGTTAGGTCCATATGTCATTGATAGCAAAATAGGACCCGGGACATACCGGCTAGCTTCTCTCGATGGTATCAAGGAAACAGAACCCTTGAATATCAGTCATTTGTGACCATTCTATATCTAAGAGAGCCATATCCCAAAAATGCTCCAAGGATTCCTGAAATCGCTTGGTCAATCCCAAAAATGCTCCAAGGATTATCGCAATCGCTTGGTCAAATCCCAAAAATGCTCCAAGGATTATCACAATCGCTTGGTCAAATCCCAAAAATGCTCCAAGGATTCTCATCCAATCGCTTGGTCAATCCCAAAATGCTCCAAGGATTATCGCAATCGCTTGGTCAATCCAAAATGCTCCAAGGATTCTATAATCGCTTGGTCAATCCCAAAATGCTCCAAGGATTATCGCAATCACTTGGTCAAATCCCAAAAATGCTCCAAGGATTCTTAAAATCGCTTGGTCAATCCCAAAATGCTCCAAGGATTTCCACAATCGCTTGGTCAAAAATCAAGAAAATTCAAAAACAACAAAAATCATCAAAAACAACAAAAATTTTGCATTTCATTTCTAGGCATACTCAAATTCATCAATAGAGAGCTCTTCTCGCACCTCATCTTCATATTCACCAAAATCAATCCATCAAAAATACAAAAATACATAGCTGCATTAAAGCATTGCATCCATACATTGCATATTTGTGGTCGTACGGGTCAAAGGCACCATAGGCTGTAATTGCTCTGCTAGTCCATCTTGTTCCACACTTGTTCCATTTTACAAAAACAACAAAACACCATGCATTGCTTTTTACCACACTAGAGTCAGTGGTCTTTTAATGTATCAAGGATTTCGTGATTCAGTCATCATTTTGCTCTTTAGCCATGTAATGTATCAAGTCGGATAGATTTTACGAAGGTAGAGTTACACTTGAAATACACCTTGTTACGTAACATCCCAACACAAATTAAAACACATAAAAATTCCCAAGTTGTGTGAACGAAAGATGAAACCTACGTGGTAATCCAGGTCACCATAAGTGAAACGGTTATCTTGCTCATCCCCCCGTGCGAATGGTTCCAGAATGCTGAGAATTGACAAAAGGACAAGCTCTTTCCTATCCATTCACCTCCATATACAGTGGTTTTCACCACTACCAAATCCCAATCATAGTTGGTTCCCAAAGTTGTAAGGATTTGTACTACACGTCCCTGCCAAGGATGGGTAGTCATCCCCAAGACCTAAAAGGATCAACACCATTCACAAACAAAATTCCAACAAATCATCATCCTAACACTTTCCATTCACCTTTGGTCTCCAAGTTGTAAGGATTCGTACTATCCGCCCCTAACCGGGATGGGTAGTCATCCCCAAGGCCTAACGAGATCAATGCCCTTACTCCATAATCTCCATCACCCCCTTGGTCCCCAACGTCGTAAGGATTCGTACTATTCACCTCTAACCAGGATGGGTAGTCATCCCCAAGGCCACAAGGATCAAGGCCACTCACAAGCCCAAACTCACAATACTCAAAACACAAAATCAAATAACAATGGTTATCACCACTATTCAAAATCCTTGCTCAAAAAGAATTAATAGAAAATAAACAGTGATTTTCATCACTATATAGACGAGCAACTTTCTAAATCATTCAGCCAACAAATATCCTGAACTTGAATCCCTGGAATTCTCGGCATTCGAAAACCATCTAGGTGATCCTCATTACGAGGTTTGGTTGATAGCCTATCCGGCAATGGTGGTATCCTACCCGCATGACGATATGTCTGTCACATTCGCTTTGCGTATGTGTAGACCAATGTTTGCATAAGGATGAGCTAGCTTATGGTATCCTGGATAACACCGCAGATTAATCTAACTAAATACAACAAAGGAGTTAGTGGAGCTAATTAGGTGATCCTCAATACAGGTTCGGTTGAAAGCCCATCTGGCACTGGCGGTATCTCGACAAATACCACATAAATGAACTCAATTGCACACACAGGGATGTGAAATAGCTTGGTCAAAAACAAGTCCGATTCATACCTTGTTCAAAAGTCTTGTAAGATAAAGTACAGTCATGGCTAGTAAGTTAAAACCGTCTGAGTCTCAGAAAACCTTAGCTACATTTCTAAACCAATTGCACTACTTTTCATCCTTACAATACCATCAGAAAATACAAAAAAAGAAAAACCACATGTATACATACAAAGTCATCCACCACAACAATCGCCTAAAAGACAAAATAACAAAGTCCTAAACAGTCTATGGTGCCATAGCCAAACATCACAAAGTCCATTCATCCATTTCATTTCTGCATATCACATATAAATCAAAAACATTTGCATTCATCACAACATATGCATCCATCAAAATAAATCAACATACAACAATCACATTTATCATACCATATGCATCCATCAATATAAAGTAGCATGCATCCATCAACATCAATCATTATGCATAACATAAAATCATGACATATACACAAAGAAAGAAAATCAAAACAACAAAAACATCACAAAAATGCAACACAAAAACATAAGCAATAAGCATTGCCGGACACAAGTGCTCTTGCACTTAACCTCTTGGCATAAAAAAATCGATGTCGGGGCTCAAATTGTCACTCTCCTACTTCCCCAAGAAGGCTACCATAGCCGGACCGCTCCACGGGAAGACGGGTTTTTGATGATTTCACCCCATTATGGCATCACCAAAAGGGTTAACACCCACCAAAAATAGGTCCAAATGTCGGGAAATTGCACATGCTTAAACGGTAAAACATCTAAAGGCACCCTTGCACAAGTCATCTTGGGTCAAGCGACTCGTCGCTTTTCTCATGAAGGTCATTCCCTCATCGATTCGTCGCTTGAGGGGGTAGTCACACTTAGTCACCAATCAACAAGCACACACCCAATCAAGGCAATGACATGCATTCAAAGAATCATTGACAAAGACAATCACGCTCCTGCTTGGGGCAGTAAACAAGCAATCATCAAATTGATCAAACACTTGGCATTCCCGAAGCATGAACACAAGGTTCCCCTGTGGACAAAAGGTTACGCCCTTTGCCTAATCATGACTGATCAATGTCCAAGCTCAAGTCACACCTCACCAAAATAGGTTAACACTTGAAATCAAATTCCTTAGCTCGTCAGAAGCAAGGATTCAAGAATGCATGCCCTTTCCATACTTGGGGCATCAAAAGTTGGTTAGGTTACCAAGAAACCCTAATCATTAGTGCTTTGGTTATCTATTTTTGCTCAACACTGCGTCACCCGCAGTGCTTCCCAAAAAGGGGCATCTGTAGACACCAAAACAGCACCAATCCGATTATGTGACTACAAACACTGATCGCATTGACATACACAGCTTTCAGGGCAGCCCTCAGAGGTCAAACAGTGGTCCTAGCCACTTACATAGCAGTTCAGAAGGTCGAAAAGTAAACAAAGCCTTTATCAAAACAAAGTCTTAATCAAAGTCAAAAGCAAGCCTTAATCAAAAGCAAGCCTTTATCAAAACAAAGCCTTAAGCAAGACAAAGTCTTAATCAAAAGAAGGCCTTGGCCGAAGTGTCGCGATATCGCGACACTTCGACGCCCAAAGCAAAGCTTTGCTTGAAGTGTCACGATATCGCGACACTCGCCCAAGGCCTTGCATGCCGAAGTGTCGCGATATTGCGACACTCGGCGCCCAAGGCCTGCCTTGGCAAGTGTCACGATATCGCGACACTTAGGCGCCCAAGGCCTTGCCTTGGCCGAAGTGTCGCGATATCGTGACACTCGGGCCCAAGGCAGCTGGCCGGTGTCGCGATATCGCGACCCGGATATCGCGACCTTCGCCCCAAGGCAGCCTTGGCCGAAGTGTCGCGATATCGCGACGTCGCGATATCGAGACTTCGACGCCCAAGGCAAGGCCTTGGCCGAAGTGTCGTGATATCGCGACACTTCGGCACCCAAAGAAGGGCCTTGGCCGAAGTGTCGCGATATCGCGACGTCGCGATATCGCGACACTTCGGCATTTTCGACTGGGCAGATTTTTAGGCATTCAGAGGCAGACATTCAACCCGTTAAAAGCAGACATTAAACAATTAAAAGTGCACGTTAACCAACAAAGGCAGACTTTAAACAAATACAGGCATTTTGACAAAGATACGAGAATGGGCATTAAACAACTGGCAGTGAAAGTCAGTCAGTTACGTGGGCCGTTGGAGGACTGTCACAGTGGCATTAACGAAAGCCCGAGTCATGGAGGATTTTCCTCTCTCGTGGAGACACGACCGCCACATGGCACCTTTGACCAACACGTGGCGCTTATGCACGCCTATTCAAAGAGACCCCCTGGGTCTATAAAATGGTGGATTTTTCCACCCAAAAGGACAAGTTGGCAGGCATTTTGAAAGCAACGAAGTGCTGTCAAACCAAACACCCGATTGCACTCCTTTTCGATTCATCCCTTCTACACCCGTAATCTCTTTCGCAGGAGAGGTTATTGGTGGCTGCTAGAAGGAGAATCCGAACCTTCAAACCCGACATTGGACCACAGTAATCCATCGATTCGTCGACACCCCATTCTCTGAGATTTTGAGCCCATTCCTAGTGGATTGGCGTCAAAGTCGAGTTTTAACGGGGCGGCCCGCTTGGGCACCCCACACTTTTTGTTAGTTGCATGATTAATCTATTCTGTCATTGCATATTTATCTGGATTTCATTCTGATCTTTGTCGAATATTATCATGCTCTTGGAATGCAGATCGGCTGACCGTTTAAATAGTTCACGCTTTACGTTCGAATATATCTTCTGTCATGCTTTGCGTTCGAATACCTCTGCCACGCTTTACGTTCTACGTCTAATCTAGATTTCAGGAGACAGTTATCGAATATATCCTGTCGATTCTTGTTGTCCCACTAACCTACAGGTAACCATAGCATTTTGGCTTTTCATCACAAGCGAAGTCGTCTCACCTGGAGACGAATTACAAGCATACTTTCATCGACTGTATCAATGGCAACGGCTATCTGGTGATATTTTACGATTTTTGTCAAAATTGCAGGTTTGCTTAGAGTTGTTTTGTTTACCGATTTAATCAATCTTTTAGCATGCATTTCTCATTGATTTCTAAAGTCAAACGTTCTGTCCTTGCGTAGCAGGTGCTACTAACATTTTCATTGTTTCTTTGATCGCAGAAGAAGCAGCCAGCAAGCAAGGATTCATCAGCATAAGCGGCGGCAACACTGGCCCACCCGTTTCAAATGTGGGCATGCGGAAAAGAAGATCACTATTCATGATTGTAACTGAAAATATGTAACTGAGGAGATGTATTGTAACCGAGTTGGAATCAAATTAATAAAAAGGGTTGTGCTCCTGCTTTTGATTTGATTATATCCGTGTTATTTCATGCATCAAGCTATTTAGTTTACATTGCAATTAGTGTTTCTTTTATTTCTGGAATCTCATGCTTTCAATAACATCCCAATATGGTCCGTAGATGATCCCATATTGACCTGATATAGTCTCGATCAGGTGACTACTTTCCCATTTCCAATGTATTCTAGTATTATATTAGTGTATTTTCTCATTCTTGCAGTAGTTTAGATTTACATTATCATATGCATGCATCTATCTTTCCTTTACTTTTTTGTTTTCTAATTCAACATGGGTCCAACACTGGTGGACCCTTCATATGCTACTGATATACTTTTTTTTGCCTTATGTGCAACTTATAGATGTCAAGGATGATGAAAGATTTTGGATTAAACTCTCATGCAGTGGTTGCAAGAAAACCTACTTTTGAAACACTATGTTAGCAAAAAAAACATAGATGTTACACCAGGAGATGATCTATTGATCTATCATATCTATTGTATCATTTATAAGATCCTTCCAGAGGATGTTCTTGTAACACATTGAAAAGAAAAAACTAATACAAGATTCATTTGTTATTTTTAATCACTATATTTCATTTATATTGCTTTTTTATGGTGCAAAATTTGTGTCATTCAAATGGTGATCATGGTGGGACCTTTGGGTCTCCCTTTTTCATAATTTTTTGTTTTGTTACATCAATAAAATGACTAATTTTCTCTTTTTTTGGTGATTGTAGGTACTCAAACTTAACCATAATAGATGTATATTATTCTTGTGTTGCAATTATATTAGGTCAAGATGATATCTATTCAGAGGTAGAATAGTCACAAAGCTACAAAATCCACATGAAACAAAAGGATTTTAGGTTATATTTTCATCTTTCCTGACCATTCTATTTTATTGCATGTTTTGAAAAGAAAAACAATAGAAATAAATATAGCATAGTTGCATACATTTTTAATTTTAAGTCCATAAAACTTGTTAGACTATATTACATTATTTACGTACATGTTAATGTACCACCTTGAGTACATTGTTAGATTAAGATTATATATTAGGTTACTTGAGGAAGAAGTAATAAATGCACAAGTGTCAATGTACAATGATGTAAATGTACAAGGAATCCACTTATACATGAGTCATTGGAAAGGTAGTTAATAATATTAAGGGCCAAGTAACTTATATTCTTATATATAGCCGCCATAGTGAGTAGATAGTGGGTGTATGTATGTAAAGTAGAAGTGTGATTACTACTAAGTAGTGAGTAGGTACAATGTAGTTTCCATTAGAGTTCTTGAGTGTTCGTTTCCTCCATTACATTACATTGTACTATTTTTATAACTCTCCATTAATAGCATACTTCAGTCTTATTACAAAATTCAATTATCTTATTTTTCTACATAGTTTACATTTTGTGATTGCTTTCTCCCATATCATACATTATCAAAAGCTAACAAGTGGTATCAAAGCTATGGTAGATCATATAGGAATAGGGATATCCACAAGAGGTATTGAAAGAAGAGAAGCAAATCTTAGTTCTAAGTTTTTTGAGATTAAATTTGGCTAGAGTCTTTCCACAAAGTTGTAGAAAAACTCATGAAGGCTAGGACTTAACATTCATTCCACTAGATTGATAAATCAATTAGTGAAGATTCATCACTTAAAAATTATTCCATTATAGTACTAATACTTTCTTGTAGGAAAAAAAGATCTGAAGAAAGTTAAGAAGCTTCCTATAGAGAGCTAGGAAGAATATCATATTTAGAATCAATCCAGCACCAGAAGCAACAAATAGAAGAAGAGGAGATTCTAGGAACATGAGAAAATTCCTATTGTAGACCTGCACATTGTAGAAGAAGAAAATTCTATAGTAGCTTTATTATTGATCCTAGAGAATCCAAAGAAGAGTCTAGAAGAAGATATGAGATTGGTGATCTTTATAAAATATTGTAGAGAGAAGATTGAATAAATTAGCCTAGAAAAACTGAAGAGACCCATAGAAGGTCCCATTAAAGAACTCTCAATTTTGGAAGATTGGAGGTTTTTGATCTCCATTGAAACTTGTAGATTGTAGAGGTGAAGAAGGACTAGAAAGTTCATGTTCTATATTCTAGAAGCAATAGATTCTAGAGATCCAAGATATCTCATTGCAAACACTGTCACAATAGAAGGTTGAATGAAATGTCTCATTGAGAATACCAGAGAAGCTATGAGATTGAATACCTTGGAGAGGTATCAAGGAGAAACAAGGATAAGGATTGAAAAGCCTTATTGCAAAGTTTGAAGAAGCCATTAAAAAAGTTCCTAGAAGAACTCTTTGGAGAAATTCACTACCAAGAAGAAGCTCCTAATAGTGAAGAAATTAAGACAATTGTCGTCATTCAACAACAAGTCCAAAGGATAAGGATTTGTTAAATTTATCAAATTTTAGAGGAGACTAGTGAAGACCTCAAGAATTTCAGATTCTTGAGAAGAAGACCCTATTTGAAGTCAAAATTTGATAAGGAGGTTGAAGGAAAACCTAGAAAAAAGAAGTTGACCAAATACAAGATATTTGGAGATTTCATTTCATAGCTAAGAAGGCATATTTTGGAGATAGGTTTTTGTTGAATCTACAAAAAATATTGAATATTTCATAGTTGTGATTTACTACCATTCTAGACAACAAATTGGTGAATCTATTCATCAATATCTACATCATCTTCAAAGGTCATTAAAGATAAGAAACTTAGGTGCAAAGGGTTCATCACTTTGAACACTTATATTTAGTTCATTAGTTAGCTTCATTAAGCACCTTAATAGAATCTAGAAGTTGTAAGGAGAAGGTTGTATTCTAAAGCCTTCAAGGGAAGTGCAGAAGATATTTTTTGTTAAGGCTTATTACTTGCACATTAAAATAGGAGTTAGATATATTTTGAAAGAAAGAAAATATCATCTTCCTATTATCTAGTTACAAAAAATAAGACTACATTAAATTGCAAATATTATAGAAGCATTTAAGAGTTATTTAAGTGTTATCATTAGTGCATATTACAAGTTACTTTTAAGGAGTAATAAGAAGATTACAGTTGCACTATATTAGTTTCTCTTAAAGCTTATTAAATATGCACTAAGTATTTTAGTGAAGGTGAAAGTTAGTGCAAAGATTAATCTCTCTAGCATATTTGTTATATGATTATTAGCTTGGATTCATTGTTGCTAAATTATCCAAGTGAAGGAGTTAGATACTAGTGTTTTATAATAATAAAGGCAATAATACATTGCTCTTAAAGAGTAGATAAAGTAGCGACCATATCTAAGAAGCAAAGAAAAAGCTTCAAATCAATCTACATTAGTCCTCAAGCTATACAGTGAGGAGCTATCATATCAAAGGAGGAAATAACATCAAAATGAGATAAGAAACTCTCTAAAATTTTGTGCAAAATAAATTTTGTTATTTATATTGCATAGGTGTACCATATCCTTAAAAAATATGATGAAATATAGTGTCACAAGACACTAAAATAGTAGGTATTCTACATTCACTATTGGTGAATCGTCAAAGGCAGAAGGTGGAAACTTTGGGTAGATAAGGTGAGACAATCTAGGTCTCATAAGCATTGGTTTCAGATGTCCATAAACACCATTCCAATCACCAAAGAAAAAACCCATGAATACCATCAATCTACAAAAACATAGAAAGCCTTACACCCATTACATATCTATTGCAAAGCAAGGAGAAAAACATCAAGTTGAAGGCTACAAAGTATTACTTCAATAACACATCAAACTGTCAGCTAGGAAGAGAGTCATTGAAGCACTCAATAGCATCAATCAAGTGAAGATATTTTATCAGTCAAGAGGGCAATGCTAGATTCATATTTGGAGCTAACCTTGAAGAAATCATTGCTGGAAATTGCAAGCTAGCACTCACTAGCAAGGAGGAAAGTGTTGGAGAAAATATTGAACAACTTGCATCTATTGGAGAATATATAAGGTTAAAGAGAACATTGAGAATAGTCTCACATGTAAGTACCACTTGGCACATAGAGGAGAAGCATTACACTTTTTTATTAACACTCACGCAAGATCCTAGAAAAGGAATAATGCTCAATTTGGAGTGTTGAATAGAAGAACAATCATTTGGTGCCCTAGCAAGGAGTAATGACCACCTTGGAGCATCTTTGACATATTGAGTTGAAATATTTTCTATTCCATATACAAGGAATGCTCATTATCAAGTAAAATTTCACATTGTAAGGAGCATCTCCTTTTTACAAGAATATAATCCATATTGATACTTGATCTCTAAATATATGAGAAATTTTTACTTCCTTCAAAGTTTATACTTCATAAACGATAACTCCTAACTCCTAATTGCCTATTTTCTTCTTCCTACTTACAATGATGGATCTCAATGAGAATTTTGAAATCAATCTCAATAACCACTATAGAAATTCTATTTTTTAATGCTTTAAGGAGGCCTCACTAATTTTTATTTATTTATTGGCATTGAGTTGACACTTAGGACCATAAAGAACCAAAATATACAAATTCTTGACTATATCTACCAATTCCCCCAACTTCTACAAGACTGATATCCCTTCATTGCTCCATCGGTATTATTCTTATAGTAGCCCTTCATTACCTTATACAAATTTTTATTTTTCTATATTTTCCTCATACTTCTATTAAAAGGATAGATATTTAAAAGACCCAATCAATAAAAAATAGTCTTTCTATTTTTTGGCCACTGGTCTTCTCACCAAAATATGCTTTCAATAAATTGGAATAGAGTTTTATCCCAAACCTCATATCACATAATAAGAATTAAAGTCATGTGACTCATCTCAATCACCACAAGATATGTCACTAGCATATTTTCATACCTCTTTTGGAATAATATGTGCCATGATATAGGGTCTAATTACCCCATATTTCTCTATAGACATAAAAAAAAACCTTGCATTACCCCAAATACCCATTCATTAATACCAATTTTTATTGAGGGTACTATAGATAAAAAAGTGGTCCTTATCCCCCTCTACTTGCCTCCATAATAAGCATACAAATGGACTTATGAGACCAAAATTTTTATATTACCAAAAGGTTAGACATCACCCATGAATGGTTAACCAATGGAAAGAATTTACCGTTGGTTATCCTTTAAGATTTTAAATTCTTCTCTAACGAGTTATGTTTTCAAGTTTTAATTCTCTAACCAATACATCCTTGTCACCAATGTTGACTATGTATTACTAGATTATTTCCAAAACCCTCTAAGAATATCACTTTTTAAAATTATTGTATAATTTTTAATTTTGAGCAAGTCCTCATAGAAATTTTCTATTACACTTAATGGTCATAATTATTGATATTTTTACCATGACCAAAAAATTTTATTAATAGACAAGATGTGGTTATAGTATTACACATACATCCATCCATCATCCTTTAAAAAATGCTAGACCCTACAAGTGAGGACATTATTTTTAAATCATTTTAACTAATTCACATCCCAATTTTAAGCAACCCCATATGGCTAATCAGTTTCCTTCCAAATTAAACCAATGAATATCATATGGTGCAACTCTCTTGAATATTTAAAATTTAGATTTCTTCCTCATAGCCTATGAACATATGCCAATGTTGTAGCTAGAGATTCATTATTCAAGGTGGCCTTTCTAAAATATAATCTTTCTTGATATTTTTGATAAATTTGAACCTAACAAATTAAACTTTATTTTCTCTTTTCTAAGCTTCCTTCCCCCACCCAAAAAAAAGATATTTTATAAATTTATAAATAGAAAAATAGATTTATAAGCTATATATTATTGGTTTCATTACAATATACTTACATTTGTTTAAAAACTTATATAATCCAACTTTATATAAATCAATTATACATATATAATTTGGGAAGATCTGAACCTACGCCTCTCCTTAAGGAATTTAATTAATTATGCTGATAATTATATAACCAAATTTTAAAAGTATATATTAAAAAAAATCAACTAAAATATCATCTTCCATAAATAACATCAACATTTTTATAACAAAATAACATCCATTTTAAATCTATATCTATATCTATATAAATAAATAAAAACAAATGTTAATTTTTTATATAATCAAATTTCAGTGTTATACATATTTTATAACACTATGTTATTCATTGACTATAAATACATAACATTTTTTATAAGAACCTTTATATTTATTTATATATATAAAAGCTTAAAATAATTTTTAAGCCCCTACAAGTATATAGGTTAGGTGAGTGAGCCAATTTTCGATGAAAGATGTTATATATAGTCTCTATTGGGACTGTGCATTGGTAAAGGCTTTGTACACGCATTGAGTTTAGGGCAAAATAGTTTTTAAGCCTCCACAAGGATATAGGTTACACAAGATAATTTTGGATGAAAGATGTTATATATAGTCGTATTAGGAATGCGCATTGGTAAAGGTTTTGAGTTTTCATTGAAGAGATTTAAGTTCAAATTATGGAAAGGGTGATCCCATTGAATCCCAACTGTATATTTTGACAATTAAATTATTTAAAAAAATAAAAAATAATAATATTATATAAAAAATATGTCATTTGATTATTAAAATATGATATACATATACAAACACAAGATTTTAACCTTAACTATTGTATTAAAAATTTTAAATTTTTAGCCGTTTGTGTTATTCAAATTCTTAAAAAACGTAAATGTAGCGTGAACATGTGAATGGCATGTGGGATCTCTTAAAGTGGCATTGCTCTCTTTCTTAAGGTCAACGGAAGAGGTGGATTTAGTAGATCCTACTTTCAGAAGTCTGAGTAAACTATGATCCCATTTTGTTTGAAAGAAAAATGACAAATGCACGTTACTACACGCCCTTTCAAGTAGAAAATAATCAAGTAGAGCCAAATGTTGCTGATTATAGTAGAAAAAACTGACATTCCGAGTTGCCTGTGATCTGCTCTTCGGTTTGAAGGAGAGGGAAGACGTCGATTTCCTAGGGAAGGAATTTAATGCGCTCGCGAAAGCTCTCTGGTCTATTCCTTTTAATTTTCCTGGAACGCATTTTCGCAGAGGTCCAAATGCTCGTTCTAACGTATGTAAGCGCTTGTCGTCATTGTTGGGAGAGAAAAGGAAGCAAATACGGCAAGGTCTGTTTACGACAGGGAAGGACTTGATGTCGTCCATGCTAATTATGAAGGATGAAAATGGTAAGGCCATGACGGAGGAGATATTGGATAACATGATAGCGGGTCATGATTCAAGCGCTTGTGCTCTCACCTGTGTTATGAGAATCTTAGCACTCAGACCTGATATTTATCAAAATATTTTGAAAGGTAAATACAGATTGTAGTAGTAGTAGAATTGTTACGAAACAATTATTGTATATTTGTTTTTGGATGAAAATTTTACAACACTTGTTGGTGTTGTGTTGGCAGAGCAAATTGAAATTGTGACAGCAAAGCAGACCAACGAACCACTGAGATGGGCGTATGTTCAGAAAATGAAGTATACGTGGAAGGTGGTTCAAGAATCATTGCGATTGCTACCTCCAGCATTTGGTGGATCCAGAAAATCACTAGAAGATTTTGACTATGAAGGTTATACCATTCCCAAAGGATGGCAGGTAGGGTCTTCGCCATTCGATAATTCATTATTATTGTTAAATAAATTAAAAATATTTTTAAAAAAATTATTTTAAAATTTTATAATTATTTTTTTAATTTAATTTTTTTTTTATTTGTTTATTGTGAAAAATTTAATAATATATTTTATGATTAAAATTTTGTTCCATATTAATGTTTATTTATTTATGAATAATTTTTCATACTAATCATGATCCTTCATATAATCTTAGAGCTATACTTATCAATTAAAACTTTAATTTAAAATTATTAACAAGAATTTTTAACCTTTACTTATTAAATTAAATTTAAAAAAAAATTATATAAATTATTTATTTACCATTATAGTAAAAATATTTAAAAATGCATAACACGCTTTTAGTTCTATTTTATATGGGATGGAAAAAAAGATATTGTCGAACTTTTATTTATTGTATAAATATATTTTTTTATGAATTTAATTGCTTTCTATTTATGTGTTAGGTAAATCCATATGTTTTTTTTTTTTTTTCAAAATCCATATGTTTTTGTCTTTGTTTATTTTTATTTTTAATTTAAGTCATCGCATAATAAGTGTCCACTCTCTTAGATAATAAATTAAATAACATGCATAAATGATTCAAGCATTTATTTTATAATATAATATTACATATTTTTAAGAGTATTTGTTTTTTAATTTTTTATATTAAATATAATTTGAAATAGTTTAGTTTAATATAGTTGTAATTTATTTATAATTATACGTTTTATTTCGATTGTATATGTCAAAATTTAAAATTAATGGTTCTCCTTTTAATAATATTTTTTTATTAAATTTGAGCTAACATATCTGATTTTATTACCATAAAATTCAATTGAGTTCTTAAGGTCCTATTAAAATTGTAGGTCTTCTCCATTGTCATTTAGGTTCAATAGGGTTTTGCCAAATATGCCATGTTTTAGGAGTCAAATTCACTCCAACATTAGCCATCTTATTTGCTTCCTTGTTATATTTTTTGCACACATGATGTAATTCTATCTTGGAGAATTATTTCAATAGAATCTTGATAATCTTTGTCACATACAAGATGTTGATGGACTTACAATGACCAAATTTGATGGTATTTATAATGAGTTTTAAATCACCAAAGATCTTAATTGAGTCACATCCCTTTTCTTTTGCTAAAATCAATTCCAATTTCAGAGCATTACCCTTAGCACTATTGTTTGAAGAGAGGTCCAGTCCAACAACAAACTTCACACTAATTTTACCATTGAAAAATAAGATAGCTCTTCCTATAGTAGCTCTTGGGTTTCCTTTTTAGGCCCCATCAAAGAAGAGGAAATAACTGGTAGATATCAAGGGGGCAACATTAAAATTTATTATTTTTTTTTGTGACATGAATTCTTGGGACCCCATAAAAGAAGAGGAAATAACTAGTAGAGATCAATGGGGCAACATAAAAATTTAAATAATGCCATTTTGATTGCAAAAATCATTGAATTGTTTCGAACAAAAATCTCCTCCACGACTTGTCCTCAAACATTTGATTTTATGACCACTTTCATTCTCAACAAGTGCTTTTAAAGTATTGAACACCCCAAATGCATCATCCTTGTGCTTTAATTTTGCTCTTGGAATAGGTAAATTTTCAGCCTTCACTATTTTTCCTTCAACACAATGAAAAATACTATCTTCCATGTTTTTCTTTCTAGAAGTAATTTCTTCAAATTCACTAGTTTCTCCTTAACTAGTAGAAATCTCCTTTGCAACTTTAAAACCTATGCAAGAGAAAATCTTGTTGTGGATTTGATATCAGTGTTAGATTTTGAAGCTAAGTACTTAAGATAATAGAACCACAAGATATTAAATATAGTTGCAATATGAAATATATGATAATGGTAGTATAATAAACATATAAAACTCATAAATAAATTCAAAAATAACTCATAGAATTGCCATTAAAAAATGCTCAAAAAATTGTGTCTACATTGAATAAAGATCTCAAATACACCATACTTCCATAAACTCTGATTATACAATATGTGTCACACACACACACACATAGACATATATAATGGAATGTGACTCTTCATATGGAGCACTCTTGACCTTCACTCTTCTAGAGACTCTTCATATTATTACTCTATGGAATCATGTGCACATGGACTATTATGCACATTTACATTACCAAAATACTTTGCACACTTTAATAATACTTGTGCATTTATTACATTCCATAAATTAAATATTCACACTCTAATATAGGATACTCTCCTAATCTAAATATGTACCGAATGTGGTACATTAGCATATACCAAATAATGTAAGATATTCCAACAAGACCATGGAGAATAATATCACTAAAAAAGGCTCAGAAACACATGCCATTGTGGATGCATTAAATAAAGCCTCTGGTCAACAAGTTCCTTTAGCTAAATATAGGATACAAATATACTAGATGATGATATAGATCATTGAGTGGATGTAAATAATAAAAAAATAATATGGTGTTGAAATACCATAGAATTTTGATCAAAATAAATGAGATTATTGGTGATGAACTACCATATCCTTAGAGGAAACTAGATGGAAATCCTTATTTTATGGTTGATCTAGAGGGAATTTACAATATAGTAGTAGAAGATCCAATCTATATTTCTGATTGGCCAAATAATTTTGATGAAGCCATTTGTTTATTCTTCAAATAAGTTGACTGTATTGCATACTAGTGTGATAGAGTTTGAAAACAAATATAAAGTCTCTCCATACAAGAAAGTTGTTGAATTAAACCATATTCATAAAAAAGCCAAAATATTGTAGGCCTAATCATGGCATGATTGAGATAAAGCAAATAAGTTTTAGGTGTGTAAGTTGAGGATTTTACATTTGGCATTGATGAAGGAGAAGACCCTATTATCATAGTAGAAGAATAATTAGGGTTAGCAAAACAAGACTTCATAGTCCAAGAATAAGGCCAAATAGGTTTTATTTTTATAGTAAAAATTTCTAAGAGGTGGAAATAATGTAGCCAAGTTCTTTGTCAACATCTAGACTTACAAATTATTTATTTTTCTAAGCTTTAGGAGCTTCTTAAAACTCATAATTATTTTTGTAAACCATAATTCTTGTAAAATAGTTTCTCCTAAAGCCTAAGGAAGTAATTCTAGGATTAAAATTCTTTAAGGTTTGTCTATTCTTTAAATTAAAAAATTTTATTTGAACTATCTTGATATTATTTAAAGTTGGGTTTGCAAAGCTAGAAACTAAAACTTTTTTATAGTGATGTTAGAAATGCACTCCAAAATCTCTAATACAATGCAAAATATTATATATTATATGGGATTCAATCCAAAAGTAGGTAAGCTATAAATTTTTAAGCTATGATGTTAGCTTAGCTCCAAAATATTTTGGTTTGGTGAAAATCCTACAAAGAGTAAAAATAGCTTTCTATAGTATGAACCAAAGGAAGCAACATCTTGGATATGAGATTCCTAGAAAGAATGATGACATCAACATCTAAAAGGTCCAACATGCTTACAAATAAAAATTGCTTTAGTAAGAAAGCACCCATCACCTCTAGAAAAGGGTAATTTAACAAACATGGCAATTCTCAGAGCAAGAAAGCAATAACCACTTCAAAAAAGAATAAATAATTATAAGTAGCATTACATAGAAAAAATCAAATATGTCAAGTGTTTCTAACTCATCCTAGATCGTGCAAGATATGTTTTGCTTATTATTGTACATATTACTTAGCTTCATCCATGGATTCAATCTAATTATTTTTAGCATCCATCATAATTAATATTGTTGGAACATCATATTCAATAGTAAGAATAGGATAGATACCATTTTATAACTTGAATGGGAAATATCTTGTGGTTGACTTTATTGTGTCCCAATATACATCCTAGATGTCGGCTTGAAAAGTTGCATTGTTTGTAAGGACAAGACATAACATATGATTGTTTTGTTATACATATCCATTGATCCTTGGTTTGTATGTAGTTAATTTCACGTGCCTTATTACAAACCAAGCCATCTAGTATACCACCATTCTATTTAGAAATACATTACCCTGATAAGAGATGATCTCCGCTAGAAAATCAAACTTGTTAATAATTTATTTGTAAATGAAATGTGTAACTTATTCTTCTAGATATCACTTCATTGGTCAAGTTTTTACCCTCTTAGTGAGATAATCTATTGCAATGATGATAAAAAACTTTATTCATTTTGTCATTGTAAGGGGTGCAACATTATCAATTCCTTACTTTTCAAAAGGTTCAAGGGGAATGACATACATAATTTTTAAAATACTAATACATATAACATATTTTGCAATAATACTAACAACTAGTGATATATTGCATCTAAAATCCTTATTATTGTAATATCCCTAGAGAAGCATCTTCCATACATGCCTTATGATATTTTGCAATCAACTACTCCCTTTATTTATCTAACTAGTCATTGATATTTTTATTTAGTCCCACTTATAAAAAATTGCACAATTATATTGAGTAATTTTCCTCTACATCCTTAACATTGCACCATCTAGGAACTTAAATTTGGTTACATACTTCTAAATTTTTAATATCCCTTTTACTCCTATAATTATCAATGCTACATCTAGGAGCTCATCATTTAAACATTTAGAGTTAACTCTACCATATGCTCTCAATAGGGCATCTACATTAATATGTTTCTTCATCAATTGATTCACAATATCAAATTTATATTCCTAAAATGAATGTCCATTTGAAAATAATTTCAAATGAATTTGAATTATTAACAATATACTTGAGTGCAACATGGCCTATTAATAGTGGTGAAATTCCAACCTAGAAAAAAGTTCCTAAATTCTTTTGATAGCAAAGATGATGGCTAAGACCTCAATTTCCATAATTGTATAATTTATTCCAGTACTACTCATTTGTATGCTACCAAATTAGATAGGGTGATCATGCCCACTATCAACCTATTGAATTAACATAATTTTCAACACTACATAAAATGCATCTTTGTAGACAATTATGGATTAGTCCAATTTATATTTTTTGAAGTAATGTATTGATTATGGCCTTCTTTAGATACTTGAATTTAGCTTCATTTTATTCCTCTAGCTTAGAGTGCATACCATTTTTAGGAAAATTTATTAATAGTTATCCTAGAATGATTGTAAATTTCTATTATTTGTGGAAAATAACATCTTCTTAATCTTATAACCTTCTTAGGATCAGTTACAATCCCCTATTGAGAGATCACATTCCCCAAAAAGGCAACATTGGTGCATCATAATATAAATTTTTAGTATTGAGGGACATATTTGCCTCATCCAACCATAGAAATACCTTCTAAAGAGAATATAGGTAATCTACATTAATCCCACAAATACAAAAATATTTCCAAAAATATTTAATAAAATTCATAATGTAAGGTTCTAATTCCTTACTCATTAGGATTTGAAAAGCTGCATGTAGATTTTATAATTCAAATGAACATTAGTTGATAGGAAAGAATACCCCATGTAGTGATGAAGGTATCTTTAACTAATTATTTTTACAATGTACACCTAATTGTAATGACTATAGCTATATGTAAGTCTATAACACTCTTTCCCAACAACTTTATTCAAGACTTGGTCTAAGAAAGGGAGTGAGTAGTGATATTTATTTTTCTCCTTTTTCATTTTTTATATTAAAAATACACCCTAAGATTCCCATTCTTATTCCACATAATGATAATTAGAGACACCCACTCTAAGTTGTTGATTGAAAAATGAAGCATACATTAAGTAATTTTCCTATCTCTTACTTGACAAAATTGGAAATTTGGATTCATGTGATATGGAATTTTCTTCATAGGCTTAGAATTTTTAATTAAATCTATATAATGCACCACCTAATTGACTTATGATAACTTTTAATGATCAAAAGTGTGAAGAACACAAGATTATACTGAGAGGGGTGGGGTGAACAATATAATATCACTTTTTACTTTTATTTCCCAAATAATATTATCCAATATTATCAATGGCAATATCAATAGAAATAATCAAAGCAATGCACAAATAATCACATACAATATAGAAACCAATTTAATGTGGTTAACCCAATGTAGGCTAAGTCCATAGAGAAAATATTTCACTAAAAT
Source organism: Wollemia nobilis (assembly GCA_028583015.1). Lineage (NCBI taxonomy): Eukaryota > Viridiplantae > Streptophyta > Pinopsida > Araucariales > Araucariaceae > Wollemia > Wollemia nobilis. Next base: position 11,727,886 of record JAQPPZ010014470.1, read on the forward strand.
GTTCTCAACAAATATCTTGGGAATCCTTCCATATTACAATGTTTATGCACCTCTGTCCAAAGGAGATACCAATAGTCTAATAAATTTCATAGATACCTATCCAAAGGAGACATCAATTTCCTTAGCTGGTTCTGGATCTCTATCCATAGGAGAACTCCTTCTCCTTTGCTTTGACTAGTGATCCTTTAGAATACAACTGCCTCCACTGCACTAGCTTCTGGATCTCTCTCCACTGAAGACTCCTATCCTCACTCAAAATATCTCTATCCTCACTGTCCTAGCTAATGGATATCTATCCACTAGAGACTACTGTCATCTTATTTATCACCTCTAAAGCTTACTCTCAGCTCTGCTCAATATCTATCTAAAATTTGCACTAAACACTATCCTTCAGTATAGCACAAATTTGCTCAATATTTATCTCAAATATACACTAAAAATTATCCTTTGGTCTATAATAAATCTGATCAATATCTATCTCAAATATGCACTAAACACTATCCTTGGTTCTAACACAAATATGCTAAATCTCTATCATAAATCTGCAATAAACAATGTCATTTGGTCTAGCACAAATTTGCTCAATCTCTATCTCAAATCTACACTAAACACTATCCTTATATCTAGCACAAATCTATCCTCAAGCCTTAACACAAAGCTTGATCCGATCACAAATAAACTCTGCTAGATCTGTCCCAAACCTTAACTCAAGGTTTGAACAAATAAATCAATCAAATATGCTCTCAAGTCTTCTAAAAAATTTACCTCAAATTGTAAACACCAAAACAACACCAATCCGATTATGTGACTGCAAACAATGATCGCTTTGACAAACACAGCCCCCAGGGCAGCCCTCAGAGGTTAAACAGTGGCTTTAACCACTTTCCTAGCAATTTTTGTAAGGTCAAGGAGCAATTTGGCACACTTGGACACTTTGCCCGTGATCTCCTCTCACCCGGGGACGATTCAAAATAGAATCCGTCCCACCCCAAAGATTGACTCGAATCCATCCCTGGGTGGGACGAATTCTAAGCTTAACGAGCAAAAGGGCAAATGGTGCCAAGTGGCAGCCCGTAACGGTCGGTTAAGGGCTCCTACCTTGCACGCATGTGTAAGTGGACCGAGGGGGCCGTTATAGGACTCTTACAAGAAGCATTTATCAAAGTTCAAGTCGGTGAAGGACTCCCCTCCCTC